>CM038710.1:8993498-9233498 GCA_021613375.1 Megaleporinus macrocephalus | reverse complement strand
AAATAAAAAAAAAGTATAATTTGCACTTCTATCAACGTTTATTTACCTTTTTTCAGCGAGAAGTAACAAAAACAGTCCCAAAGAAACTGAATATGCACCTATTTTGTTATTACCCAGCCGTGACAAAGCACTTCACGTCTAGACCTAGTCCATCAACAGCAAGCAGCATGTGTGCCCTCAGAGCGGAGGGGTTCGTAATTTAGTTAATTATGCGTTGCAGTCAAGAGTACTTAGATGTGAAAGCCTGCTGTTGGGAGGATTTCCCAGCAGCCTGTGAGTGATATCGTTTTCGTTGGAAATGTTTGGAGAGAATTAAGGATATTGCTAAAGTTGTTTGAACGCGAAAAGGATTTGTTTGTTTTGCTGCCAGAACACAGAATAACAGCAGTGACGGAGGAGAGAAAACGGGAACGGCGAGACAGAGAGACGGGGATGAGGAATAGGGGTCTAACCAGTGCACCCTCCAGGCAGGTGGCGTAGTGGTAGCCTCGGCCCATGATGAGGACGCTCTTCTGCTGGTACAGCTCAGTGGCCAGTTTCTGGATCTCTTCATCCAGACTCAACACCTCTTTTATCAGATCTAGAGAGAGAGAGAGAGAGAGAGAGAGAGAGAGAGAGATAGACAGATAGATAGATAGATAGAGAGAGAGAGAGAGAGAGAGATGATCAATGAATCCAGCCATACTAATAATGAGCACTGATGAAGTGACCTGAAGGTCGTGGTTCAACTGCATTGATTGTGAAATGTTGAAATTAAATACTGGTGATGATAAAAATTCTAGTATGTACATACTTTATGACCAACATGAAGTTTTTACTGTTGGTTTTATTGTTTTTATTGTCTATATTTTGTGACAATGTGAACTGTAGAAGATGCTAAACTGTATTTAGACTGTAGTTGAAGAGTTCAGAAGAGTTCAGTACATAGAACTGACATACTCTGAACCTCAAACTCTGTTGTTCCTCAAAATCACTGCAGTGTCTCCCTGTAAACCAGCCAATCAGAGCAGAGCTCTGACCAAATCAAAGGGTGTAAAAAGGTGTGTAGAGTAGGGATGTCTTAAATTTTACTAGCTTGCACTTCTTAACGGATATTAATATCCATCCGTCCATCCATCTCTTTATCCCGCTAGTCAGCATCACGTGTTTGATGGAGCCAATCCCAGCATCATCAGGTGAAGGCTCTTCTTCAGTGTGTGTTTAGCCAGACACCTTAACTGGTTTAACTTGGACAGTGCACTCCTGAAGCTCTTCACACTCCTCATACTCTCTTCATACTCTCTTCATACTCTCCTCATACTCTCTTCATACTCTTCACACTCCTCATACTCTCTTCATACTCCTCATAGTCTCCTCATACTCTCTTCATACTCTCCTCATACTCTCCTCATACTCTCCTCATACTCTCCTCATACTCTCCTCATACTCTTCACACTCCTCATACTCTCTTCATACTCTCTTCATACTCTCCTCATACTCCTCATACTCTCTTCATACTCCTCATACTCTCTTCATACTCTCTTCATACTCTTCACACTCCTCATACTCTCTTCATACTCCTCATAGTCTCCTCATACTCTCTTCATACTCTCTTCATACTCTCCTCATACTCTCTTCATACTCTTCACACTCCTCATACTCTCTTCATACTCCTCATACTCTCCTCATACTCTCTTCATACTCTCCTCATACTCTCCTCATACTCTCCTCATACTCTCCTCATACTCTTCATACTCCTCATACTCCTCATACTCCTCATACTCTCTTCATACTCCTCATACTCTCCTCATACTCTCCTCATACTCTCTTCATACTCTCCTCATACTCTCTTCATACTCTCTTCATACTCTCTTCATACTCTCTTCATACTCTTCATACTCTCTTCATACTCTCTTCATACTCTCCTCATACTCCTCATACTCTCTTCATACTCCTCATACTCTCTTCATACTCTCTTCATACTCTCTTCATACTCTCTTCATACTCTCTTCATACTCTCTTCATACTCTTCATACTCTTCATACTCTCTTCATACTCTCTTCATACTCTCTTCATACTCTTCATACTCTCTTCATACTCTCTTCATACTCTCTTCATACTCTCTTCATACTCTTCATACTCTCTTCATACTCCTCATACTCTCTTCATACTCCTCATACTCTCTTCATACTCTCCTCATACTCTCTTCATACTCTCTTCATACTCTCTTCATACGCCTCATACTCTCTTCATACTCTCTTCATACTCCTCATACTCCTCATACTCTCTTCATACTCCTCATACTCCTCATACTCTCTTCATACGCCTCATACTCTCTTCATACGCCTCATACTCTCTTCATACTCCTCATACTCTCTTCATACGCCTCATACTCTCTTCATACTCTCTTCATACTCTCTTCATACTCTCTTCATACGCCTCATACTCTCTTCATACTCCTCATACTCTCTTCATACTCCTCATACTCTCTTCATACGCCTCATACTCTCTTCATACTCCTCATACTCCTCATACTCTCTTCATACTCCTCATACTCTCTTCATACTCCTCATACTCCTCATACTCTCTTCATACTCCTCATACTCTCTTAATACTCCTCATACTCTCTTCATACTCCTCATACTCTCTTCATACTCCTCATACTCTCTTCATATTCCTCATACGCTCTTCATACTCCTCATACTCTCTTCATACTCCTCATACTCTCTTCATACTCCTCATACTCTCTTCATACTCCTCATACTCTCTTCATACTCCTCATACTCTCTTCATACTCTCTTCATACTCCTCATACTCTCTTAATACTTCTCATACTCTCTTCATACTCCTCATACTCTCTTCATACTCCTCATACTCTCTTCATACTCCTCATACTCTCTTCATACTCCTCATACTCTCTTCATACTCTCTTCATACTCCTCATACTCTCTTCATACTCCTCATACTCCTCATTTGGAACAGGTTTTCTTACAAAGTCTGTAAACTGCTGTCTTCTGATCAACGTCAGTCTTTTCAGATCCAGACCAGCTCCACACGAGTGCAAATGATCCTCGTCTAGGAGTTTAATCTAAGGTGGTAGACTGCGAGGCTGGCGGTCTCTGAGTTTCTTCCCCTGGAGCAGTGTGTTCTCTCATTTTCAGCTATAGGTGTACTGTTTAGCCAGCTATGCTAGCATTAGCCTGTGCCAGCACACGGTATGAGCACTCTCAATGCTCACTCTCAGCAGCCTGTACTAAAGCCTGAAGTAGTGAGCATGTGGAGACGAGTTGTTATTCCAATTCAGATATTAGTGTAGACGATATATATCACACACCCCTAATGTAAAGCCACATCTGGGCATTTCCTACCTCAACCCAAGTTAGATATCTTCTATGGAGATCTGAAAATGTAATATAGAGAAAGCACATATAACACATTTAACATTCCTGTAGTCACTAAATATTAACAGTCATTCGAAAAGCATACCCAAGTACCAGAACCTGTGATGATTAAGATTTACGATGCACTGAATCATTTCCTCACAAACTGTAATTAAATAACTGTGAAGTCTAAGATTTACGCCCTTACGCATAAGTGTGTAGAACCTCCATGTCCAAACAATAGGAACCTTCATTATCACCATGACACATGCTGTTGGACTTTCCTGCTGTTTTCTGGGTAAAAATTAAACTTTCATGGAACTGCAACAATGAGAAATCCCATAAAAAAATGGGAACACAGTTTTGGGCAGCTTCAATGAAAGCTGTAGCCTTCAGCTTCTTGGATGAAACTCACTGATGACAACAAAAGCTGTTTGTAAGGCGGGTGAACTTCCACCTAATGCTAGCGTGAGCTCCCTGAAAAGAAGCCATGCTTAGAAAGCAGCAAAAACCCACATCCTAAAACTGCTGAAAGATAAAAAGATGGATGATGTTTCTTCCTCACACCGCCAAGAAGACTCTAAACAAGCCTTGAGTGAAACATTCCTCACCCACAACAGAATCACGCACTGAAACATATCAGTCATCAGCCATTATTAATCAGTGCCTCAGAAAAACAACAGGAAACGATCATTTAACGAATACAATCTGTCTCTCACAAACTTCCCATCCATAATAAACACCAGTACACCAACTTATCCAAGCACTGTGGCAGCAGCTCAGTGCATAGAATCATGCAGATACTGGCCAGCAGCTTCAGGCAACCATCAGAATGAGGGAGGAATGTGATATCAGTGTTTCTGACCGAGGCATGATTGTTGGCAGCAGACGGGCTGCTGTAGACGTTTCTATAACTGCTGATCTCCTGGGACTTCCATGCACTGCAGTCTCTATAGTTTACTGAGAATGGCGCAATAAAAACAAAGCAAATAAACAACAACATCCAGTGAGGGGCAGCTCTGTGGATGAGAGAGGTCAGTAGGGAATGGCCAGACTGGTTCAAGCTGACAGACAAGTTATGGCCCCTCAGATAACCACTCTGTACAATTATGGTGAGCGGCAAAGCATCTCAGAATGAACAATGTTTTGAACCTTGAGGCTACAACAACAGAACAACAAAAACTTTGCCAGGGTTGGTGAAGGCACATAGATGGTAAGGTCCGATGTTGATAACAACAGCATGAATATATGGGCACCACCTGCCTTGTATCAGAAGGCCAGGCTGGTGGAGGTGGGGTAATGAAATGAAAATGTTTTCTTGGTACGCTTTGGGACGTCAATACTGAAGTCATAGCTTGATTGACCACAGCCAGGTTGACCATGTGCATGGCCACAGTTTACCATCTTCTGATGGCTAACTCCAGCATGAACATGCTCCATGTCACAAAGTAAACTTTTATGCTGACCATGCACTAGAAGACTTATAAAAGACTCTGAAAAGAATGATTTTGTAAAGACTGGGGGTCTTTCAGAGTCACCCTTTACAAGACTGCTACTAGATTCCTTTTGAGATTATTTCCCATTTATATGATTAAAGCAATATTCAGCTCAACTGTACAGTTCACTGGTGGGCTAATTGTAAACACCGTAGCCCCGTTCGGCTGGGATTTCGAGGGCTTCAGTAATTTCTGTCCACCTTTTTTCCTTTTCCACTCTGTCGTGGTATAAATGTGAAGACACGTCAAAGAGGCACTCTTGCTCACTCCACAGCTCACCAGTTTCTCCTCCCTTTGTACAGTCCAGGAGAACCACAATTTACGAACCATCGCCGGACTCCCCTCCATGTCTAACATCTATAGACAGACATTCCTGTACTTTCCTTGAAGCCTCCCGTTTGGTGGTGAAAAGAGCTTTCCTATTGGTTGTCGGCAATATATACGTGACTATTTGCGTGAGCCAAGACTTCAGACTTTAGATAATATTAAACACGTTGATTTTATCACAACGCTAGGAGGAGAACAAGACTGACTTAACCCTGCAGTCTTGACCATCTTATACTAAACAATCGAGATGACGCAAGCGCGACTCAACTCCAGCAAGACTCACATGATTTTATTCCGACACTGGAAATTGGTCTACGACAGTAAAATCGCTTGCAAATCGCTTGGTGTAAGGCCAGCATTAGTTTCCAACCGGTTTCACAAACGTGAAAACAGGTTCAGTGGTCTTCAGTGGCCTTCCAAGTCTCTGGATCTGAATCCAGCAGAACAGGAGATTCAGAACATGGATGAGAATCTTGATGCATAATACTTCCATTTTGCAGAATCGAAGCCACTAACAGCTGAAAAAGTGGAAAGACTGTACAGCTATGTATCGGTATTGGTCAATTTTTAATGAAAATATGTGATCAGCCGATATTTCTACAATTTAGCCGATCCCCAGAGCCGATCTATGGCGTTAAACAAATGAGTAATAAACCAGTTTCCACCATGTTTCATGACATGCTTGCGCTAATAACTTCATGTAGCCCTGCCATGGCATATAGCCCCACCCTCTATCGGTATCGGCTATCGGCCAATCGTGTTGAAAGGTGATCTGTGATTGAAATCGGCCTCAAAAAAGCTGATCGGTCCATCTCTACTGTTTATTATATAATTTTATAATATATTAAAAAAGCTATTTATCCGTAATCAATACCCTATTATGTTAAATCAGTAGTGCTGGTGACGTATATGAAGAAATTTAAAAATTAAACATTAAACTTTTATTTTTAAAAAATCATTTAAAAGGCCAGGAGCATTTTGTATGGCTGGTATGTTGGGCCTTGTGTTTTACAATGTAAGGAATGTTTCGTCCTTAAAAATGTATGTCAATACAAACACACACACACACACACACACACACACACACACACTTTTACTGCATCAGCATTTTTAAGGCTGCTGTAGGAGGAACTGCAGAACTAAACACTGCCAAAACATTCCTAACCTGATTGGCTTCAATACAACTTCCAACTTCCCGAGGGAGACAAAGAGAAAAGAGAGAAAATGCAACGAGAGAGAGAGAGAGAGAGAGAGAGAGAGAGTGAGAGAGAGAGAGAGAGAGGGAGAGGGAGAGGGAGAGGGAGAGAGACAGAGAGAGAGAGAGAGAGAGAGAGAGAGAGAGAGAGAGAGAGAGAGAGAGTGAGAGAGAGAGAGAGAAAGAGAGAGATACATATAAAGAGGGAGATGTCGGGGAAAGAAAGGGGGGGTCTCCCCATCAGACGCTTGTGGTCCAGTAAAGAGTTCCAGCAGTGACGGTCAAAGCTGGCTGAAATTCTCCCTTACAGCTGTAAACACACACACACACACACACACACACAAACACACACACACACACACACACACACACACACGGCTCCACGAGTACACAAACGAGCTGCTGAAGGGACGAGGTCACTGTACTAATGAACAGGGGTGTGTAAGATATACTGATGAGCTGGAGTATCACAATATTGTGTTTGGTTATACAGTATCGATTCTTAAATGACACTTTACAGGAGAAGACTGGTGCCAGACAGTGGTTCATTTCGTCTTGTGTTCAAACCCACAGCTAGCTGTGTTGTAATCTTCAGCCATTATACTCATCCAACTCGAACACACACACATGCCAAACCTATCTGGGTGGTTATTGGTTTTATATGATGGTTATTTTCCCCAAATTAGATTTACTAAATGCAATACATCACTGATTACAGTATCACAATATACACTTCTGCTCAAAAGTTTGGGATCACAGTGAAATGTTCTTGTTTTAATGGATTATCTTCTTCCTTAACACAACAATGGACTGACGGGTCTCTAAAGAAAGTTGTTTCTTTCTGGTCATTTTGAGTCGGTCAGCAAGACATCAACTGCTGATCTTCAGATACTAAACTAACCTAGAATGTTGTTCCCTTTTATACTCACTTATTAGTAGAATGTTTTTCAGCTGTGCATCACAATTGAGGAAGAGTGTCCTAACAACCAATTAGTCCAATAACATCCTTAACTTGGATTGGTGGTCGTACCAGGAGATTTAGACAGAGGACTGAGAATTTCTGATAATAGAACTATATGCAAAATAAGCCTCTATACAAAAATAGACTTTAATACAAACATTTTTATTCTTTAAAAATCATCTGATACACTTACATTAATTGTGAAATGGACAGTATTGGTTGTGAATTGCATGACAATTGCACGAAATGAAATTCTAAAGTGATCCTAAATTTTTGAGCGGTAATGTATAAGGACTGGAACCTATATTGAGACAGAGGATGAGACTGGGATTGGGTGGTGGGGGGCTGCCATGGGCGAAACAGTATAAATGCTTAGGTAATTATTGTATTCGCTTTTTTAGATTGGCACACAAACATACACATACAATCTGTTCTTAAAATATAGCCCAATACCGAGTACCGATACCGTATACTAACACTATCTAACCTAAATACCCTAATCCAGTACTGATATTCATACAATTACACTTTTTTGAGTATTAATTTAGGCATTGTGTGTGACAAATATTACATACCAGCCTGAATGAGTGGCTATTACATGTTGAATTATGACTGTTTGTATTATTATTATTTTTTTTTTTATCTATAGTGTGTATTTACTGTATATATTTAGTATCTACTATTACATACTTACTATTAATACTTTCAACAATTTTAACAATATAAGTAAATGTAACTAAATACCTTTATTGGTCAAAACAGAATATAGATCAGCTTGTAGTATGTACAGGTCAGCACATAGTTTCTTCTCAGGCTCAGCGAAAACAGAGCTGAATGTTTTTATATGTCCAAGTCATATTCTGAGCATCGGACTCTGCTGGACTTCAGTAAATATCCCAGTCATTCACACTGTCAGAAGCCTTTTTCAAGGCCGGGTTGAAGCAACAGGCCACGAGACCCCGCTGCTGAGTCACACAGCTGACCAACGTTGGTGACACTCTGCAGGTGGGGCTAGTGGACACAGTAACCCAGCGAGCAGGCAGGCGGCTATGCTGGCTAAAGGCTAAATCAAGGCTACCATTATGCTGAGAGTCTGTAGATTCTTTCAGACTGTAAGTGACTACACAGCGGCGGATGAGTGATAACTGAAAGGGATGTTGGGGTGCGAACCCGGATTGTATCCAAAAAACATAAAACCACGGCTGCCCAAATCACCAAAGCACCTCAGCTCTCCTGTTTCCACCAGAACTGTCCGTCAGGAGCTCCACAGGGTCAATATACACGGCCGGGCTGCTAAAGCCAAACCTTTGGTCACTCGTGTCAATGCCAAACGTCGGTTTCAATGGTGCAAGGAGCGCAAATCTTGGGCTGTGGACAATAAAACATGTATTGTTCTCTGATGAGTCCACCTTTACTGTTTTCCCAACATCCGGGAGAGTTGCGGTGTGGAGAAGCCCCAAAGAAGCCTAACACCCAGACTATTGCATGCCCAGAGTGAAGCATGGTGGTGGATCAGTGATGGTTTGGGCTGCCATATCATATCATTTTCTTGTCCCAATACTTGTGCTAGATGGGCGCGTCACTGCCAAGGACTACCGAACCATTCTGGAGGACCATGTGCATCCTATGGTTCAAACATTGTATCCTGAAGGTGGTGCCGTGTATCAGGATGACAATGCACCAATACACACAGCAAGACTGGAGAAAGATTGGTTTGATGAACATGAAAGTAAAGTTGAACATCTCCCATGGCCTGCACAGTCACCAGATCTGAATATTATTAAGCCACTTTGGGGTGTTTTGGAGGAGCGAGTGAGGAAACGTTTTCCTCCACCAGCATAACGTAGTGACCTGAACACTATCCTGCAAGAAGAATGGTTTAAAATCCGTCTGACCACTGTGCAGGACTTGTATATGATATTCCCAAGACCAACTGACGCTGTATTGGCCACAAAAGAATGCCCTACACCATACTAATAAATTATTGTGGTCTAAAACAAGGTGTTTCAGTTTCATTGCCCAACCCCTGTGTATGTATATATATATATATATATATATATATATATATATATATATATATATATATAAAACAAATACTGGTTAAGTACCTGGAAGTATTTTGAGACCCTGAATGATCTCCCGTCTCCTCGGCTGCACGGAGATCCTGTCGTCACACATCAGCAGAGCAAACATGATCAGGGCCACGAATTGGCTGGTATATGCCTGAAAAACACACAATCACAGATTCAGTTACAAAATCAACACAAAACCCAAAAGCAACGCTTCGGCCTTTAGATCTAATGAAGCTGAACGTCTTAAAACTGGCAGCTTTCATTCTGACGGGAACACACAGTTCAGTGAACAGCTAACATCCGCTAGTGTGTTGGCCTTAAGTGACGAGAGACGTTGGAACAGATTAAAAAAATAAAGAAAACTAGATTTACTGTGACGTTAAGAGCAAATAGCATTGCAGTAGAATGTTGGCTTAAACATAATCAAGAATTATCAGCGCTTTTATCTCACATATAAAAACTTTCTAACTGCTGTTGTAGACGAGGAGAAAGAAGACTTCATGTTTCATGAATCCTCTTTTATGGACAGAAGGCAGATTTAAATAGAATTACATGTTAAAATGGATTTTACTGTGAGCTGTTACAGCGTTTCCTATTTCTTCTTTAATTTACAAGAGATTTTACAAGCAAAGTCATTTAACGTATGTACTACTTACAGGTGAAAATGAGTAGTTTCTAGGGGGGTGCCATATCGTATCGTACCCAATAATATCACTAACATTTTTGAATATGGTGAACGATATTATACCCTGAAATATCGTGCCATATCACCCATCCCTAACCATCACATCAGGTACTACTTTTACTGTTTTTAGAAAAATAAAAAAAATCACACTTTCTTCCCCATTATATATCTACTAGAGACAGATTGTATCTGTTCAGTATCATTCACTTTACTTCAGTGCTGGATATATGGAAATATTTGGAGTGCATTATTTAGTATCGTGACATTCTGGATCTTTGACTTCTGTTACAATCTGAGAAAAATTCTTGTATTTTTTAATATCTCAGGGGGTGTGGCATATCATATCATATGCAAAAATAAATTTTCATTTTCATTTTGTTGCAGTAGTGTATTCTTGAAATATTTTTTTAATTCAATGTTTTGTCATATCGCCAAGAGTATTGTATCGCAAAAATACCATAAAATATTGTGATATTATTGTAGGGCCATATCGCCCACCCCTACTAGTTTCAATTTCAAATGTTTTACTAGTTTAATTCACACGTGCATATTGAAATCATGATACCAAGAATAACTGTATACTCGTTGAATTTCATTTACACGTGTAAATTCTATTCCTGAGATTGAGAAAGATAGGAAGTCAACTAAGAAGATACTGCGGTAGAGACATGCTCTGACTGGAAACTGCACCCTATTTAAGTCCAGCTGACTACAGATCCATCTGGCCCTGACTTGTATGGCCAGGTTATCTCCTGGGCTTGAGGCAGATTTCCTTGGGAGGTTCCAGCTTTAAAACAGCAGGTTCTGCTTAGCCATAAACTAAATGACTAAACAAGCCTTTTAGCTGCCAGACCTGTAGAAAAAATATTTACAACAAAACTGGAAACCCAGTTCAGTGTAATAGCAGTTCATGTTGTCTCTCAAAACACGGACGGAACTTAATTCTATCGACTTTCTATCTACTACGTCTTATAGTTCTATCGAGGAAACAGGGGTCTACAGACTCGACTTGGACTCTCACCCCAGAGACTCCAGACTCGACTTGGACTCTCACCCCAGAGACTCCAGACTCAACTTAGACTCTCACCCCAGAGACTTCAGACTCGACTTGGACTCTCACCCCAGAGACTCCAGACTCGACTTAGACTCTTACCCCAGAGACTCCAGACTCGACTTAGACTCTTACCCCAGAGACTCCAGACTCGACTTAGACTCTTACCCCAGAGACTCCAGACTCAACTTAGACTCTCACCCCAGAGACTTCAGACTCGACTTGGACTCTCACCCCAGAGACTCCAGACTCGACTTAGACTCTCACCCCAGAGACTTCAGACTCGACTTGGACTCTCACCCCAGAGACTCCAGACTCGACTTAGACTCTTACCCCAGAGACTCCAGACTCGACTTAGACTCTTACCCCAGAGACTCCAGACTCGACTTAGACTCTTACCCCAGAGACTCCAGACTCGACTTGGACGCTCACCCCAGAGACTCCAGACTCGACTTGGACTCTCACCCCAGAGACTTCAGACTCGACTTGGACGCTCAACCCAGAGACTCCAGAATCGACTTGGACTCTCATCCCAGAGACTCCAGACTCAACTTGGACTCTCATCTCAGAGACTCCAAACTCGACTTAGACTCTCACCCCAGAGACTCCAGACTCGACTTGGACTCTCGCCCCAGAGACTACAGACTCGACTTGGACTCTCGCCCCAGAGACTCCTGACTCAAAATGGACTCTCGCCCCAGAGACTACAGACTCACCTTGGACTCTCGCCCCAGATACTCCAAACTCGACTTACACTTACACCTCAGAGACTCCAGACTCAACTTGGACTCTCGCTCCAAATACTCCAAACTCGACTTGGACTCAAAGTCCTCAGAGACCCAGAGGGTCAGACTTGCAATTTCTGAACATCTTATCAGTAAATCAATAGTGGTCCCAGACCTACTCAAGAGCCTCTTCTAAAGCCTGCAATGAAACATGCCATTAGTCAGTGTTCTCTGAGTACTGCCAATCCCCATTATATGCTTAGAAAAGCTTATTGTGAAAATTTATCATCTCGATAATGATAACCACACTGTCCTCCACTCGTATTTCCTCTCCATTCCTCACTGCGCCTCCTTTCTATTTCTTCTACACATACTTTGTTCTACTTTTAAACTACATTTCTTCCAATCTGATATATATCAAGAACAATCACCCGAATGAAGAACGTTCTGCTACAGATGAGTAAAGATCTGCAGCCTCGATGATGTGGAAAGGAAGGAGGACTGTGAAAAGGACCCAAATGGCAGAGGCTTGTTTCCACTGCTCAGCTGCTGGGATGCACGGATTCATAAAACGTTGGACCGGAGGATCCTGATACGCTGTGTAGCTGATACTGCATTTCCACTGTGCCCCGTAATCCGAGCACGGCTCCAACAAGCTGGGCTCTGCCACTGAAAACAGCCATGAATCAAAATGTGCACGGCGTCTGGTGTAGGCGCAGTTAACGTCTGCAAAATATTTACAAAACAACTTCACCGCATTATCTGGGGAGAACTAAAAGAACCCTGAATACGAAACCATGGCAGTTTATCTTTGCTTAAAGCAGAATGAAGATTAGCCAACGTCGGGAGAACAGAATCTCACCATACATCATCTCTACGCTGACCACAGAAGAGCAGAGATGAAGGGTGGATTCTCTCTCTCTCTCTCTCTCTCTCTCACACAGACGCACTGAGAGCGAGGAAGAAAAGCAGTGAAGTGTGGCGGCAGCACGGCTGCTGGAGGAGAGTTAAGAATTTATTCTCTGCTCTCCAGTAATCCCCCTCCACCTTCCATCAGCCAGCAGAGATTTGACCTTTCACTCCATTATCCCACCTAACCTAAAGCAGAAAAAACAAACGCACCCCGCTTCCTTCACAACACACGTAGTGGATTACATTCCCACACTCTCGGACATTACAGTAGGGCGGCGCTCATAAGACCCCATTATGCATACATAGGCCCTTCAAGACAACTGGCTTAGACTTACAGTCGTATGTAGGGACATAACGTTTTTGAGGCCGATTCCGATCTTCGATCACGTTTCAGCGCGATCAGCCGATAGCCAATACTGATCGAGGGCGGAGCTATATGCCACAGCAGGGCGACATACAGTTATTAGCGCAAGCAAGTCATGAAACATGGTCTAAACTGGTTTATTATCATTTTTAACGAGCTCATATGAAACAGTATAATATGTTTAACTAAATTAGAAGTTGGTCTATGTGGAGTAAACCGCTTGATAAGCTCCAGAAGAGCCACATCTGAAAAGTATCTCTACTAGGAACAGCAGAGCGTGAATCCAGGTGGAATATTAAGCAGCAGAATGAACGACTTTTACAGCCGAGAAGATCTGCTTATCTAGAACTATAAACTCAATCACTCTGGCTGTGGTTCTTTAGCTCTCTGGCTGTTTCTGCTGCTGTTCTGTTAGTACTGGTCAGATCTGGTCTGTATGGTGTTCTGGGTTGTTTTGTGTTAGCTGTGTGTGCTAGCTCTGCTGTTTGCTGATATTCACTGTATTCAGTGTGTGGTGTCTCTGAAGTGCTGTATCAGATTATTAGTGTTAAATGTCTTTGTCTTGGTTCCTCCGCGAGAGATTCTGATTTTACTAATTTTACAGATGTTACAAACTGTCCTGGATGAGTCACATACACAGACAGACGACATGTTTTCTATCCGTACATGCCGTGAACGCTATAAACTGCTCTCGTGAGGCCGCTGCTAAATGAAAGGGTGTGTATTTCCACCTAGTGGTTCAGATATGAATTGCAGGGAGCTGGCCGGAGGGCTCCTCTTCCTGGATGAAACGCTAGCTGGCAATACAGAAATTAGGCTCATGTGTTTACTGTCATCGATCAGCTAAATTGGAGAAATATCGACCGATCGCGGATCACAAATTTTGATTACAAATCGGCCGATCGTTCATTCCATCTCTAGTTAGTACCTACAAAGTAAGTGTACGTGTGAACAGGTAAAGCTTTTATAGGCAACATGTCAATTTGAACATCCATAATCTTTATAATGATATATTTGGTTGTGAGGTGTTAGAAGACTGCTGCTGAAGTCACAGGCTCTCAATCCAGCTCTGCGGCTCGAAAGCTGGAAGGAAATCATTACACAACGGAAGCCACAAAGTGTACACTACATCCGATCCACTCCTAATAGTCTTCACAGGCTCAATCTGGCAACCCGGCAAGCTAGAAAGCAGAGGGTAGGGGGATAAAGGAAGAAGGGGTTTATACTCTTTCGCAGATGGCGAGATGAGACAGAGTGTCATTCTCTATGATATCTGAGCTCCAGCTGAAAGATGGGGTCTAGTGGGAGACGACTATTCCAGACATAAACTCTCTCACACATCGTACTGACCAGTTTATCCAGAGAGAGGACTCTTCAGAGGGCTGGATCTTATTCTTGGTAGTGAGGTGACTGCTAACAGCCCATGATGGTTTGCTTTATATTACATGGGGGTACAACTATATATATATATATATATATATATATATATATATATATATATATATATATATATATATATATATATATATATATATATATATATATATATAGCAGTGGGGAACCATCATGGCCCTCTACGCCCTCTCAAAGGGCCTAAAATATTCTTAAAACACACACACACACAAATACAAATATATATATATATACTAACAGTTTGACACTCAACATCTAAACAATTATAAAAATATAGGCAAATAAGTTATTCACACGTGTCTATTCAATCTGTGTTGGAGCGTGAGGGGTTAAGTGGAAGCCTGTGAGTCTGTGTCTCCCCCTATAAGGACTGTGATGCCTCCGCAGAATCTTGGTGATTGGTGGTCCTGCTGTTTATGTACAGGCAGTTATAATTCAGGGCGATACCAATTTCAAATGACAGTAAAACTGACCAATCATATCTTCCCTCTAAGTGGGCGGGCTTAACTGTACGATCATTTCCGCCCGAGCTAGTTTGCTGAGTCCCGCTGGAAGCCCAGGTTCCTCCTCCAAACTGTCAAAACCACCCCCTCTGAAAACTCGAGCACAAATATTTCTCTTGTGCGCAGAGAGCAGCCGACGGTACTGTACTTCGCACGCGAGGAAAAATATCAACTCGTGGTTATTTATAAGTTCCGTTATTTATAAGTTCCGTTATTTATAAGTTCCGTTATTTATAAGTTCCGTTATTTATAAGTAGGGACCTTATTTCGTTTAAGAAGTTTGTCTATGTTGTACAGATGTTATTGTTTGTTGTGTTTCTGTCGTCTCATTGTTTGTTTCTTGACTTGCAGTTTATTAAGAGAGGAAACAGTAATTATTTTCAGATGGGGGGGCTTAAGGGTCACAGTTTGCTACTGAAATATAGCATGTGTGTTGCCAAATAAAAGGCTATGGACAATCAGTATAATAATTTATTGGATAGCTTTCATTAAGTATTCAAAAGTCTGAACCCCCCCACCCCCACCCCTACCACACACATCTATTTACATGTTCTGTTGATTTCTTAAGTCCAACTAAGTTAAAGTTCTCCACAGGTTAAACAAGTTAAGCATGGCTACTTACTATTGGAAAACAAATAAAGCCTAAAAACAAAAGAAGCCACATTTTATGAGGATGTGTTACGTTTGAAACCTCCTCACATTTACGTATGTACAAATGTATGTATGTACTACTTATCTAACAACAACACAGACTAACCAACAGCAGAGCTGGTTCAGTATGTTTACTGTTTAGATGCTGAACTGAATTTATTATTTGTAAACTTCTAATAAATGTTTTTAACTCACGTCGAGTAAAAACAAGAGCTACATTAAAAAAACTGTGTTTATTTATAGAAAAAGTAAATAAAGCAGCGTCTTCTTGGTAACTCAGTTTCAGATCTTGACCTGTTGGTTTGGAGCTGCCTGTTAGACGGTTTTCACCATCGACTTTTCTTTTTTTAGAGTACGTTTTTCTTTCTCTCACCCACATTATTCTCTGACTCGCTTTATTCTCCGACTCACTTTACTCTCCGACTACTGCTTCTCGCTTCATACCTCGCCTGTGTGCGCTCCACACTCCTAAATCTGCACAGATCTGATTGGCTGAGACGCGCCTTTGGTGATCTTACAACACATGTGATTGGTCGGTGAGTTTACTGCACCGCAAAGCCCGTATACCATAAAGACAAGAAAAGTTAATTCAATCATTCTCAATAGATTATCTGTTTGGGTCTGCATTGGACAGCATCTGGGTCCGGGCCTGAACCACGGCCCGCCTATTAGTGACCCTTGCTATAGAAGGCCAAAAGTTAAACTAACTATAAAAATAGTTAGAGGACGGGTTAGTTGAACATTGTGATAAATGATGACACGTTGAGCTTTATTTGGACTATTTTATGGACATCAGACCTAAAATATTAAATAGTGTTTTACTGGGTTTAGAGCAACATGTGAAACGTGGACTAAGAACTTGTTATTTCTGGCTTCGACTCGCCAAATCTGAGAAAAACTAAATGCTGTGATAACATGTGCTCTGAAAATGTCTTCTCATATTGTGATGCTACACTTCTGGAATATCATTCACACATTTTAACACTGAACAAACAAGTTTATAGAACTGTTTATACAACTTATGAAGTTAATCTTCATCATTCCAGCTCCTGATGGTTCACCTGCATTGAGATCCTCCTGAAAGCTTGATGAACTCAATCAGATGTGTTGCATTAGAAGTTTGTAAACCTGATTTTTCTTAGTGTACAGCACTGCAAACTAGATTATTTCCAGATCTTTCTGTAAGTACCTACTTTAGACATCCATAAACACAATGAGAAGTGTTGATAAGTTTCTGTAATGAACTACTTTTGAACTACTTTTGGTAATGAACTACTTTTGATCATGCAACACTAAGGGCTGTCTAGAGGACACGTCCACGGAGATATGGTGTTAATCACTTTGCTGATACGTTCTTAAATACTGCAGATACACAGACAACTCAAACTCACGAAGACAAAGCTTCTAATGAAAACTTGGCTGGAGGCTAACGGTGGGGCCTGTGACCGCACTGTACACACATCTGAAACCTGAGTGCTTATAAATGAGTGCTGTGCCCATGTGGTCTGAAGGCACTGCAATGAGTGAGTTCAGGATGTCTCAGCAGCTTGAAGCTTTGAATAAATTGGCAGATTCTGAGAAGCAGAAAGCTTATATAAGCAATTATAGTCCACTAGTCAGGCCAAAAGCTAGCTCATACACGCATTCCTGCCTTAATGAGGGCATCCAATAAATCTTCATTGGCTGTAATGGGTTTTGAGCTGAAGTCAGTCTATAGATTCCTGCTGTACGTTGTTCTTGTAATAGGTTTCTACCACCTGCATGTGAGTTACAGCCAAACCAATATAGTGTTACATTTACAGGCAATAATTAGTGACTTAAGTAGATACATTAGGCCTATCAAAACCTAATCATTAGCTTGGGAATAAAATTTTTATATATTAAAAAAAAAATTCTATGCTGCTCAATTATGTTTAAGGGCGTTTTCACACCTGTAGTTGGTTTCACTGGTCCGGATCAGTTAATGAGTCCTCGGGTTAAGTTTGTTTTCACACAGGTAAGAACCGAAACGCACCAAAATGCACCCCAACAAACCACGTGAGCACGTCGTCTCCTCTGATTGGTCAGAGCTATCTGGCGTGTGAGCAAGAAAGTAAACACAGGGGCAGGGAGTGTATTGGCAAGAACCTAGCGATACAATACATATCATGATACATCGGTCACAATTCAATATATCGTGATACACTATAATATTGCAAGTATATACTGCGATTTTTCTAATCCTACTATTAAAACACACCACTGTATGAACAGGTTTGTCAATGCTTACAATAGCATTGCGCCCTTGTGCTGCTTGTTAATGTTGGAGTGGAGCTGAAAATGGATTACAACACTGCCATCTAGTGATCAGAGGTTTAAACACAACACATAATGATTCACTATCTGCCAGGAATCTGAGTATCGATACTGTGTTTTTCGATATTTTTATACACCCCTAGTAATGTACTGGCAACTTTTTAATACAACATGCCAAAATACACATATCCTTGTTTAAAAAAATACTGGATATAAATATAAATCTAAAATGTAGCTGCTATTATCAGATATCCATTTTTTACTCTTATCAGTTCTTAAAACTTTTAGCCTCTGAAAACTGATATTGACCATAAAACCTCAATATTATTAGAGAACATGTTTTAAAAGCGGAGCTGCATCTTGTATCGAGGATGTTGAAGAGTCACCTTAGTGCTGGCCACGCCGATCTCAGGGCCTGCGTTGATGTGGACCCCGCAGTCGGTCTCGCGGGAGATGGAGCTGCCCACGGTGTTGGTGATTCCTACGGTCAGCGCGCCTCGCTCCTTGCAGTACCGCAGAGCCAGTAGACTGTCGGCCGTCTCACCTGAACAAAAACAAAGAGAAAGAAGAGCACTGTTAAAAATCAATACACAAGCAAACACCACTACAGGAGCATACGCGGCAGCACTCATCCCCGCACCTGACTGGCTGATGAAGAAACACACATCGTCCCGGAAGACGGGTGTGTTACGGTCCAGGAAATCGCTGGCCAGTTCCACCATAACGGGCAGCTCAGTCAGCTCCTCCAAGACCTGACGAGTCTGAAAGAGAGAGAGATATACCTGAGCACACTGTACAGCCCACTGACCTTCTGCTTTTCGACTTTAAACAGGACCTGCTGCTACATTCGATGTGTTTATTTTATTTTGAGGGACATACTAACTCCTCCCACATGTCCAAAGACATGCATGATAGGTAGGTGTGAGTGAGTGAGTGTGTGAGTGAGTGTTGGCCATGCGATGGACTGGCGAACTGTCTATGGTGTACCCCGCCTTCACCCGATGATGCTGGGATTGGCTCCAGCCCCCCTTGACCTCGACTAGCGGGATTAAGCGGCAGATAACGGATGGATGGGAGATACTAACAGCCAACCAATTACATTATATCAAAATGGTACTGATTTTAAGATTAAAGGCTGCTGAGTGTGAGTGATTAGTGGGATTTATTGGAATTAATTTAAACTCTTGTATAACTGATGGTATCCTGTATACCAAGCACAATCCAATCATACTAATCTCCCTCTGTTCAAGCTTCACAAGTGACATGGATTCACTCGGCCAATCCCTGTTGTCCCTGGTGTAGACAACAACCAAGATTAGTCTGTCTTTTGCCTTATCATATGAGATTCCTCAACATCTCCAATGTCATCCGTTTGCCTTCTTGTGCCATTCATTCGCACGGCACTGATTCATTTGCATTTATATACCCTTGCTGTTCAAAAAGAAATATATATATATATATATATCCATATATAATCCATTTTTATTGACTTGTAGTTTTCTGCATCGCCTCAATGCGGCAGCTGACGTTTACATTGTGAATAAAAGGTTTTAATGAACCCAATTTCGGTTGCATTCACTTACACTGAAAGTAAACACAGTTTTTGGCCTCTCCAGTAAACCCATTTTGGGGACACTTGGTTTTCTTTGGATTCTATATATTCTATATATATTCTGCATATTCTCCCATTCATTTAAACCCTTAATTAAGGGTGCATTTGTTAGGGACACACAATTATGCTAGGCCTCGACTGGCAGATTTCTTTAGGCAAATAACATGAATTAGGTAAGTGCACTCATATAAATATATAATTAAATAGGTATTTAAATAGCCAACTGCTTTTTATTATTATTTTATTTTTTATTTATACAAATGTTAAATGACAGGAGAGCAAATGATGCTACAGTCATACGTAAAAGTATGAACACTCCCAGTCAAATGACTTGTTCTGCTTATTGTCAAAGTGGAAATGTGAACATACTGGAAAAAAGCAAAACATAAAATCTAAAAGGTGCTGTAATTGTTGTATGTAAGTTTTTTCAACAGCTAAAATGTGCAGAAGTGAGTGAGAATGTGTTACATTTATTTACAAATCCACCTTAAATGATTAAAATATTGCTTATCACTTTGTTAGTTACCATAGAAAATTATCATCATAGAAAATCTTTAAAATATACAACTTTAGCACACAAGTATATATATATATATATATATATATATACACACACTCATTTTAATCATATGTGTTAATACTATGCATGAGCTGTATGTATAAAAATTCTAATAATAAATAAATATTCTTATTTGATAAGATTGAATATCCTTCATTCACACTTGCAGATGCAAACTCATATTACTTAGTATTACTTAGTTTATCAGACAAAATCAGCAAAATATACAGTTTACCCAACTTTAACATACAAACATGCATATATATATATATATATATATATATATATATATATATATATATATATATATATATATGTGTGTGTGTGTGTGAATGAAGGATATTCAATCTAATCAAATAATAATATTTATTTATTATTAGCATTTTTATACATATAGCTCATGCATAGTTTCATGCAATTATCATACAATTCACAAACAATATTGTTCATTTCACAATAAATTGAAGTGTATCAGATGATTTTTGAAGAATAAAAATGTTTGCATTAAAGTCTATTTTTGTATAGAGGCTTATTTTGCATATAGTTCTATTATCAGTAATTCTCAGTCCTCTGTCTAAATCTCCTGGTACGGCCGCCAATCCAAGTTAAGGATGTTATTGGACTAATTGGTTGTTAGGACACTCTTGTTCAATTGTGATGCACAGCTGAAAAACATTCTACTAATAAGTGAGTATTAAAGGGAACAACATTCTAGGTTAGTTTAGTATCTGAAGCATCAGCAGTTGATGGCTTGCTGACCGACTCAAAATGGCCAGAAAGAAACAACTTTCTTTAGAGACCCGTCAGTCCATTGTTGTGTTAAGGAAGAAGATAATCCATTGAAAACAAGAACATTTCACTGTGATCCCAATCTTTGAGCGGTAATGTATATATATATATAGACCCCCCCGTCACCCTGTTTGGGAAAACAGATCCATCATCATGAGGCTGTGGTGTACGTTTGTCTAGTTGTTTGCACTCACTGCTACTCCTGCATGGTAGCTGGTTCCACAAGCAATAAGGATGAGCCGCCGACACCTCTGGATCTCCTTGATGTGATCTTTCAGGCCTCCCAACGTCACTACACATACACAAACACACAGTCATTAAGGAGCCTAACCTCACAAAGTCTGACTCACACTGAGAGAACAATTTCCTGATCTATAGGCCTCCACAGAAAGAAACCCACTTAAACCTCCATTTCTCACTCCCTTCTCAGTAAGCTCAACGTCCCAGCATCTGAAACCATTTTCTCCAACATCTACAACAACACCTAGCCCTAAGAAGTGTGGTGCACTGCACAGGGAGGTACGGCAAGACGGTCTCACCGGTGTTGTCGTCAAAGTTGACTCTGCCTCTCATGGTGTTGACCACCGACTCAGGCTGCTCGAAGATTTCCTTCTGCATGAAGGAACTGAAGTTACCTGTGAACAGACACGGAGAAAGGAGCAGGTAAGGAGCCAAGACAAGCACATACTCATCAGTGCTCATCACTCATGTTCTAACTAACAAGAAACCATAGCTCTCGACTCTGTTTGGTATAATGTGTCCATTTTAAGCCACACTACACTTTCAGATCCCTGAACTCTGTGGACGAGAGCTTGTGCAGCGTGAAGGACATCTTGTGGGGTCAGAAACTCTAGCAGTAGTGAGCAGATACCAATCAAAGCACAAGAGAAAACTTCATTTGCTTCAAATGCTTCATTTCTTCATGTATGGCTGAATATGTTACCTTGACTAAGTTTTATTGGTGTCATATCGATATTAATGAAATACTGTAGTCAGGTGGAAATGATGGACGGAGAACAAACAATGCAATGCTATTTAATGCTATTGTATTTAGACATCTTGAAGTATGACAGCCCCCCAGAAATCTCTAGGTCTTGCCTGCCCACCCCATTCTAAGAGGTCTAGCTACACCTCTGCCAGTCAGAGAGACTGAGGACAATCACACTGTCTTGTATACTCAGACACTTTGACCAAAATGATGCTATGAGTTAGAGTTAAATTGCTCTATATACTCTGTCCAACCTCGCACAGCTAAGACCTTCATCTACCACTAAGACCACTACTACTACCATCACCATGACTACTACTATTACCACTACTACCACTGCTTCTTGTACTAGTACTACTACAACTACGACCACCACCACTACTACTACCACTACTTCTAGCACTACTACTCTGCTACTACCACTACTAGTACTTTTATTACTACTACTATTAAGACCACCACCACAACCACCACTAGTACAGCTACTACTATTACCACTACTGCCTCCACTACTTCTAGTACTAGTACCACTACTTTTATTACGACCACCACCACTACTACTACTCCACCACTACTATTACCACTACTACAACTGCTTCTAGTACTAGTACTACTACCACTACTAGTACTTTTATTACTACTACCACCACAACTAGTACAACTACTACTATTACCACTACTACCACCACCACTTCTAGTACTAGTACTACTACCACTACTAGTACTTTTATTACTACTACCACCACCACCACCACCACCACTAGTACAACTACTACTATTACCACTACTGCCACCACTACTTCTAGTACTAGTACCACTACTTTTATTACGACCACCACCACTACTACTACTCCACCACTACTATTACCACTACTACAACTGCTTCTAGTACTAGTACTACTACCACTACTAGTACTTTTATTACTACTACCACCACAACTAGTATAATTACTACTATTACCACTACTACCACCACTTCTAGTACTAGTACTACTACCACTACTAGTACTTTTATTACTACTACCACCACCACTAGTACAACTACTACTATTACCACTACTACCACCACCACTTCTAGTACTAGTACTACTACCACTACTAGTACTTTTATTACTACTAGTACGACCACCACTACTGCTACTACCCCACCACTATCACAAGTAGTACTTTTATTACTACTACCACCACTACTACTACTTCTAGTACTACTACCAATACTAGTACTTTTATTACTACTACTACTACTACTACAACCACCACTACTACTACCACCACCACCACCACTTCTACAACTACTACTATTATCACTACTACTGCTGCTTCTAGTACTAGTACTACTACAAAATGATGCTATGAGTTGGTTGCTCTTTGGCTCTACATACTCTGTCCAACCTCACACAGCTAAGACCTTCATCTGTGAGTGGAGCAGAAACTGAACCAGGATCAGTGCTGTTACTGAAAGTGAGTGTTTTTTCTTTATCAGTGCTTTTCACTAATGGCCTTTTGTTATTCTTTGTCCGTGAAAGTCGAGGAAAATAAAAACAAAACATCTGATTAGAATCTAATCTCATGCTTTGGCGTGAAGAGCAGTTTGGGCTGGACTTGTCTTAAAGGGGACAGCGCTAGATTCCTCCCAGCTGCTCTCCAGTGTTGGTTACAGGCCTGACGCGGCGGCATGACAGTGATTACAAGTGAACAGTTTTGTTTTCGGCTCTTTAACGGATCGATGACAGGGATGCAGAGTGGGAAACGATCACAGGGAGACACGCAGGAATGAGACACTGATTGCTCAGCAGTCATTAGTACCCAATTAGTGGCCAGCAAATAAGACTCCACACAGCAAGAGCCTGTTGCAGCAGAAATTTAGGTCATGAGAATTGGGTTATTTAACCAACACTCTGGGTAATAGAGTTTAGAGAGAGAGAGTGAGAGAGAGAGGAGGAGGGGGGCAACAGAGAGAGAGAGCGATAGCGAGCGAGAGAGAGCGAGAAAGAAAGAGAGGAGAAAGTATACTACTGCCCTCTGGTGGCAGTGTTGCCACAACAACCTGAAAGAAAATCTAAAAACATAGCTCTCTGTGATCTCTGCGAGTTAATGAAAATAAGACATCAGGTAACAGAACACTGCACTGCATTAAGACCACCACCACTACTACTACTACTAGTCCAACTATTACTACTAAGACCACCACTACTACTACTACTAGTCCAACTATTACTACTAAGACCACAACTACTACTACTAGTCCAACTATTACTACTAAGACCACCACTACTACTACTACTAGTCCAACTATTACTACTAAGACCACCACTACTACTACTACTAGTCCAACTACTACTACTAAGACCACCACCACTACTACTACTACTAGTCCAACTATTACTACTAAGACCACCACTACTACTACTACTAGTCCAACTACTACTACTAAGACCACCACCACTACTACTAGTCCAACTATTACTACTAAGACCACCACTACTACTACTACTAGTCCAACTATTACTACTAAGACCACCACTACTTCTACTACTAGTCCAACTATTACTACTAAGACCACCACTACTACTACTACTAGTCCAACTATTACTACTAAGACCACCACCACTACTACTAGTCCAACTATTACTACTAAGACCACCACTACTACTACTACTAGTCCAACTATTACTACTAAGACCACCACTACTACTACTACTAGTCCAACTATTACTACTAAGACCACCACTACTTCTACTACTAGTCCAACTATTACTACTAAGACCACCACCACTACTACTACTACTAGTCCAACTATTACTACTAAGACCACCACTACTTCTACTACTAGTCCAACTATTACTACTAAGACCACCACTACTACTACTACTAGTCCAACTATTACTACTAAGACCACCACTACTACTACTACTAGTCCAACTATTACTACTAAGACCACCACCACTACTACTAGTCCAACTATTACTACTAAGACCACCACTACTACTACTACTAGTCCAACTATTACTACTAAGACCACCACTACCTTCTACTACTAGTCCTACTATTACTACTAAGACCACCACTACTACTACTACTAGTCCAACTATTACTACTAAGACCACCACTACTACTACTACTAGTCCAACTATTACTACTAAGACGACCACCACTACTACTAGTCCAACTATTACTACTAAGACCACCACTACTACTACTACTAGTCCAACTATTACTAAGACCACCACCACTACTACTAGTCCAACTATTACTACTAACACCACCACCACTACTACTACTAGTCCAACTATTACTACTAAGACCACCACTACTACTACTACTAGTCCAACTATTACTACTAAGACCACCACTACTACTACTAGTCCAACTATTACTACTAAGACCACCACCACTACTACTAGTCCAACTATTACTACTAAGACCACCACTACTACTACTACTAGTCCAACTATTACTACTAAGACCACCACCACTACTACTAGTCCAACTATTACTACTAAGACCACCACTACTACTACTACTAGTCCAACTATTACTACTAAGACCACCACTACTACTACTACTAGTCCAACTATTACTATTAAGACCACCACCACTACTACTAGTCCAACTATTACTACTAAGACCACCACTACTACTACTACTAGTCCAACTATTACTACTAAGACCACCACTACTTCTACTACTAGTCCAACTATTACTACTAAGACCACCACTACTACTACTAGTCCAACTATTACTACTAAGACCACCACCACTACTACTAGTCCAACTATTACTACTAAGACCACCACCACTACTACTACTAGTCCAACTATTACTACTAAGACCACCACTACTTCTACTACTAGTCCTACTATTACTACTAAGACCACCACTACTTCTACTACTAGTCCAACTATTACTATTAAGACCACCACTACTTCTACTACTAGTCCTACTATTACTACTAGTCCTACTATTACTATTACTACCACCACTAAGACCACTACTACTAGTCCAACTATTACTACTAAGACCACCACTACTACTACTAGTCCAACTATTACTACTAAGACCACCACTACTACTACTAGTCCTACTATTACTACCACCACCACTACTATTACCACTACTACTACTACCACTAAGACCACTAAAACTACTAAGACCTCTACTACTACTACTAGTCCTATTATTACTACTACCACCACTAAGACCACTACTACTGCTTCTAGTTCTAGTACTAATACCACTGCTAGCATTTTTACAATTTAGTATTAGTCTTACTACTACCACCACCACCACTACTACAACTGCTTCTAGTACTAGTACTGATACCACTACCACTGCTATTACTGCTACTCCTACTAGCACTAATAGCATTTCTAGACCTTACTCACTTCCTAACTCTAAGCATGCAAGTTCATCTGTGTGAAGCTTCTGCCTGTGTCGAATGAATGGACACAAACACACAGTCCAGTTAAAAGCTGAGCTTATTGCACACCTTCATCTTTAATTTGGTACCAAATCCTAACCAGCGGTACGGCGTGACTGTATGAGAGCTGAGAGATGACAGTGCCGCCCTCCCAAGACCCTAAACTGATGTCTGAAACCTGACGCATGCTAAAATGTCTGCTACCGCAGATAATGTACAAACATAATTCTGTTTATTATATTCATGTGTCTTTATATGGTTTCACGAGAGAAAAGAAACCCAAAACAGATTTTTTTACAGGTTTAACAGTTCCTGGAGGCAGTTACAGTGTTAACACGGTCACCACATGGTGTGCGCAGGTCTGGTTTAGAACAAATCAAAGTAGTAGCTGAGGTTGAAACACCCAATAAACAGAGCAGGGAACAGTCTGCCAAACAAACAAGATTTTTAAGAGTTATTCAAGCTGATTAGGTTATACTGGTTTCTTCCAAGATGGACTGTATCCTAAAGCTAAGAAGAAACCTGGACTTTAACACCATGTGTATTCATCTACAGTCCTAACTTTCTGAGCTTGTATCGGTCATCATATTTCTGAAGAGTTGCTGAGTGGTCCACTCTTTATTCCTCTACAATCTCCAGCTCTGGAATTAGCCAAACTGCTGTAAAGGTTCATAAAATCAGGCCATTTTACAAGGAAACCCCTGGATTTTACAGCAACTCTCAAATTTAATGGTTCCTCCTAACTGTTCAACTTCTTCACACTCAAACAAGCCAGTACTCACAGCTAAGCAGTCAAGCATTCTATTGCAAAACCAACAACGCTCTGGCCGCTACCTTCCACTAGGCGGACCACGGTCCGGATCTGGACCCAGACATTGTCCAACATGGTATTTTCCATGACAACACAGGGGGAGCCATCTTTGTTTACTTTGCGTTAGAACTTCCGGTGCGAACGCGGATACGTTGATACTAATTACAAGCAAAACGACAACAAACATAAAATAACTAGCATAACATGTTCAGTTAGAGGGAGTCAGTAATTGGAAGAAGATGAAAACTTGGCTTAAACAACAGAGCTACGAACACAGCACATAAAGATCAGAGTGGGACCACCTTCCAAAGAAGAGGACCTGCGTCTCTGACTGAAGCGCTAAATTTAAAACATCCACTGAAACCTCCGTACATCTGCTCTTACCATTCTGTGGAGGAGAACCAGCACCAGAGCATCCCTATCCAGAGAAATGTCTCGCTTATGAAGCTCAGAGGAAGCAGACGTGTCGGGTGCTGGTGAGTCTATCAGTTAAGTAACTGTTTTCTGATCAGTGTCTGATAGCTAGGCTATCTGTACTGTAACTAACACCCACGCAGAGTGGCTCGGGCAGCTGGCTGGACTTGGGTTTAACCAGCTTTCAGAAATATAAACTCACCATCTGTGTGTAGGAGAACACGCCCACCTTCCCACTGTGCAGGTACTGATACGCTTCAGTACTTTTATAGTTTTTCATTGCCGAACCGTCTACACCTTCCGAGAGTACAGAGTAATTAAAAACGTCGTCGTAGGAAACCTCAGACCACCTTTTCATATCACCCACCCACTGAATTCTTAACCTTGGATGAGACAGTGTTGTAACATTAGAACTTCTTACTGTCTTTCTGGTCTCCTCCCATGTAACTGTATTCATTTTGGTTAGCTGAGCTGAAGTTCTAACACAAAGGCGGAACAAACACACGCTTGAAAGTGGGTGTGGCCAAACACGGTGAATATAAACATATAAACACTAATGTTTTTAGTAATGGTAGGTTAAGTGTTCCTTGTACGTTTACCACATTAGTTTTCTGAAAATCTTATTTCATATTCAAACAAAA
Organism: Megaleporinus macrocephalus; assembly: GCA_021613375.1. NCBI lineage: Eukaryota > Metazoa > Chordata > Actinopteri > Characiformes > Anostomidae > Megaleporinus > Megaleporinus macrocephalus. The sequence goes on along the minus strand of CM038710.1, from coordinate 9,205,255 downwards.
CATATTATTGTAACTGAAATATCCCTGAATCCATATTGAATCGAATTGGAAATCAAATTGAATTGGGACCTTGTGGGTCGGGATTGAATTGATCTGGGAAATCAGTGGCGATACCCAGCCCTAGAGCCAGACTGTAAAGCGAGTCAGAGTATAAAGCGAGTTGGAGAAAGGCTAATTGAGACGGTTCATTCTACAATGAACATTATTAAGAAGAAATATCGTTCCAGGGCTCACCAACACACATTTTCATATGCATATGAGAACGACCCTGACCCCATTTCAGCCCAGATGTAAAGACAACCAAAGACTTACTCCTCTAACTAAACAAGAGAGGAATACAAGACGGAAATAAACTGTTAATATGTGAAATTAATATTTACTTTTTATATTAAAGAGCGCTTTAAGATACACTTTCAAAAGCATTCTGTTTATTTAATGTAGCTCTTGTTTTTATTGAAGTGAGTAAAAAACATTTATTAGAAGTTTTATAAATAATTCATTCAGTTTTAGCATTCAAACAGTAAATATACTGAATATACTGAACGGTATGTATGATGTGTTGGTGTTTCAGTAGCTGATGGTATAAGATGCTGATACTAGGCTACCTAGTATATAGGATATGGTACTAAACCATAACACAAGTTAGAAGGTCCAGACCTTGGCCTGAGGAAATCTCCTCTAACTGTACCTTACTGGCTTCTAATTAAACACCCCTGATCTAGATTGTCTAGATTCCTCCAAAATACAGCAAGTTATGGATTCTACCATCAATCTCAGTTTAAGGACCAAGATGATGCCTAAATCTATCATTTTATTTTGCAGGTACTGAAGCCAAGTCAAACAAATTCAAAGATCATTAAATCTCAGAATTGGATTTTAGAGGTTGCCAGAAAAATGAGTCAGATGTAGGTGGGAATCCACAGAAATGTGCAAAAACAAAATCAATCTGAACTTGAAATGATAAGCTGGAACATCTGAACAGATTCTGGAGCACGTTACTATCGAACTCCAAGCCTCCAAGTTTGGTGCTGCGCCAAAAGAAACCCTTGAGACTAACAGGCCAGCCTTAAACTCCTTCAGTGCAAAGCAAAAACACTTGAACCCATCAACCCATTCAAGTAGCTTTCCAGGCCCTAGTGCCTGCCCCGTTCAACCCTTCACCTTTCATAATCTGCTGCAGCTCCATCTGCAGAGTCTGGATGGCGCGGGCTGGGTGGTCTCCCGCCGTCCGCTTGATCCGGTGGATGGACAGCCGGCCTTCTGCTACGGCGGCGATGTCGTCGTCTTCCAGGAAGATGACTCGGTTGGTGTGTTCGATCACAGCGCTGTCAGGTGAGATTTTTCAGGTCAGTAAAAATTCTGTTCAGAGACGCAACGGTCTAAAGGCGGCGAGTTAACAGAATCAATTCTGGAGAATCAATTATAATGAGCCATAACGTTCTACGAGTCAGAGAGCAGTTCATTCATTTATTTTCGAGACCACTCTGTCTTTGCTTGCCCCCTGTGGCCACTATGACTCGCCAGCCTTTCAGTCTTAGAATCAACCAGTTCCAGTTAAAGCCACAGGGGTGTCTTTCCATCCTTCCACTGTGAGAAGACACCTCTAAGCTAGGGGTCTGAAAGGCTGGGCAGCTGTCTAAAAAAGCAGAGCAGGTGTGTAAAAACACACCTGCAGATTTCTTTGACAAAGTAAGTAAACAAAGTAAAGTACAACTCTCAAAATAAATGGAGATGGCGAAATGGAAATATGAGTGACGTCCCATTCTTAATCCATAGGGTTTAATATGATGTCGGCCCAACCTTTGCAGCTATAACAGCTTCAACTCTTCTGGGAAGGCTCTCCACACAGTTTAGGAGAGTGTTTATGGGAACGTTTGACTGACTGTTCTTCCAGAAGAACATTAGTGAGGTCAGACACTGATGTTGGACGAGAAGGCCTGTCTCACAGTCTCCGCTCTAATTCATCTCAAAGGTGTTCTATCAGGTTGAGGTCAGGACGCTGTGCAGGCCAGTCAAGTTCTTCCAAACCAAACTCGCTCCTCCATGTCTTTATGGAGATGCTTTGTGCACTGGTGGGCAGTCATGCTTGAACAAGAAGGGGCCGTCCCCAAACTGTTCCCACAAAGTTGGGAGCATGAAATGGTCCAAAATCTCACTCCTGAGAACACGTCCACTGCTCTAGAGTCCAGTGGCGGCGTTCTTTATACCACTGCATCCAACGCTTTGCATTGCTCTTGGTGATGTAAGGCTTGGATGCAGCTGCTCGGCCATGGAGACCCATTCCATGAAGCTCTCTACGCTCTGTTCTTGAGCTGATCTGAAGGCCACATGAAGTTTGTAGGTCTGTAGTGATTGACTCTGTAGAAAGTTGGTGACCTCTGCTCCTCAGTATCCGCTGACCTGCTCTGTCATTTTTATGTGGCTACCACTTCATATCTGAGTTGCTGTCGTTCCCAATCACTTCCACTTTGTTATAACACCACTGACAGTCCACTGTGGAATATTTAGTCCTATGTTTCTGAATCATACTAAAATAACTGAATCCAATTCAGATGCTGGTTAACATTTCATGTTGAGCCAAATCTTTTCCTAACGAATCGTAAAACGAATCACGCTGCTGTCAGAGATCAAGACTTCAAACCAAATCAAATAATCACATACATTTAATAAGGAAACCAAAACAGCATTGCTGCAAGCTGTGGTACGGAGGAGGGTCAGGCAGTTCAAGACCGCAGCAGTGCACTGGGATTATTTTGAGAAGAAGAGTGAGTTAAAACACTCATCATGATACACACAATAAAACACTAGTGCCACCAATTAAATAAACTACAGCTTCAGCATCTCTGTAAGGCTTGTAGAATGCTCCCTGAGGGGGCCATGACACAAGGACTTGTTTATGCCCATCTCCAGTCTATCCTACCGGACATGGCAGCTCTCTAAGGTACAGGACTGAGAACTGGGTTTTTTCCATCTTTGTCAAACTGGGAATTAATTAGCATGCTCATCAGAGACACTAACCTGGTCGCCTGAATCTCACCAGCAACACTGTGTAAGGTTTCTGAACCTGTTAACTTGTAATGACCAACAAAATGTGTGAGTGCTCCCACCTCCATCACCAATCACTCTCTCACTTTTGTCTTAGCATGCGGTTTCCTCTTTTCTTAATGCTTTGGCTTCGGTTTGTGTATGAGGTTTTGTCTGTTTGTGCAAATTCTGAGTTTTTACTACTATAGATGAGAGAATTCTGCACAGAGGAAACATAAATCAGGCTCATAATAGTAGAGATGGTGGTGAAACAACTTGTGAACATATCTGTTGATCTACATACACTATATTGCCTAAAATATTCACTCCAAATCACTGAATTCAGGTGTTCCAATCACTTCCATGGCCACAGGTGTATAAAACCCAGCAGCTAGTCATGCAGACTGCTTCTACACACATTAGTGAAAGAGTGGGTCTCTCTCAGGAGATCAGTGAACTCCAGCGTGGTACCGTGATAGGACGCCACCTGTGCAACAAGTCCAGTCGTGAAGTTTCCTCACTACTAAATATTCCACAGTGGACTGTCAGTGGCGTTATAATAAAGTGGAAGTGATTGGGAACGACAGCAGCTCAGCCACAAAGTGGTTGCCACGTACAATGACAGAGCGGGTCTATGCTGAAGGGCATAGAGGTCGCCAACTTTCTGCAGAGTGAATCTCTACAGACCTCCTAACTTAATGTGGCCTTCAGATCAGCTCAGGAACAGATCGTAGAGAGCTTCATGGAATGGGTTTCCATGGCTGAGCAGCTGCATCCAAGCCTTACATCACCAAGCGCAATGCTGAGCATCTGATGCAGTGGTGTAAAGAATGCCACCACTGGACTCTAGAGCAGTGGAGATGTGTTTACTGGAGTGACCAATCACGCTTCTCCGTCTGGCAATCCAATGGACGAGTCTGGGTTTGGCAGTTGCCAGGAGAACAGTACTTGTCTGACTGCATTGTGCCGAGTGTAAAGTTTGGTAGAGGGGGGATTATGGTGTGTGGTTGTTTTTCAGGAGTTCCCTCGTCCCCTTAGTTCCAGTGAAAGGAACTCTTAATGCTTCAGCAGACCAAGAGACTACTCTGGCATATGGAATTCTGAATGATTTTATAAACCTATAGATCTAATTTCTATATAAATAATCTTGATATAAATAAGGGAAGATTTTCAGAGGAACGTACTTGAGGGTCGCAGGCAAAAAACAGTCAAAACAGTCTTCAGCAGCACTGCACTGGAGTACAAAGGCTATTGTTTAATGTACTAAATGGAGGTCAATGGCAACAGATAAGCATGTCAGAACATCACACTTTGCTCTAGTGGATATAGAATGGCTAGAGCTTTACTGACACTCCTGCCGTGCCTCACTGATTTCTGTTTCTGATGATTTGTTTGTAGTTAATATAGCAATTTAGCACAGAAGCATAGAATAGAGCACCTGTCTAATATATAAATATCATATATCAGCTGGTATTTATGACCAGTGGCTTTATTGGTAACAATACCACTGAAACTTCATCAATAATTACCACCTTCTAGCATAATAATCACATCGTCCAACACAAACTACCTCATCTATGCAGAGAACTCATATACATACATACGAAGACCAGAACCACAAACTATTCAAGTACCACAACAACAATAATTCTAAACTATTCAAGCCTCAAACTTCTGTAGTTAGCTCCATTCTCAGAGCTATTATATGCTTAAAAGTTTAAACAGCAAATGACTATTATGTTTATTAAAAAAATAAGGAAAATATGCCCAAACAGATGCATGTCGTCGCTGTCCAATGAAAAGCATCGTCCTGAAGCATTAAGAGTTCCCCTCACTGAGCCCAACTCCTGAAAAACAACCCCACACCATTATCCCCCCTCCACCAAACTTTACACTTGGCACAATGCAGTCAGACAAGTACGGTTACCCTGGCAACCGACAAACCAGACCTCGATGTCCAATAAAAAGCATGTATTTTTACATTGTGTAAAAAAAATTTGCATAATGGATGGACCAATAGAAATGCATAGTTGCATTGACTTACATTAAAAGTAAAGTCAGCTTTTGGCCTCTCCTGTGAAGTTGCCAATTTGGAGACACTTTCTTTTTTTTTGGACGCCGACGATACATTAAATTTAGCAAACAAACAATAACAGTGCATGAAAGTGTGCAGACTTGTGTTCTCTGTGGAGGATGTGTTAACTTCTTCTCTTCGAAAAATGAACAAACACTGACACTTCTGCATATAACTAGCTGTACTATTTAAGAGGGCGTGGTTTTGCTGTTCAGAATATTCCCACGTACACAAGTGTGAATATTGTGAACAGACAGTCCTTTTGATTAGTGAAGCACAGCTGAACTAACATTAAAGACTAAAACAGAAATACAGAGTGATACAGTGCAATAATCTGCATCCCCTTTTAACCTGTACAGACAAAGAGTCAATACAGATCAGTCAGGAGAACATACAGCAGGAGGGTGGGGGTGGGGTGGGGTGGGGTTGACAGACCTGGCATCAGATGCAAAGTAGTATTCGACAGCTTTCTCATCCACAGGGAACAGACAGGTGTCCTGGCCCATCCTGGGAAGAGTGGGGCAGCTCTTCTTATCCTTCCCAGCTAAAAGACACAGAAAAAAAAGAAAAGCCATTCACAGTCAACTCAACTTTAAGTAGGTCAGTATAGACCGCTACACCGCATTCCTCACTCACAGGAGCGGTACAGCACAGGAATGTGATCTGTCGAGAGCTTGTGGTCACTCTTCACCCCCATCAGCAACGGACTTCCTCTCCTGAGGGACCACAAACATGAAATTCATGAGTTCATTCAGTAACACATTCTCTCCCAATGAGGTTCAAATAGTGCACCACTGGTTGAACACGCGACCCGTATATCCAGAAAATGGTTTGGTCCATGTTCTGCACATGACCATGCGTTTCAAAGAACACAGGGAGAAAATGGAAATATTCTTTTCCAGGTGAAATTTTTCACATGAGCTTTTTATTATTTATATTATAATTTTTTATATTATTTTTAATTAATACAACCCAATTTCCAAAAAAAAGTTGGGACGCTGTGCAAAATGTAAATAACAACAAAACACAAAGATCATCCATCCATTCATTATCTTGTGCTTTATCCCGCTAGTCGGGGTCACGTGGGGGCTGAAGCCAATCCCAGTGTCATTGGGCCAAGGCGGGGTACAACATGGACAGCTCGCCAGTCCATCGCATGGCCAAAACACACTTGCACTGAGGCAGTTTAGAGTGAGGATCAACAGGGAGGAAATCGTAGTACCCGGAGGAAACCCACTCAAGCACAGGGAGAACATACACACTCCACACAGAACCACCCGGACCGGGAATCCAGTCTGGATCACCTAGCTGTGAGGAGACCACCGTGCAGTAATCACTACACCATCGTTCCGATCATATAAACCCTACATTTAACTAAAAATAACACAAAGACAACACATAAAATGTTGAAATTGAGATATTGCTTGCTGTACCCTTGCTGTTTCCATCACCTCTTCTTTTAACTACTCTCTGACAGTGTTTGGGAACTAAGGAGACGATTCCTGCAGCTCTGAAAGTTCTGGTTCGAACTTTGTCAAATTCAAAATTCAAAATAAATAATAATAATCAAAATAATAATCAAAAACAATACTCAGTTTCAACATTTGCTGTGTTGTCTTTGTACTATTTCCAATCCAATACAGGATTTTATTGATTTTTATGCCACTGCATTGTACACAGCGTCCCAACTTTTCTGGAAACAAGGCTGTAAACAAACAAACTAACTAACAAACAAATATAGAAACAAACCAAACATCTGTTGGTAGTATAAGAATTAAAGTTTTGAGAAAACAAAGAAAGCAAAAGAAAGAAAAGCGCTAACTGAGGGGGAAATAAGGGGGGAACGTTATTCAGACTTAAAGAAGTGGACTACACTGAAGAACAGAACAACACAGTCATCTTTATGGTCACTATTTAACGCTACTGTGTGCAGCTTGTTTATATCATTTCAATACGAGAGACCTGCTATTCCATGTAGCTGCTATTGGCCATTTACAACAGGTTAATAAAAAAGTGCTGAAGTTTAACACTCCCAACCCTGTGTTTCCTGCACCATCCAGCCAAAGCATGTACACTGTCCTGCAAAAGAACTGCTCTGGTATCATCACACTTCTGTACTTACTGCCTGAGAGACTTTAGCTAAACATGGAACACAGTTCAGACATGCAACCTTTAACATGTACCTCGTTCCCACAGCCTCTCCTGGGAAGTGGACGCTCTTGAAGACGAGGGCGAACGCTCCTTCCTGAACAGACAAACAGAAAAACATTATACAATAAGTATGTAACAAGTAGGGGTGTAAGAAAACATGATGATATTCGATATTGAAAATATCGAATATCGGGATATTATGTTTTGTGATACTGTATCGATTCTGAACAACACAGTATCGATACATAGATTCCTGTCAAGACAGTGAATCATTGTGTGTTGTGTTTAAACCTCTGACCACTAGATGGCAGCGTCGTAAACCATTTTTCAGCTCCACTCCAACATTAACAAGCAGCACAAGGGCGCAATGCTATTGTAAGCATTGGTAAAATTGTTAATACAGTGGTGTGTTTTAATAGTAGGATTTGAAAAATCAAAATATATCACTTTGCTTGCAATATCACAGTTATCATGATATATTGAATCGTGAATCACGATACGTATTGTATCGCCAGGTTCTTGCCAATACACAGTCATAATAACAAGGATGCAGATTTGCTCTTGACTTTGGTGAGGACCTATGAATCTAACCCCACTCAACAGTCTATGTAGGCTAATAATGTCCTTGCACAAGGCTGCAGTCTTCTCTGACCAAAGTTAGACACTACTCTAGGAGACTGTAGGAGAACTGAGAGTTTGTTGTGCAGTTAATTTCCAAACCATGTTATTCATAGATCCAGATGGTGTTAGCCTGCTGTATGTGTCAAAGCCTAGCACTGACATTAACATGTTTTTTTTTTAAGTAAACTTGATTTTAAGTGAAAACGGCTCCTCATGTCCACCCTTGTCTTTATTACTGCCATCTTCACTCACTTCTGACACCCATGTGTCTTGCACAGTAAGTCTGGTATATGACTAGAAAGCTTTCTTTCAGTTTTGTCGCTGCTAACAACCAAAAGTAGCTACAGAGTCTCACGTGACAGCAGGGAACGGCACAGCCAATCACACTGGCTGTATGTGTTACGGGGAGGTAGGACTCCAGTAGAGAACATGATCGAACCCTTTCTGCACCTCTAGGTTAATGAGATGTTAACAGATCTGGGTTTTTTTTTTTTGAAGGGGGTTAAAATTTATCGGTGGGAACACATCACTTCCGTCCATGCTAAGTCCACGCCCTTGGTATATAAACACGTTGAGATGAAATGATGGGATGTCTTAACTGCGTCATTTTTGAAAATATTTTAATTTATTATAATATAACTTATCTAAGTTGTGATGAAACTGAAGACTTTATGACTCACTGGAGTGTCTTCTAAGGAATTATACATGAACCGTCAGAGATCTACACCTTAACATTTACCAGGAGTCCAAAGGAATATCGTTGCTGTACAAAGACGTTTTTTTTATTATTTTTTTTTTTTTTGCTACATCATTTATAAACAGCAGCCGCCGTTTACATTGTGTGACAAGTACATGATGAATAGACCAATAGAAATGTTCCAATATAGCTTGGCAAGAATTCTGGTTCCATTGACTTTTATTGAAAGTGAAGCTGCCATTTTAAAAATAATTGTTTTTCTTTGGACAGCGACGACATACACCTTGAACGGTTGAAGGTCTGACTCACCAGTTGCTGGGTGACCTGCTCCACCAGGGTGGCAAAACTGATGTCATCGTTCTCCCGGTTGTCGTACAAGTACTTCACCAGCTTAGCGATGGTCTCTGTGTCCGTCTCTGACTCAAACTCGTAACCTTTACTCTCCTGGGAAAGGACGGCCAGACAGAGAGAGAAAGAGATGGATGTACATAGAAAGGCAGACTCAGAGATGAGCAGATGATTGACAGACAGACAGACAAGCAGGTACAGGAGATCTTCACTTACCAGAAACTTCCTCAGGTCTTTGTAGTTGGTGATGATTCCATTATGAATGACGATGAACTCTGTTGGGATTCAGTACATGGGATGAGGAATGTTAAGTAATAATTAATAATAAGTAATAGATTAATAATAAGATACACTGAGTAAACTTTACGAAGGTGCTACGAATCAGTGGAGTAAAGATTAAAAACTGTTAACAGGGAAATTAGCTTATCACAGCTATACCTACGTTACAGCTCTGACTGATTAGATGTAGATGTGGGTCGTAAGATAATATTTATTCTTAATATAAAACATTACATCACATTACATCATCAAAATGCTTTTCAGAGTATCCTTCCAGTCATTTCAGCTTTTTACATAATCAGTCTTGTTTAATTTATAGTTATAGGCCTGTGCAATTCTGATTTTCAAGGGCACTGCGCTCTTGTGCTGCTTGTTAATGTTGGAGTGGAGCTAAAAATGGATTATAACACTGCCATCTAGTGGTCAGAGGTTTAAACACAACACACAATGATACACTGTCTGCCACGAGTCTGTATATTGATACTGTGTTTTTGAGAATAGATACAGTATCACCAAACATAATATCCTGATATTTCAATATTCTGTGATTTTTTTCTTTTTATAGGTTCATGGAATGCCACAGAGTTCGCAGGAAGGCTTTATAACACCCATCATTTAGGGTTTATGGCTTAGCAGATCCTGCCCCAGCCCCAAGCCTAGGAGATAACGATCTGACCAGACGGGTCAGGTTGATCTGTTGTCAGCCTGGACTTAAATACAGAGTGTTTGCTAATTTGAAGTTAGACCATGTTTAGACCATGTTCAGACTCCCTCTTCATTCTGATGGCAAGAAAGAGGGGATCGAACCAGCGACCTTCCAGTCCCTAACCTTCAACCCACGACTGGCCCCACCCTACCAAAAAAACCCAAAACTATATGTGAACAAACCGTTGTGTTTGTCAGATCTCTGAGGGTGGCTGTTGACGGGACTGGGGACGCCATGTGTGGCCCAGCGGGTATGCGCGATGCCGAGGTGCACGTCGAACTCTACGTCTAGATCGATGTCCTGCTGCTCTGTGGGAATCACACAAACCAACAATTTTAGCCAATACAAATAAACAACAGCACCAGACTACACGAGAACATCATCATCACTGTGTCTTACTGTTGATCTCCTCGTCCAGGACTTTGACTTTGCCTCTCTGTTTAATCAGGTGGATGGTCTTGGCATTGCTCTCCCAGTCCTTATTGTTCCCTCCGTCAATACCCACTCCTGCACAAACACACACACACCACGTCTCAGTGTACGCTCCACACCGGCAGTTCCGGCTCCAGTAAATAGAAAGAGATTTGAGGTGGTGAGGGCGTGTACGTCTGTGAGAAATCCTGTTCAGTGCCTACCTGCCGAGTCGTAGCCACGGTACTCCAGCCGCCGCAGTCCTTTGAGGAGGATCTCAAGGATCTCACGGCGAGAGCGAGGCACGTGATAGTTTAGATACGCAAAGATTCCTACGGAGAGAGAACCATACACACACATGAACATAGCAGGTTTACACAGAAATATATAAACATGGTACATACAGGGTTGTGCGATACTGACAGAAACTGATATCTCGATATTTTCTCGGTAATTTTTGTCATACTCTGTTCATACTCTCTTCATACTCCTCATCCTCTCTTCATACTCTCTTCATACTCCTCATACTCTCTTCATCCTCTCTTCATACTCCTCATACTCTCTTCATACTCCTCATACTCTCTTCATACTCTCTTCATACTCTCTTCATACTCTCTTCATCCTCTCTTCATACTCCTCATCCCCTCTTCATACTACTACACTCTGTTCATACTCTCTTCATACTCCTCATACTCTCTTCATACTACTACACTCTGTTCATACTCTCTTCATACTCCTCATACTCTCTTCATACTCCTCATACTCTCTTCATACTACTACACTCTGTTCATACTCTCTTCATACTCCTCATACTCTCTTCATCCTCTCTTCATACTCCTCATCCTCTCTTCATACTCCTCATACTCTCTTCATACTCTCTTCATACTCTCTTCATACTCTCTTCATCCTCTCTTCATACTCCTCATCCCCTCTTCATACTACTACACTCTGTTCATACTCTCTTCATACTCCTCATACTCTCTTCATACTCCTCATACTCTCTTCATACTACTACACTCTGTTCATACTCTCTTCATACTCCTCATACTCTCTTCATACTACTACACTCTGTTCATACTCTCTTCATACTCCTCATCCTCTCTTCATACTCCTCATACTCTCTTCATACTCTCTTCATACTCTCTTCATACTCTCTTCATCCTCTCTTCATACTCCTCATCCCCTCTTCATACTACTACACTCTGTTCATACTCTCTTCATACTCCTCATACTCTCTTCATACTCCTCATACTCTCTTCATACTACTACACTCTGTTCATACTCTCTTCATACTCCTCATACTCTCTTCATACTACTACACTCTGTTCATACTCTCTTCATACTCCTCATACTCTCTTCATACTCCTCATACTCTCTTCATACTCCTCATACTCTCTTCATACTCCTCATCCCCTCTTCATACTACTACACTCTCTTCATACTCTCTTCATACTCTCTTCATACTCTCTTCATACTCTCCTCATACTCCTCATCCCCTCTTCATACTACTACACTCTCTTCATACTCTCTTCATACTCTCTTCATACTCTCTTCATACTCTCTTCATACTCTCTTCATACTCCTCATCCCCTCTTCATACTCCTACACTCTGTTCATACTCTCCTCACACTCTCTTCATACTCTCTTCATACTCTCCTCATACTCCTCATCCCCTCTTCATACTACTACACTCTGTTCATACTCTCTTCATACTCCTCATACTCTCTTCATACTCCTCATCCCCTCTTCATACTACTACACTCTGTTCATACTCTCTTCATACTCCTCATACTCTCTTCATACTCTCTTCATACTCCTCATCCCCTCTTCATACTACTACACTCTGTTCATACTCTCTTCATACTCCTCATACTCTCTTCATACTCCTCATACTCTCCTCATACTCTCTTCATACTCCTCATCCCCTCTTCATACTCCTACACTCTGTTCATACTCTCTTCATACTCTCTTCATACTCCTCATACGCTCTTCATACTCCTCACACTCTCTTCATACTTTCTTCATACTCCTCATACTCTCTTCATACTCCTCATACTCTCTTCATACTACTACACTCTGTTCATACTCCTCATACTCCTCATCCCCTCTTCATACTACTACACTCTGTTCATACTCTCTTCATACTCTCTTCATACGCTCTTCATACTCCTCACACTCTCTTCATACTCTCTTCATACTCCTCATACTCTCTTCATACTCCTCACACTCTCTTCATACTCCTCACACTCTCTTCATACTCCTCATACTCTCTTCATACTCCTCATACTCTCTTCATACTACTACACTCTGTTCATACTCCTCATACACTCTTCATACTACTACACTCTGTTCATACTCCTCATACCCTCTTCATACTACTACACTCTGTTCATACTCCTCATACTCTCTTCATACTCCTCATACTCCTCATACCCTCTTCATACTACTACACTCTGTTCATACTCCTCATACCCTCTTCATACTACTACACTCTGTTCATACTCCTCATACACTCTTCATACTACTACACTCTGTTCATACTCCTCATACCCTCTTCATACTACTACACTCTGTTCATACTCCTCATACACTCTTCATACTACTACACTCTGTTCATACTCTCTTCATACTCCTCATACTCTCTTCATACTCCTCATACTCTCTTCATACTCTCTTCATACTCCTCATACTCTCTTCATATTCCTCATACTCTCTTCATACTCCTCATACTCTCTTCATACTCTCTTCATACTCCTCATACTCCTCATACTCTCTTCATATTCCTCATACTCTCTTCATATTCCTCATACTCTCTTCATACTCCTCATACTCTCTTCATACTCTCTTCATACTCCTCATACTCCTCATACTCTCTTCATATTCCTCATACTCTCTTCATATTCCTCATACTCTCTTCATACTCTCTTCATACTCTCTTCATACTCTCTTCATACTCTCTTCATACTCTCTTCATACTCCTCACACTCTGTTCATACTCATCATATTCTGTTTACACTCCTCATACTCTGTAATATTTGATATTTCTATTTTTTCGCACACCTCTAGTTAACACTGCAATTCAGATATTATCATAGACCCTAAGTATGCACAGTTGAATGCAAAGGTTCAGGCAACCTTTTCTTTCATATTGATTTCTGAAGCAGATGTCCAACTCTGCAGCAAAACACACAAGAAAAATATGTTTTTGGAAATGACTCTGGGTTCCTCTAACCAGCTGGCTGAAGATATGAAGCAGCTGAGTGATGTCTACCAAGCAGGGGGTACCACTGTGGTCACCGCAGTGAAAACTAAAGCTGCAACTCTTGAAAGACGCTGAAGCATCTGGCTTCTGGAATTGGATTAAGATGTGAACATCATAACGTTGAGTAGTTACAGAGAAATCTTAAACAAGGATCTGTCATCAGCCGTCCTGCCTACCAGTTAGCAGCTTAAAGCAATCACCATTAAGAGCTCTTATAGCCGGGACCTCAAAGCCCAGTGCTCGAGGGCCGAACTCCAGCACTGTTTCCCTGCGTAAGCACATCAGATTCAATCTGTCGGATATTAAGCAGCATTATTAAGTGTGGTTGAGCAAGAAAGTCACCAGAGTAGACTGTAAGACTCCCACCATAGAGACACACTCCGAATTATAAGCACTCACAACTACAGTCTGTTCAACAGTTACAGACTGTAGACCATCTGATCCGCCTTTACCTTGTTCTTTAATGGCCAGGACCACCACAGAGCAGGTACTATTGGGGAGGTGGACCATTCTCAGCATTGCAATGACACTGACGTGGTGGTGGTGTGTTAGTGTGTGTTGTGCTGGGGTGAGTGGATCACAATAGGCCACTAACCAGCAACATCCAGCCAACCGTGTCCTGTGGGCGGCGTCCTGTGTCCACTGATGAAGGACTAGAGAACACAAACTGTGCAGCAGCAGATGAGCTACTGTCTCTGACTCTACATCTACAAGGTGGATCCGCAAGGTAGGGGTGTCTATTAGAGGGGACAGTGAGTGGACACAGTGTTTAAACTAGGGCTGTGTATTGACAAGAACCTGGCGATACAATACGTATCGTGATACAGCGTTAAAGATTCAATATATCGTGATATATTGCGATACTGCAAACAAAGTGATATGTTACATATTTTTCAAATTCTACTATTAAAACACACCACTGTATGAACAGGTTTGCCAATGTTTACAATAGCATTGCGCCCTTGTGCTGCTTGTTAATGTTGGAGTGGAGCTGAAAATGAATTACAACACTGCCATCTAGTGGTCAGAGGTTTAAACACAACACACAGTGAGTCACTGTTTTCCAGGAATCTGTGTATCATCTTTGAGAATCGATACAGTATCATGAAACATAATATCCCGATATTCGATATTTCCGATATTTTCTTGCACCCCTAGTTTAAACACTCCAGCAGCATCAACATCATCAGGACAATGTGTGTCAATGTGTGAACATTGCAGTGCCTTATACAGCATTTCCTTATATAGTCAGCTTCATAAGTATATGGAAAGTGACTCAACTTTGCCTCTAAGTCATGTTGCCTCTCTATACATCACCACAATGAATTTGAAATGAAGGCATCAAGATGTGAGTGAAGTGTCGACTTCCAACTTTAACTCAAAGCGTTTAACAAAAATTAAAATTTGGAATTACAACCAAAAGTGTTTGGACACTGGACTGATAAGCAGTTTAACAGCCAGGTGTGGCCTGTTAGCTCATTATTTAGCAGTAGGGCTGAAACGATTCCTCGAGGTACTCTGTTACCAGGTGACACGAAGAAGACATGATTTGATGGATTGCAAAGTAGAGAAAGAGAGAGAAAAAATAAGGACGAACAGAAGAGACGGGTCAGAGAAAACCAGACACAGTGTCCAACGTCTACTGTAAACCCGAACTAGTCGAGGGAGCCGATACTGAGCGCCAACCTGAAGAAAGACGTGGCTGAAGTTAGCTTCTTATGTAAATTCAGCCTTTCCACCTTAAATGATGCAGCAGTTACAGACGGCGGAGTGTAAGTTCTATAACATTTAAGGTGGAACGAGGAATTCAAATAAGAAGCTAACTTCAGAAAGCAAGCGACTGAGCTTTCCCAGCAAACTGATAGCGAGTCTGAGTTTTACGGTGACCCCTAGCCGAGCACGACATCAGTGTCTCAGCATTAGGGCTGCAGCTATCGATTATTTTAGTAATTGAGTACTCTATCAATTTTTCCATCGAATTAATATTTTTTTTTATTAAAAAGCAATAGTAAATATATAAGATAAAATAAGACAGGTTTCTTAAAATGTATCGCTTAAATTGCATATAATACAGTTTAAAAGAAAACATTTAAATAAATACTATTATTGAAATGTATTACTAGACCTATGTATCATACTGTAAGTTCACAAGACTGCCTACTGTACACTCAGTTACTATACTGAAGCCATCAAATCACGTCTTCTTCGTGTCACTTGGCAACATAGCAAGCGCGCTGTGCATCAGTAAATGTCACTAGTGTGAAACAGTGCGCTGTATATGGCTGTATGGATTAAACGAATCTTCGAGGCAAAGAATTTGCTTCAATGATTTTTTGTAATCGAGTTACTCGAGGAATCATTTCAGCCCTACTTAGCATCTGTGAGGAAACAGTCAGTACTGTACCATATGCAATTTTATCTTATATATTTACTATTGCTCTTAAAATATATATAATAAAATATATATATATATTATCCGATTACTCGATTAATCGATGGAATAACTGATAGAATACTCGATTACTGAAATAATCGATAGCTGCAGCCCTATTTAGCAGCAAATTAAGGTGCAGTGTGGAGCTGATTCCAGGCGGTAAATATGCATTTCATAGCTGTTTGTGAGGAATCGCAATATGTGGTTTGAAAATGGGTTGATGCAAGCCAAGAGGGGGCTTCATTAAGCTGAGAAAACCCCCCAACAACTTTTAAGCAACACCAAAATAGTCCAGAAAACCCCAAAAGACAAGGTAAGTGGATGAAAATGCCAAGTCAAGGACATCCTAGAGGAAGTTCGTGTATCAAGTTTACAATTAAGAGACTCCTTCATGAATGTAAATACAGAGAGTTTACCTTAAGATGCAAACCACTGATAAGAGCTTAGACTAGAAGCTGGTCCAGTTCTATAACAACAGACAAAATCATAATGAGTTTGCATCTGAAGGACAGGAAGAGACGAGTACGGAGAAGAAAGCATAGGATAGCACATCATCTGTGAAACATGGTGGAGGCAGTGTTATGAAAGTGGGTTACTGCTGTTTATTGATGATGTTACTGCTGATGAAAGTAGGAGAGTGAATTCTGAGCTGCACAGAGATTTACTTCCTGTTTAGATACAGCCGAATGCTGCAAACCTGACAGGACAGCCCTTCACAGTACAGACGGATAGTGACTTAAATACTCCACAAAAGCAAGTTTCTTACAGCAAAGAAATGTAATCTCCTTAAATGAATTCAACTCGCCTTTTCAGCTCTCTACAGTTTCTCTGACCTCTTTAAAGGGGGCTAATTACCTCGCGTCTGGACCCAGTTTCCCAAAAATATCTTGTTATTAAAGTCATCTACACTGGTAGAGAGAGTGTTCTATGTGATGCTCGCACTACCAGTTAAGAGTAATCTTTGTGCTGAGACGTCTTCGGGAAACCAAGCCCAGACGTTCTGGTCAAATCTGCACAGACATATTTAGGGCTGGGGCGACGCGTCGACGTAATCAATTACGAAATTGAGTCAATTAGCATAACGTGTGTCGATGCGTCGCAAAAATGGCCACGCCTACGGAAAGCATGGATTTATCACTTAAAGCGCAAACATCCCTTGGTGCTTTGTCAACACCGAACATACTCACACTAGAATAATCTACTAATCAAATTAGTAGTTTGATTAATTGACTAATTGAAAAAAGAATTGTTAGATTAATTGATTAAGAAATTAATCATTAACCCTAGTTACCATGGACCTAACTTTTTAAAAACTGCAGGTTGGGCCATAGTGCTTTGGTGATGTTGAGCTCTAGCTATAAGTTTGTGCTACTACCAGAAAAGAGAGCTTTTATTTGTGTGTAATTTTATTAATCACTTATTTCTGTATTTATTATTTGTTTCATTATTACTGAATGTTCAGGGAACACAGACTTGCACTGCACAAAATGTTTGCACTAATTACTAGGGATGCACCGATACCACTTTTTCCTTACCGATACCAACTCTGACTTTAATGCTCGATATATGGCTTTAAATCCTGATATTTATAGTGTTCCACTTTTTATATGTTGTATTTTTTATGTCTTATCCTGAATAAGATATAATAACCTTGAAAGAACAACATTTACTGGTTGAGTAGCTGCACATTAAAAAGTTTGAGCTATGAAAAAATAAAAATTGCTACAATGCAGAAACATGTGCAGTTTAGTCAATAAGCTTCATGTATCGGCGCTCTCTATTGCCAATACCGATACTGTATGTAAGTGCCAGTATCGACTAGGGGTGTAAGAAAATATCGAAAATATCAAATATCGGGATATTTTGTTTGGTGATACTGTATTGATTCTCAAAAACACAGTATCGATACACAGATTCCTGGCAGACAGTGAATCATTGTGCGTTGTCTTTGAACCTCTTACCACTAGATGGTAGTGTTGTAATCCATTTTCAGCTCCACTCCAACATTAACAAGCAGCACAAGGGCGCCATGCTATTGTAAGTATTGATAAACCTGTTCATACAGTGGTGTGTTTTAATAGTAGGATTTGAAAAATCAGTATATCACTGTATATCACTTTGCTTACAGTTTCGCAATATATCGTGATGTATTGAATCGTGACCGCTGTATCACGATACGTATTGTATCGCCAGGTTCTTGCCAATA
The DNA here is from genome assembly GCA_021613375.1 of Megaleporinus macrocephalus. Lineage (NCBI taxonomy): Eukaryota > Metazoa > Chordata > Actinopteri > Characiformes > Anostomidae > Megaleporinus > Megaleporinus macrocephalus. The sequence goes on along the minus strand of CM038710.1, from coordinate 9,187,042 downwards.
CACAGGCCTAGTATCGGCGCAACACTACAAATTACTTCTAATTCTAGATTTGATCTATTATTGAAAAGACCTGCAAAACAGGTGGACGTCTTCTGGATACATTACACAGTTACGCCCAAAAAATAAATTTTAGGTTATGAATGTGCTGCTGTTCTGAGAGACACTAAATTTCTGTATTTAATCTTAATGTATCTAGTTTCACATTGATATCAGGATATCCAACAATGTTATCGCATTTGTAGTCCATACATGAGACTGAAATGGAGTCTACTAGTCAGTAAATGCAAGCGTGGCACTGGCGCTGCGAGTGGAAAGCAATCGAACAGAAACGCCATTGAGTCCGGCTGCGTCCTGCACATGGACACGAGCGGCAGTGTGCGTATGTGCCGAGGGTTTGGTAGCCTGGGTTAGGTGCTTACACAAGGCTCTGCTTTGTAAGCACAGATGGCTCCAGAAAATGAATGAGAGAGATCGGACGGGTCAATAATGTGAGCCTGTGAGCCTGTGAGCCGGGAGAAGGAAGTCTGAGGCACTTTAAACGGACTGCAGGTGCTGGATTCATACATACAGGAAAAGGAGAAGAGCAGACGCTAATCTATATATAATTACACGCAGCTATAGTTGGTCATAGTTAGTAGATGTTCACACAAATGAAAAGAGATGCAACATTGCAGAATCTGCCAAAGTTGGGTCGGGAGTTGATATTGGTATAGTGACAGAAGTCCAGTGGGCTTTTTTTTTATTTATTATTGGGTGAATTGGGAGGGGCTTCAGGTTCTCAATGTGACTGGGAAAGACTGACATAAGGCCACATGCCCAATATGCTCTTTTTAAAGGAGCAATATGAAGGATGTTTAGTTTAAAACAATCCAAAATTTGCTTAAATGATCTTCAGAATGTCAAGAAACTATAGTTTTGATGGTGTATCAAAGACGTCTAAACAGCTAGATCCAGCCTGTCCTGCACGTAGGTACCACTCTGTAACTAGGGCTGGGTATCGCCACTGATTTCTCAGTGAAGGTCCCAATCGATTTCCTATTCGATTCGATTCAATTCAATATGGTTAGGGATATCTTTGTTTGAATATGAAAATTGAGATTTTCAGAGAACTAATCTGGTAAATGTACAAGGAACACTCAACCTACCATTACTAAAAACATTAGTGTTTATATGTTTATATCGGATTTTTCAAATGAATTTATTAAACACTAGGGCTGAACGATTAATTGCATTTGCGATAATCTCGCGATATTGAAAAACGCGATTCTCTAACCGCACAGGCTGCGATTTAAACTGGTCACGTGACTTGGGAGCGAGGCGAGCCGAGCCGAGCCGAGCCGAGGACGAACGGAGCAAACCCGAGCAGGAGGCAGGGAGGTGGAGAAGTGAAGTCAACACAGCGCACTTTAACATGTTGCACAATGGCTTCAGGCTCGACAGAAGCTGACACAACTGAAAGTCTAATACCAAAGAGGGGCAGCACATCAGTTGTGTGGAATTACTTTGGCTTTAAAAAAGAAGATGCTGCTCAACGTCAGGTACTGTGCAAAACGTGCCTTGCTAATGTTGCTACGACGCGAGGCAACACTACAAACCTTTTTCAGCATTTAAAAAAACACCACAAAGCCTCGTATGATATTTGCAAGGCTATAATGCCAACGACCAGTGCTGCATCTTCAAATACGCCAAGTACCAGCCGACAGGGATCACTGACCGAACTGTTTGAACGTGTAACTCCTTATGGACATAATTCGAAGCGGCACGCTGAAATAACTCGGGCAGTAACGGAATTCATAGCGAAAGACATGATGCCCGTTAATATAGTGAACAAGCCCGGCTTCATGGCTTTGTTAAACACACTGGATATGCGCTACCAAATGCCCTCACGCACATATTTTAGCCAAGTTGCTATACCTGAGCTTCAGTATCTCTGTGTCCCTGCCACAAGTGCTCCTTCAGAGCGTCTTTTCAGTGCTGGTGGGAATATAGTGACTTGTACTCGCTCGTCTTTGAAACCAGCAAAGGTTGACATGATGGTTTTCCTTGCAAAAAATCTGTGAGTTCCTGAGAACGATACAGAGCTACAGAACAGAGTTCTAGCTGACAGTGCCTTGTTTAATTTGCACTTTAGTCTGTTGTTTGCTGCTGTTACTGAGTGACTATTATGTTTACATTACTATTCAAAGGGTTTTTTTTTACATCTAAAAGATTTAATAAGAACAGATTTATTTTGTGTTCACTGAGTTTGAATTCCCAGAAAATAACGAGCTGGTTAAAGCAGATTCTCTTTATGTTTTTTGCACTTTATTTTTTTTATGATGTTACTAGCTGGAGAGCAGTAAGTTAATTTTTTTTTATATCTATTGTTTTTTCTATTAAAAAAAAAACAAATGGTGAAAAGGGAAAGCATAGATTTGTTTGCTTTATTGTTATCTGTGCCTTAAATAAATCTGACATTGTTTATTATTAAACAGATTGATTTATTGCTTCTGTTTGTTGAAAAATACTTGAGAAGACATTTTTAAAAATCGCATTTTAAATCGCAATCGCAATTTATAGATAAAAAATTGCAATTAGATTATTTTCCAAAATCGTTCAGCCCTATTAAACACACCCCTATCTGTAACCCAGGAGGTGATAGGGAGTAGTGCTGCTGACGACAGTGTATTCTAACCTCTTGTTGACCATGTTGAAGGTTCTACTCCCAGTTAGATCATTTAAGAACAGGTAGCTAAAAAAGAAAAGAAGAGTAACTGCATGGACGGCTGAAGCTCTTGGGAAGCGACCATTATAATGACCGCCCCAGCAAGAAACCACATCCAGCAGCAAAACAAGAGTTAACACTGCTGCTGCTTTCCAATGCTGGCGAGTTAGGTGATGACGTTTGATGCTGAACTTCTAGATGCAACATTGCAGAATGACAGATCTGCCATAGTCATTGTTTTCAATTAGCTGCTCTCAGCGTCGGAGCTTCAGTGCTCTCGCTGCACTGTACAACTTTGTATTTATATTAGAGATGGAAGGATCGATCGGCTATGTATCGGTATCGGTCGATTTTTAATTAAAATATGTGATCGGCCGATATTATATTATATATATTTCCACTATATATATATTTCTTCCAGGAAGAGGAGAACCCCTTCCTGCAATTCCTATCTGAACCACTAGGTGGAAATACATACCCTTTCATTTTCCACAGACTGACTAAAGCAGTGGCCTCGCGAAAAAAGCATGTGCGGATAGAAAACATGTTGTCCGACTGGCAGTGTTTACCGTACGTGACAGACTCATTCAGTACGTTTGTAAAATGTGTAAAATCTGCGTGTCTCATTGGGGAACCAAGACAAAGACATTTAACTCTAATAATCTGATACAGCACTGCACGCAGCTGAATACAGTGAGTATCAGTAAACAGCAGAGCTAACACACACAGCTAACACAAAACAAACAACCCAGAACACCATACAGACCAGATCTGACCGGTACTAACAGAACAGCAGCAACAATTCAATATTCTACATTTAATGATTACAGATTGTTGTTTAAAATAACAGAGTCTGCGTTTAATGATTGCTAGTTTTTACTGCATGCATTAAATTAGCTGTTTTAGTTTTAAATTAAGGGTCTAAATGTAATGATTACAGTATTGGAGATATTTGTTCGATTTACTTTGTTTATTTACTGTTAATTTTGTTAAAAATATTATGCTGTTTCACATGAGCTCATTAAAAATAGTAATAAACTAGTTTAGACCATGTTTCGTGACTTGCTTGCGCTAAAATAACTACATGTAGCCCTGCTGTGTCATATACCCCACCCTTGATCTGTAACAGCTATCGGCTGATCGCACTGAAAGGTGATCGGTGATCGGAATCGGCACCAAAAACGCTGATCGGTCCATCTCTGGTTTATGTCTACTGTTTACATCCAACACCTAATCCTGGCTACCTCCAGCGCTCCACCTCTCCAGCATGTACACTTAGCTGTACTCCCTGGACTACATATTCACTGCTCTATCACATATTCAAGTTTATTTATACTCACTGCTGTTTGCACCAGTTCCAGCCACATCCTGACACTGACAGTGGCGGTTACTGCATTTGCATATATTGTCCTGTGTTTCTGTCTTTTGTATTTGAACTATTGTTTATTTATCTTTTTTTACCTTTTTTTAACATTAAGTTCTTGAAGTCCTGCACTAGTAGCCTGTACAGCCTTGTACTGGTATAATGACAAAGTTGAATTTGATTGAATTAAAATACTGTTTGTTGCTTTAAACGACCCACATCCCGAGTTATCATGCATTTGTTTGGCTTTATGCACCAAACACCAGTCAAGATTCATTTTTACATTCACAGTTTTCCAACCTCCCATCATGGCCTAGCCTGATTTTGTTACGGTACTCTGTACATATTGCAGATATATATATAGAAATGGCCTCTGGGCTGATCAGCTGCTTTGTATTCAGCTTCACAGAGAGACTGAAACATTGTAACTCATTGTAACTTTAGCATGAACTAGCGGAGCAAAGCTGCTGTAGGCTAAATATACATAATTTCTGTGACATCACAAAAACAGTGAATTAAAAACGGGCTGTTTTTTAAAGGGAGTCATCTGTACATACAGTGTTTATACACCACGCCACACCAATTCATAAGTATATTAAGTAATAAGTTGGCTTTTTGAAGACATGGGCCTGTAAAGGAAGTGCGTCGGTCTTTGAGGACGTCCAGATGGTCCGCGTTTCTCGCTTCACTTAAACCAAGCAATCAGGAACACTTCAGACAGGCGTGCATGGGAGCTGGGGTAAAGCAAACATGCGGTCACTAATGGCTGGGTGGGGAAACACTGAATAAGCTTTATAGCGTAATACACAACAGTATATATTAGGGCTGTGTGTTGGCAAGAACCTGGTGATACAATACGTATCGGGATACAGCGGTCACGATTCTATATATATGCAAGCAAAGTGATGTATTGCGATTTTTTAAATCCTACTATTAAAACACGCCACTATATGAACAGGTTTGCCAATACTTACAATAACATTGCACCCTTGTGCTGCTTGTTAATGTTGGAGTGGAGCTGAAATGGATTACAACACTGCCATCTAGTGATCAGAGGTTTAAACACAACACATAATGAGGAATCTGTGTATCAATACTGTGTTTTTGAGAATCGATACAGTATCACTAGACTAAATATCCCAATATTTGATATTTTCTTACACCCCTAGTATAAATTTACAGTACAGTATCATACTGCAAAATTACAACTTTACAGGAGAGGGCAAAAACTGTCTTTGCTTTTAATGTAAGTCAATGGAACCAGAATTCTTTCCAAGCTATTTTGTAGCATTACTATGAGTTTGTTCATCTTCCATTGATCAGGAGTTGATATTGGTATAGTGACAGAAGGTCCAGTTTTTTCTATTATTGGGAGAATTGGGAGGGGCTTCAGTTCCAGAATGTGACCTGGAAAGACCGACATAAGGCTGACATAAGGTAATTGTAAGATGTGAAGTCTAAAAGATTCCAAAATTTGCTCAAATGATCATCTGCATGTCAAGAAACTACAGTTTTGGTGTGTCAAAGACATCTAAACAGTTAGATCCAGCCTGTCCTGCACGGTAGTACCACTCTGTAACTCAGGAGGTGATAGTGAGTCACTATAGCATCGACTTAATGAAGAAGTAGTGCTGCTGCTGACAGTGTTTTCTAACCTCTTGTCGACCATGTTGAAGGTTCTACTCCCAGTTAGATCATTTAAGAACAGGTAGCTAATGAAAAGAAGAGTAACTGCATGGACGGCTGAAGCTCTTGGGAAGCGACCATTATAACGACCACCCCAGCAAGAAACCACATCCAGCAGCAAAAAAAGAGTTAACACTGCTGCTGCTTTCCAATGCTGGCGAGTTAGGTGATGACGTTTGATGCTGAACTTCGGGTTTGGTAAGAACTGACGGGGGAGGAGGGATGGCACAATTTTCTGGTGATATGCTATTATAGTAATATAAATAATTATAAATAAATACTATAAATAAACCTTGAATTGATTATATGGAGAACGAAACTCAACAGGTCGGGTCATCCTTTAATGAACTGCTGTTGGTCAATACTGCTGATATACTGTATATGCTGTTACTGTTACATAATGAGACACAATCATTATGAAACTAGATACGATCTTATTTCTCAGCCCTAATAGCAAAAGAGCTTTGTTTCTAATGAACGCAATGTTGTATTTTACTGTAATTAAAGGATCTGACAAGCACTGGCCTATTCAATGACATTCAGAGACAGTATAAACACTATAAAAGGTAAAGGACCTTCCAAACTGGTTCTACAACTGAACTACTCCTTACTGTCCTCTGCAATCAGGAAAATGAAACTGAGTGTGTGAGCTAAAGCACGTCCTGGCATCTATTAGTGACTAAACCAGATCCTGGTATTTATCAGTGACTAAAGCAGAACCTGATATTTATCAGTGAATAAAGCAGAACCTGATATTTATCAGTGACTAAAGCATATCCTGGAAGATGAGGGACTAAACCAGAACCTAGCAGATGAAGGACTAAAGCAGAACCTGGAAGATGAGGGACTAAAGCAGAGCCTGGCACACGAGGGACTAAATCAGATCCTGGCACATGAGGGACTAAAGCAGAACCTAGCAGATGAAGGACTAAAGCAGAACCTGGAAGATGAGGGACTAAACCAGAACCTAGCAGATGAGGGACTAAAGCAGAACCTGGAAGATGAGGGACTAAAGCAGAGCCTGGCACACGAGGGACTAAATCAGATCCTGGCACATGAGGGACTAAAGCAGAACCTAGCAGATGAAGGACTAAAGCAGAACCTGGAAGATGAGGGACTAAAGCAGAGCCTGGCACACGAGGGACTAAATCAGATCCTGGCACATGAGGGACTAAAGCAGAACCTAGCAGATGAAGGACTAAAGCAGAACCTGGAAGATGAGGGACTAAACCAGAGCCTGGCACACGAAGGACTAAATCAGATCCTGGCATATGAGGGACTAAAGCAGAGCCTGTCATATGAGGGACTAAAGCAGAACCTGCCATATGAGGGAGTAAACCAAAACCTGGCATATGAGGGACTAAACCAGAGCCTGGAATATGAGGGACTAAACCAGAGCCTGGAATATGAGGGAATAAAACAGAACCTAGCAGATGAAGGACTAAAGCAGAACCTGGAAGATGAGGGACTAAAGCAGAGCCTGGCACACGAGGGACTAAATCAGATCCTGGCACATGAGGGACTAAAGCAGAACCTAGCAGATGAAGGACTAAAGCAGAACCTGGAAGATGAGGGACTAAACCAGAGCCTGGCACACGAAGGACTAAATCAGATCCTGGCATATGAGGGACTAAAGCAGAGCCTGTCATATGAGGGACTAAAGCAGAACCTGCCATATGAGGGAGTAAACCAAAACCTGGCATATGAGACATATGGCATATGGCATATGACAATAAAACTCTTGAATCTTGAATCTTGAATCTTGAGGGACTAAACCAGAGCCTGGAATAAGAGGGACTAAACCAGAGCCTGGAATATGAGGGAATAAAACAGAACCTGGCATATGAGGTACTAAAGCAGAACCTGGCATATGAGGTACTAAAGCAGAACCTGGCATATGAGGGACTAAAGCAGAACCTGGCACATGAAGGACTAAAGCAAAACCTGGAAGATGTGGGACTAAAGCAGAACCTGGCAGATGATGGACTAAAGCAGAACCTGGCAGATGATGGACTAAAGCAGAACCTGGCATATGATGGACTAAAGCAGAACCTGGCATATGATGGACTAAAGCAGAACCTGGCATATGATGGACTAAAGCAGAACCTGGAAGATGAGGGACTAAAGCAGAACCTGGAAGATGAGGGACTAAAGCAGAACCTGGAAGATGAGGGACTAAAGCAGAACCTGGCATATGATGGACTAAAGCAGAACCTGGCATATGATGGACTAAAGCAGAACCTGGAAGATGAGAGACTAAAGCAGAACCTGGAAGATGAGGGACTAAAGCAGAACCTGGAAGATGAGGGACTAAAGCAGAACCTGGCACATGTGGGACTAAAGCAGATCCTGATATTTATCAATGACTTGAGCATGTCCTGGTATCTACCAGGGACTAAAACAGATCCTGGTATCGATCAGGGACTAAAACACATCCTGGTATCAATCAGGGACTAAAACAGATCCTGGTATCGATCAGGGACTAAAACAGATCCTGGTATCGATCAGGGACTAAAACACATCCTGGTATCAATCAGGGACTAAAACAGATCCTGGTATCGATCAGGGACTAAAACACATCCTGGTATCTACCAGGGACTAAAACAGATTCTGGTATCTACCAGGGACTAAAACAGATTCTGGTATCTATCAGAGGCTAAAACAGGTCCTGATATTTATCAGTGACTAGATAAAAATCTGGCACTTGGTCTAAGGCTTGTCTGAGAAGCACAATCTAACCAACGCAGACTTCCTAAGTCACTGCGCTGCTGATTGGACCTATCAGGACTATTATCAGCAGACAGTAGCCAGAGTCCCAGCACCACAACATGAGAGGAGGTGTAAAAATACATAAGCCTCGCAGAAAGTCAAGCACGTCAGCCCCGTATACTTCACTACACACGCACGTAAATGAAACAACAAGCCAACTGGTTCCAGTAAACGGGAAAACCCTCCATTTACAGTCCGGCCCAAAACCACAGAGCCCAGCTCCGTAGAGGCAAAACACGGTCCGAGTGAAAACAGTGTGGCCAGTGTCTCTGTAGCCTCCACGTCCTGTCAGCGTATTAATAACACGCCCTGACTTCCAGCCAGTGACACACACGGACCACTACGCGGCTCAGTGACTTCAGTGCTGGCCGAATGCTAACCATGCTAACGTGTTTCATCCACACACGTCTATTTTTCAGTTTCCCGCTGCTGCTGTTCTGTTCTCTTCCCGCCGCGCTGACAAATAACGCTACTATCCCACAACAGCCTGCTGTCGCTGGAGAGTATCTGTTAAAAAAGCGGGGAATGAAGAAAAAAGGCTAATTTCATTTTCATTTCGGACTCACCACACATGTCTCCGGCGCCGTCTCCAACTACTGTGGAGCGGAGTTCCTCCTCCGAGTCAATCGGTGTCACGCAAGTCCCGCCCCCCTCGCATTCTATTGGACGAGCGCCCGGGCTATGGCTCCGTATACGTCTCTGATTGGCTGGGGGTGGCCATCGGTCTGTCTGTCTGTCCACACGCCACGGTGCCTACGGAGGCAGGTTATACGTGGCAGCAGGGACGCGTCCATGATGTCGACAAACACCTGCTTTCGTGGGGCTTTACCTGTCATCACTGTCACTGGTACAGGTGATTTAGGGAGTGTCGTGTGAACCGGGTAAGCCACATCACCGAACTGCGTAATATGACCTGCGCAAGGTGTTACTGTGCCGGGACTGTACGTAGGATACGTAGGATGAATCTGATTGGATGGCCCAGCTGGGGGGAGGGAGGGAGGAGTTGGGGTCATACTGTCATATACCAAGTAATGCCAAAGCTAATTAGATTTTTTTTAATTAAAATTAAATATATTTATATTTGAAAGCATTTACATTAGCAATAAAGGGAAACTTCACCGATTTTTCAAAATTTCCACATAATCAAATGGTTAAATAGAAACCATGTTTTTAGAGTGGTTTGAAGTGAGATACTTTGTTTTAGAGAAACTTTTTCAGAATTGTTCACAATGGCAGTACTGATAGGAACCAGATCTCTGAAAGTTCCCTAACAGACAATTATTGCATAAAATATTTCTATGCTGTCTGATGTCTGAGACACATCTTAAAATATATTTTAATTAATTTAATCATTTTTTTTTAATCTGGGTGGAAGGATAAATGCCTTGTAAGACAAAATAGTTCCACAAATGTTTTTTTTTTCTGATTTTCCATATTTTGCCATCAACACATGTAATGTATACTACTTGTTTTATTATTTATTATTACTTTTCTATGTATTCTTTATTTTTTGTGAATCACTTTGTAGCCTAGCCTTTGAAAAGTGCTATATAAATAAAGATTACTTACTTACTACTTACTTACAATTTCAAATCCAACTACTCTGAATTTGAATTATTTAGAATTTTTTAATTTTTTTTAAATTGTGGAATTTAATAAGGCCACCAATGTTCCAGATCTTCTACAGAATGAAATTATTAAGATGTAAACATCGTCATTAAGGATGGTCTGATGTGAATCAGTAGTGTTCGCAGTGTTGGTGATGGGAACCAGACTTCTGAAAGAGTTTAATGCCTCTGCATCATAGAAAGTATTATTATATGCAATAGTTAAGATACATCAGTAGATACATAAGTAGTTTGAATGTCTGTGGCATCAGTTAACCGGCAGTAGCTACATACACTCAGCCTCATCAACCTTTTCCTCCACTTTGAACTCATCCGCAGCTCCATGTTATGTTTGGATAGCAGAGTGTGCTGCGGTCAACAACTTAAAAACGTCTCCTGATTCAGTAGGTCATTCGGGTAACATTCATATACTACAAGGACTACCAAGTATATGGACATGCAAGCCGTGCTCGCCTACTGAGTAGAACAGAAGTAGTACATTTCAGACACAGCTATTGTTTCTTCTAGACTGGTAAGGAGTGAAGAGGGAGGAGGAAGGACTGTGCATTTCTTTGTTTCCTATGATACGAGTGAACACCCCATCCCAACTTTCTGATTATATGTTGCCTCCTATTGCATGAAACATGAATTTGACAGGTTGCCTCATCTTCTAAATATCTCCTTTCATGAAAAAACAAACACAAACAGGCATTAAGATTTCTGTGCGTTGTTTTATTTTTGCTTTTATTACACAACCTTACTCTCTACATGTGTACAAGCAATTAAAAGACTGTTGCAAGAAAACAAAACAAAAAAAACATACAGGTGGATGCTCGTCGCCCCCTGTCGTACTTGTGCGTATTGAGTTATTGCGAGAAACTTGGAGCAAAACACTGAAAGTGCTATAAATATGAGCAGTGCACAAAACTGCCACCGAGCAAGTGGCATTCACTCAACACAGCTAATACAGTATAACGACTAGAAAAACAAAACACAATTCATTGACCCATGTCACTTCTCCTTGTGGGCCAAATCCAATAAATCTTATCTACAGGCCTCATACGCATCTCCTCACTGAAGCAGGGATCCACACAATGTGCATATCTGTTTAAATGTATATAGAATAGCTGTAATCACAGGTTCTTTATAAAACTATAAAGATCAAGTCTGCTAAGATGCTCAATCATGTTTATGTAAGGTGTTCCTACAGTGTCTCCCCCCAAAAAATGTCCCACTGTAGGAGCTGTAATCAGTCCATCTACTTCACTGGACGACAGCAGCAGGAGAGAGGAGGCTGCCGGAGACTGTAGGATGCAGGAATGTAGTCTGGAAGAAAGACTCCTGCTGACTATCACTCATCGCTGAGCTTCCTGTTCCACACCCTCATCCTCATCCTTCACCTGCAAAGAAGCATGATATTACTCTTATTATTGTTTATTCCATTTATTATAACTTATTATACGTTTAGCTTGGTGTAATATTGCTCTTGTTGCATGTCATATAATACTAATCAGTTCTGATTCTGACGAGGACGGCAAGAACCCAAACTAACCACATCAGGATGCTACAAAGCTCACTTATATAGTGTGTTTCACCTGTAGTTAGTATATATATATATATATATATATATATATATATATATATATATATATATATATATATATATATATATATATATATATATGCATTAGTTACTTGTTATGAATAGGTTGCCAGATGCCTGAGACTATATAGAAACTATATAGAGTTTTTAAAATAATTTTAAAATAAGCTTTCTTAAAACTCACTCATAGAGAGGTGCATGCTGGACACTTTCAAACAAAACAGTACCAGACTGTGCAGTTTCCCAAAAATCAACATTAATTTCCCAAAAAATTATAACAATAATCTGTGATATTGCCCCGCCCCCCTTTTCAGATAGGAGGAGGGGAGATTTGGGTACATAATATAAACGTAGGTATGAATTTTACTTGTTCAGTGTTACTCCTTTTACATTCATGCATCCATTTTTCCGTTGATCTGATTTTGATTTATTCAAAAAGCACATTAAATAATACTTAACTCAATACTGTTACAAAACAGACGCGAGTCTCCATCTTTAAATGTTTAGACACCGGATCTCCACTCAAAATCTAGTTACACATTGAGTCTGACGAAATTAGGGGTGTAAGAAAATATCAAAAATATCAAATATCGGGATATTATGTTTGGTGATACTGTATTGATTATGAAAAACACAGTATCAATACACAGATTCCTGTCTGACAGTCAGTGGACTCACTGTGTGTTGTGTTTAAACCTGTAACCACTAGTGTTGTAATCCATTTTCAGCTCCACTCCAACATTAACAAACAGCACAAGGGCGCAATGCTATTGTAAACATTGGCAAACCTGTTCATACAGTGGTGTGTTTTAATAGTAGAATTTGAAAAATCGCAATATATCACTTTACTTGCAGTATCACAGTATCATGATATATTGAATCGTGACCGCTGTATCACGATACGTATTGTATCACCAGGTTCTTGCCAATACACAGCCCTAGACAGAATACAAGCCAACTTTCAATAAGCTTAGTGTATTGAGTGTGTCATGATGTTAGGCAGTGTGTGGGATTGGGAAAAAAGACGCAGCGTGTCCGTTAAGTGACGGATATTTCATAAACAATGCGTTAGGAGACTATTTAGACTGCGTTAGACACTATTGACACTTTGCTGGACATCCTGTACATTTGCACTCCTGGACACTTTTTAACACTATTTAACATTTACTTAAATACAAATTTATTTTCTAATAAATATCCCAGTACTGTCATGTATCTACTGATACCCGTTTTTCTCTTGCACATTACCTAATTTATTACTGCACTACCTTTTTACCCTCAGTCAGGTTGTATAGTTTGTATTCATATATTCTTGTATATATTCTTTTTTACTATTGGAATTCTTTATTCTTTTTTATATACCTTATTGTTTTTTGTACTGTGTTTTGTACTTTGTTTTTGTACGGTGTAACTGCTATCTATCTATCTATCTATCTATCTATCTATCTTTTACAGAGGCTACATTCAAAAGGTCTTTCACACGAGAAAACCTCCTCTCTTCTCTGGAGAGGCGTGTGAGGCCTGTTGGCTGGACTGCTGTGTGTCTCTAATTGTTGTTGTGATGTGACTGGCCACCGGCCTATCTATGGTTACGATTTCAGGACAGTTCCTAAACCACTGAAGTAGTGGGCGCTGCAGGTTTACTGATTACTGAGTGTCAAAGATCGGCGTTGGGTCACGTGTCGGTCATCGTCGATGGCTAAAGGCCTATAAGCGAGTCCAACGCTGGAGTTTAAATGCCTACATTAAGGAATTCCCCCTGTACCCTTGGAACGTAGTAGTTTAAATGCTCCCCTGTCAAATCACTAGGGGTGTGTTTAAAAAATCGATTTTTTGATTCAAATCGATCTTCATTTGAATAATCCGATATAAACATATAAACACTAATATGTTTTTAGTAATGGTAGGTTGAGTGTTTCCTGTACATTTACCATATTAGTTCTCTGAAAATCTCTTTTCATATTCAAACAAAACATATTATTGTAACTGAAATATCCCTAAATGAATCAAACGAATCGAATCGGAAATCAAATCGAATCGGGACCTTGTGAATCGGGATCGAATCGATCCGGGAAATCAGTGGCGATACCCAGCCCTACAAATCACATGTTTATCTCACTTTCTAAGATTCGCTCTGTATACAGAGACAACAGCTTGACAAGGGGACCTTAAACATTGGCATGTGATCTTTAGAATGTAGTGCGATTTCCAAAAAATTATTCAAATAAATAATAAATTCAAATATCATGATAATTTAAATCCATGACGATATCATGCCTCGTATTGTTGAGTGCTATTCAGAAAACACATAGAATAATACAGATTATAGAACATACTACTAAAACCTAGGAATGATAAGTTCTTTGGGGCTTCCTCTGGGTCCTCTGGTGAGGTCTGTGACTTGTTCCCTGAGAAGATCACTGTGACACGAGATAAGGACCTGTTTATACTCATCTCCAATCTATCCTTACAGACATCCCGGCAGCCCAGGCTGTAATCTCCAGCCACACTGACTTCAGTAAGGTCCAGTTAGAGGAAATTTTGGACCGTCATCATTTCTAACGTGTGTTATGATTCAGTGGAATATCCTGTATACCAAAGTAGCCTAGTATTAGCATCTTATACCATCAGCATTGGGTCTGCGTTTGGCAACGTATGGGTCTAACAGGACCACCTGTTAGTGACCTCTGCTCTAGAACTAAACCTGAACATGATGAGAATGATAAAAGTAAAAAAAAAAAAGGCAAATGTATCCAAACATAACTCCTAACACATTATATGACTTTGCTAATATTATATTTATATATTAAAAAGAATTATATTCAAATTACACAAACCAACAAATCCGCTAAAAATGCTAGGAAGTGTTAGATAAATAGTAGGACTTTTCTAGATTGATTGATCTTAACTGGGTTTATTTCAGTAACTAAAGATTAGATTAGGTTTGTATTAGTCATTCTGAAAACCTAGTAGAGTAGAAGTTAGTGAAGGTATTTGTTTTACAGTAAGTGTTACTGGAGTTGGAACTGGGAATCTCCATCATCGCATTACTGGGTGAACGGTGACCACTTGAGAACATTCACTGATGTCATTAAGGCATTAAGGTGGTTTCTAGTCACCATCAGAAAGCCTGTGATTGTTTTAAATGAGTATATCTTTCTATTAGGATTTTACTTTTATCTTATTTATTTTTTTGTATTTAATGTTTATTTTGTTTTTTTTTTTACTATTTATTTGTTATTTTTTTATCATGATTGTTTTAATAAGTATATTTTTTATTAGTATTTTAACTTTTTATCTTGTATGTATTTTATGTTTATTTTATATTCTTTTATTTATTAAAAATGTAAAAAAAAATTACTTTATATTTTATGCATCTACACTAAATGTTTATTTAAAATTTGTATTTTATTTTTTATTATTTTTGCATTTTGCTTTCAATCCCTTAAAATGTATATGCTCGGCTGCATTGAAAATGAGGGTCACCCCTCAATGTATTTCCGAGATTAAATAAAGGTTGATTGATTGATTGATT
Source organism: Megaleporinus macrocephalus (assembly GCA_021613375.1). Lineage (NCBI taxonomy): Eukaryota > Metazoa > Chordata > Actinopteri > Characiformes > Anostomidae > Megaleporinus > Megaleporinus macrocephalus. The sequence goes on along the minus strand of CM038710.1, from coordinate 9,171,775 downwards.
GAAGATACACACTCTGTGTAGAAGCCTGTAGAAGTGTTAGTCTGTATTACAGCAGATTTACCCTTTTTACCTGCAGAACCTCAGGATTTGTGTGTTGGTGAAGTCTTGGCATGTGAGGTTGTGAACTTGTTGACTGGTTAAAATACTTGTTCTCCATTTTCTGTTATTTTAATTAAAGCTTTCTCCTTCCATGCATCGTGTAGCATGTAAACAGTCTGCCAGGCTACAAAGAGAAACTCTCCCCCACAGAAACCAGTTTCTCAGCTGCGGCAACGGCTCGCTGGAATTCCAGCCCTTTTCCTTTGTTACAAGATGACGCGACCCCTGTTGTCTACCTGCCAGCGCGGGGTGGCATGTGATTACACAATGAACAGCAACCGCCGGGTCTACCGGACTTGTTCGACTTGTTCTTTCAGGATCCCAAACTGGCTCAGTCTGATATCAGCCACAGCAATGTTCACAGCTGCTCAGGATAGAAGGGTCTGTGGGGCTTGTAGCGGGAGCAGTCAGAACAGAGTGGGCAAGCTGACCAATCAGAGCTCATCAGGAGGCGTGGCTTAAAGACACAGGAGCTCTAACAGAGCGAATGCAGATGTACAGCATGAGAAAACATGGTGCTTCAAGGAAACCTGAAATGTGTAAACATCATCTATGAACTCTATTATGAACTAATAGGTTCTCTCTAATGTTTGCTTTCTTGTGTTCCTGCAACCCTTAAAAATATCTTAACTCATCTTATTACACTTTATAATAAGATCTGACGTCTGAAATTGAAGGTGTGGCCTTCTCTTTTTAGTCTTTGAGGTGAAATTGCATCAACAGCTGCTTTTTATACATTTCTAGTTTTTTTAGAAAGTTACCCAACAGTAACATTACTATTAGAGCAACTTCTAACATATTCCTAGACATTTTTACTTATAATATAATAATGTTAGGAGAATTTCTCTCACATACACTTCAAACAAGCTAAATAACGCACCAATGTAGTGACACAGCTTGGAACAGAGTAATGAAGAAGTGAGAGTATTACAGACAGTAATAAATATCACCATCATTGGGTGTGGCTGAACCTGTCCAGCAGCCTGTTTTGACTGACCAAACAAAGCCAGCTTTTTAATTTCCCTTCTATTTTTGTTGACTATACAAGGATTCACCATCTCAACCTCTGTCCATTCCATAATCCACATTACTGATAAATTGTCTTCTTCATGCTGGAGATGTTTTGGTTAGAAGTGATTTCATCTCTTGTTCTGACGATTTCTTCTCTTTTAACGTGTGTGCGTAAGCTCCGAAGCACCGCCCACACGCTTTACATAAACATACAAAGCATCCATCAAATAAATCACATCATTTAAACAGGAAACGCTATGAATTCCTCTCAGACTGGGTGTCGCGTTCTTAAAAACCCACAGCAGAGACAGTGAGGACTGTATTATCAAGACCTAAAGGATTATTAATAACCCACTGATACAACAAAATATTATATGTACATGATATTTAACGTAATTTAGTTAAAAGTTTAATAACAAATTAGCGTTTCTTTAGTTCTCTCACACTCTCTCTATAGCTGTCCAATGAAAAACATGTCTCCATTTTTGTCGATTTCTTTCTTTCTTTCTTTTTTTACATGAATAAAATCCAGAAACTGCCCTTTACATTGTGGGAAAATTTCACGCTGAACTGACCAATAGAAAGGCTTCAAAATAGTTTGGAATTCTGGTTCCATTGACTTACACTGAAAGTGAAGACAGTTTTTGTCCTCTCCTGTGTGTGTGTGTGTGTGTGTGTGTGTGTGTGTGTGTGTGTGTGTGTGTGTGTGTGTGTGTGTATATATATATATATATATATATATATATATATATATATATATATATATATATATATATATATATATTAGAGATGGACCGATCAGCGCTTTTGAGGCCAATTTCGATCGCCGACCACCTTATAGCGCGATTGGCCGATAGCTGATACTGATAGAGGGCGGGGCTGTTAGACACGGCAGGGCTACATGTAGTTATCAGCACAAGCAAGTCATGAAACATTTTTAACAAGCTACAATGAAACAGCATAATATTTTAAACTAAATTAACAGTAAATAAACAAAGTAAATCAAACCAATATCCCCAAAACTACAATCATTACATTTAGACCCTTAATTTAAAACTAAAAAAGATCTGCCAACAAGCTGCCAGACGAACGCAACGCAAAGGAAAACTGTTCTCGCGCCGCTTTAGTCAGTCTGTGGAAAATGAAAGTGCATGTGTTTCCACCTAGTGGTTCAGATAGGAATTGCAAGGAGCTGGCCAGAGAGGGTTTCAACGAAACGCTAGCTGGAAATACAGAAATTAAGCTCATTTGTTTAACGCCATCGATCGTCTCTCGGGATCGACTAAATTGGAGAAATATCAGCCGATCACTGATCACATATTTTGATTAAAAATCGTCCGATACCAATACATAGCCGATTAATCATTCCATCTCTAATACATATATTATCTTCCTTTTAAACCAAAGAGGGTCTCACCTGTTCCACTCCCTCCACCTCAGGGACGTAGAACTGCAGCATGTTCTGGATGCCGCTCTTTAGCGTGATGATGGAACTTGGGCAGCTGGTGCACGAGCCCTGGAGCTTCAGCTTCACGATGCCATCCTCAAAGCCCCGATACAGCACATCCCCGCCGTCCTCCTGCACCGTGGGCCTGAGAGAGGAAGCAGCAGAAAGATTTCTAAATGCCGTAAACATTCTTTCAGTTGTTCTCTTTGTTGATTTTAGCAAAAATGATACTTATATTTAATTTAATTTGGATGAGAATTAATGTGAGGCTCTTAAGACCTCGCTGGTGTGAATATGCAATTGTAAGCAATGTGCAAAAGAATATTTTTGTAATGTGGGTTGTGTTTGGGACCCCTTTCCCAAGCTGATGAATTTGGAGAGCATTCAAAGAGAACTCAGTCAAATGAGTCTTCTGAGGAATGGAGTGAATAATCTACTATTGTCATTATATTGTTATCGATATACTGTTTATTCTGCATTAGATACCTAAACATCAAGCCAGACCTTGAGTTTATTAGTAAGACATATGCAAAATGATCATTTTAGGCTTTGCAGAGCGACTCGCAGCAACTTCCATTAATTAAATACACATTTATCAATATTTACAGCTTTAATTCAATCTGATTAGTCAAAACAGAACTCAGTGGAGCTGATGTTATTGTTTACTGGCTGACAAATGTGAAATCTGTTATTGTTTAATTGTTTAGTTTTATCTTCTGGATACAAACAAAGCCAATACGGTGTGTGAAAAGTTTTGGTACATAGAAACTTACATGCTCAGAGATGTTTACAGCGGTGGTGATAGGAACCAGGGGTCATAATGTAAACATAGCCCATTTATTTACTATCCAAACCACCGGTGAAGCTACACATACTTACTTTGGTTTCTCTTTTCTTATTATATGCCTATAAATACTCTGAACTGTGATGTTATTGTTTACTGCCTGACACTCCACAATTCAAACACGAATCAAATGACTTGATACAGTTCCAGATATTTACAGTACATGCCCGTATCTTCGTAATAAGCTTGGCTCCGTGTGAGAGGTGTTTCAAAGCTGGTAAGGTGAGCGAGTGAGAGTGAGAGCAGTACCTAATCCGCGTGTCCAGCAACTCTTTGATCATAGCGACGACCTCATCATCATCATCTGAGGGAGCTGAAGAACACAGTTGTTAGGGTTAAGTAAGAAGTGTGATGGCTACTACTATTGTGTTTAGACATTTTTACTTATAATATAACCATTTTAGGAGAAACTCTCTCACATACACTTGAAACAAGCTAAATCAGGTGCCAACGTAGGGACACAGTTTGGAACAGAGTGATGAAGAAGTGAAATTATTACAGACAGTGACCCTTGTTACCACCACAATCCAACTTGAGAGGTTTAACAAGCTCTCCCTAGTCATATGTTCTTGCTATGAGATCACCACTTGGCCTAGTGAGGTTAACTGGCTTGCCAAAGTTTTGGTATATAGAAACGAACGTGCTCAGAGACGTTTACAGCGGTGGTGATAGAAACCAGAGATCATAATGAAAGTATAACCAATTTATTTACTATTCAAACCCACCAGTGAAGCTACACATACTTACTTTTGGGTTCTCCTCAGTGTAAGTTTTGATTTAGAGTTTTAGTCGTAGTTTTTTGACTAAAATGTCATTTAGTTTTAGTCATAATTTGGTAATCTGACTTGTTTTTAGTTTTAGTCGACTAAGTATCATAAGAATATAGTCTAGACTAAATCTACAGTCGATTCAGTCGACTAAAATATAAAGGCCCGTATGGTCTTCCCAGGTTTAGACCAAATTTGTGCGTTTGATTGACGGCTACTCGGCTTGTCCTGCCTCTCCATGCACACCAATGTAGTTATGATTGGACGTTTTCCTAACTTGTCCCCACCTTTCACAAAACTAAATCAGTTCTGATTGGATGTCGTCCCTGCCAAACATTTTCTTCTCGTTTTTATTTGTTGACTAATGTGTCAATCAATTTCGTCATAGTTTTTATCTTTTCTGTAGAATTTATTTAGTTATCGTCTCGATTTCCCCTTTACACTAACGAGACTGTCTCAGACTTAATGAGCAAACGTGAAACTGTTAATCTCACGTTACCCGTGTCCGCGCTCTGGGCCGCATCTTCGTTTACAACAGGAAGTCCAGATGTGAAGAAATCCATGATGGTAGCAAAAACGTCCGGCTTGATCACCTTCCACTCCACGTCTGAGTTTGTCTAATGAAGAAAAACAAGTTCCGGTCATCTTCTGTTCCGAGTTTAAGCGACTACGTTTAAGTTCAGGTGACTTTTGCCCCACCTTCGTGACGGTTATGAAGTCTGGACCCAGGAAAACACCTTTGACCCCATCAATTCTGAACAGCTGCCTGCAGAGAGCATCACACATTCTGATTTAGTCTTATTTAGTTTGAATTTTATTGTTTTATTATAATATTACGTTATGAAAAGGTAGAAACGTGTACTTTTCTCCTGGAGAAAAACTATTTAAGGTACACAATTGGAACTGAATACCACTGTTACAGTAATACAGTAACCCCTGATATTGCGGTAGATCTTCCTCACATTGACTGAGATCTTCAGGCTTAAGAACTGAGTAATAATTCCCCCTTTCCACCAAACTCTTGGGAAAACGTGCAAGCTTTAAATTTACCAATATGCAGCAACACACTGTAAAGCAGAGATGGAAAGATTGATCGGCTATGTATCGGTATCAGTCAATATTTCTACAATGTAGTTGATCCCGAGAGCCGATCAATGGCGTTCAACAAATGAGCCTAATTTCTGTATCTCCAGCTAGCGTTTCATAGCCCTAGCATCTCTTGTGGCCCTCTGTGAAACCCCCGCCGGCCAGAACCCTGCAATTCCTATCTGAACCATTAGGTCAGTGTTCCCCAATTAGGCAGCCCGTGGGCCTAATACGGCCCGCAAGGCTCAACCTGTTGGCCCGCTGCCAAACACCTATGTTTGCGTATTTACCTTACGACTAAAATACGAGAGCAGAGCAGTTTAGCCAACGGTTGACGAGCTCCCTCTGTAGAACACAGCATATGTAAGTCCTGCTTGAACAAAACCACGGCCAGCTGATAAACATAGACAGTTCAGTTCCGTCTGGACCCACGAGTTGTGTTTAATTTTACCAGACTGTGCTAACGCTAAGCCAGCTTGCTTACTATGCTCTCGAGCTGTAACCGTATGCAAGGTGGCTAACATAAAGCGCCACTTCCAAACACACCACAGCCATTTCAATCACAACTTTCCAGCAAAATCAGAGTCGAAGACAAAAGATTGCAAGTTTGATTGCTGCCTACAACCATTCTGTTACTACCATCCATACGACAACATCTGCACAAGAAAACACAACAACGGCGTCTCTGCGCGTATCGCGGAACTTAGAAAAAGCTAAACAACCTTTCACGGAAGCCGTGTTGATAAAGACGTGTGTGATTGATATGGTGGAAGAAGTTTTGAGCCACGACGAAAAACTAAGAAAACTGTGGTAAACTTGTTCAATCGAGTACTGTTATCTGATCACACTGCAGTGAGAAGAGTGGAGGTTTTAGAGGAGGACTGTTCGTGTACTCTGCTCTCTCGTCTGAAGAAAACAGACTTCTTGTCGCTCACCATTGACACGTCTCGCGATAGGACAGACGTAGAGCAGCTGTCAGTGTTCGAGTGATTTTTTGATGAGAAAGCTTTTGGAGAGGAGCTGCTTTGTTTGCTGTCCCTACTGCTACTCACAGTGTTTCTTTCCATCTATATCTGTGAGACATCATTTTCTTTAATGAACATTATCAACAGCCTGGACAGAAACAGACTCTCCAGTGCACACCTAGATCACTGTCTTCACATCACCACACTAGAGCACCACCCAAACTTTAATCTCTTGTTGAACTGACTGTTGTCTCTTCTCTTATTGGATGGTGAGTAAGATCATGCAGCTGCAGTCGACATACCTAATTAATGACATGCACTATAACAACAAAGAAACAGTTACTGTACAATCTGCCTTATACAATATTATAGGACTGATGGGCTGACCCCTGCGTTTGTGGTGTTGGCTAAATGCCGCCCTTAAATTAAGTGGGGACCCCTGCACTAGGTGGAAATACACACCTTTTCATTTTCGACAGACTGACTAAAGCAGCGGGCTCACGAGAACAGTTTATGGCGTTCACAGCATGTGCTGATAGAAAACGTGTATTCTATATTTATTTACCGTATGTGATGCAGACTCATTCAGCTGTTTTGTAAAATCTGTGTGTCTCGTTGAGAAACCAAGACAAAGACATTTAACTCTACTAATCTGATACGGCACTTCAGAGACACCACACTTTGTTTGATTTACTTTGTTTATTTACTGATAATTTAGTTATAATATTATACTGTTTCACATGAGCTCGTTTAAAAATGGTAATAAACCAGTTTCAACATATTTCATGACTTGCTTGCACTAATAACTACATGTAGCCCTGCCGTGGCATATAACCCCGCCTTCAATCAGTATTGGCTATCGGCCAGTTGTGCTGAAAGCTGATCGATCCACAATAAGTTTATGGCCAGGGATTCCCCAAAAGGTTGATTTTGAGACCCAAGGGGGGGCCAAGAGGTTAAGTGAGATGTTTTTGGTCTAACTTAACAGTAACACTAGTGTGAAAGTGTCCTGCAGGTGGTCCTCACCTGGCTAGTGGAGAGCAGAAAGCATCTCTAGGAGATGCAAAGTCCATCGTCCCCGACTCCAACACAATACGGCCCGGGAGAAACTTCAGACTGTTTGGATTTGGAGTGTCTTGAGTCTGAACAAACATGTTCCTCACTAGACACACGAGAGGACAGACATTAATAATATTAATAATAAAACCTTTAAAGAAAACACATGAATTTCACACGCACAGTATACAGATCAGCCATAGCATTCAAACCACCTACCTGTATACACTCACTGTACTCTGTATGCTTCGTTAGCCCCCTTTTGCCTTGTTCTTTAAAGGTCAGGACCCCCAAAGAGCACGTATTATTTGGGAGGTCCTTCAATCTCAGAGCTGCAGTGACACTGACGTGCTGGTGTGAGTGGATCACACAAAGCAGTGCTGCTGCTGCTGCTGGAGTGTTTAAACACCTCAGTGTGACTGCTGGACTGAGAATAGTCCAACTATCCAGCTAACAGTGTCCTGAGGACGGCGTCCTGTGAGCACTGATGAAGGACGACCAACACAGACCAGCGCAGTGACAGATGAGCTCCTGTCTCTGACTCTACATCTACAAGGTGGACCAGCAAGTAGTAGGAGTGTCTAATAGAGTGGACAGTGAGTGGACACAGTGCTTAAACACTCTGCTGTGTCTGATCCACGTGTACCAGCACAACACCACCCAAGTGTTACCTGCTCCTGTGGGGCTCCTGACCACTGAAGAACAAATGATGGACTCTAGACTCTAGGTACTCACCAAACATGGACGTTGGTGCTTGTGGTAATGTCCTCTTATACACTGCGTTGATGGGAGGCCTGCTGAGCACGGCTGCATGGTAGCCACACGCAGGAGATCTTCTGTGAACCACATTCAGCAGATAAACAACCACCTTCACGTCTCAGAAACAAAGAACTGGCAACCTATCTACTCACAGTACCACTGAAATCTAGTCGTAGTTAGCTTCCTCTTCCATGCCACCTTAAATGCTACTTAAGGTGGTCTCAGGTACCAGAATGTAACTGCTGTACTACTTAAGGTGGTCTCAGGTACCAGAATGTAACTGCTGCACTACTTAAGGTGGTCTCAGGTACCAGAATGTAACTGCTGCACTACTTGAGGTGGTCTCAGGTACCAGAATGTAACTGCTGCACTACTTAAGGTGGTCTCAGGTATCAGAATGTAACTGCTGCGCTACTTAAGGTGGTCTCAGGTACCAGAATGTAACTGCTGTACTACTTAAGGTGGTCTGAGGTACCAGAATGTAACTGTTGCACTATTTAAGGTGGCCTCAGACACCAGAATGTAACTGTTGCACTATTTAAGGTGGTCTCAGGCACCAGAATGTAACTGCTGTACTATTTAAGGTGGTCTCAGGTACCAGAATGTAACTGCTGCACTACTTAAGGTGGTCTCAGGTATCAGAATGTAACTGCTGCGCTACTTAAGGTGGTCTCAGGTACCAGAATGTAACTGCTGTACTACTTAAGGTGGTCTGAGGTACCAGAATGTAACTGTTGCACTATTTAAGGTTGCTTCAGACACCAGAATGTAACTGTTGCACTATTTAAGGTGGTCTCAGGCACCAGAATGTAACTGCTGTACTATTTAAGGTGGTCTCAGGCACCAGAATGTAACTGTTGCACTATTTAAGGTGGTCTCAGGCACCAGAATGTAACTGCTGTACTATTTAAGGTGGTCTCAGGCACCAGAATGTAACTGTTGCACTACTTAAGGTGGTCTCAGGTACCAGAAAGTATCTGCTGCACTACTTAAGGTGGTCTCAGGTACCAGAATGTAACTGCTGTACTATTTAAGGTGGTCTCAGGTACCAGAATGTAACTGCTGTACTATTTAAGGTGGTCTCAGGTACCAGAATGTAACTGTTGCACTATTTAAGGTGGTCTCAGGTACCAGAATGTAACTGCTGCACTACTTAAGGTGGTCTCAGGTATCAGAATGTAACTGCTGCACTATTTAAGGTGGTCTCAGGCACCAGAATGTAACTGTTGCACTATTTAAGGTGGCCTCAGGTACCAGAAAGTATCTGCTGCACTACTTAAGGTGGTCTCAGGTACCAGAATGTAACTGCTGTACTATTTAAGGTGGTCTCAGGTACCAGAATGTAACTGTTGCACTATTTAAGGTGGTCTCAGGTACCAGAATGTAACTGCTGCGCTACTTATGGAGGTCTCAGGTACCAGAATGTAACTGTTGCACTATTTAAGGTTGCTTCAGGCACCAGAATGTAACTGTTGCACTATTTAAGGTGGCCTCAGGTACCAGAAAGTATCTGCTGCACTACTTAAGGTGGTCTCAGGTACCAGAATGTAACTGCTGTACTATTTAAGGTGGTCTCAGGTACCAGAATGTAACTGCTGTACTATTTAAGGTGGTCTCAGGCACCAGAATGTAACTGTTGCACTATTTAAGGTGGCCTCAGGTACCAGAAAGTATCTGCTGCACTACTTAAGGTGGTCTCAGGTACCAGAATGTAACTGCTGTACTATTTAAGGTGGTCTCAGGTACCAGAATGTAATTGTTGCACTATTTAAGGTTGCTTCAGACACCAGAATGTAACTGTTGCACTATTTAAGGTGGTCTCAGGTACCAGAATGTAACTGCTGTACTATTTAAGGTGGTCTCAGGTACCAGAATGTAACTGCTGTACTATTTAAGGTGGTCTCAGGTACCAGAATGTAACTGTTGCACTATTTAAGGTGGTCTCAGGTACCAGAATGTAACTGCTGCGCTACTTATGGAGGTCTCAGGCACCAGAATGTAACTGTTGCACTATTTAAGGTGGTCTCAGGCACCAGAATGTAACTGTTGCACTATTTAAGGTGGCCTCAGGTACCAGAAAGTATCTGCTGCACTACTTAAGGTGGTCTCAGGTACCAGAATGTAACTGCTGTACTATTTAAGGTGGTCTCAGGTACCAGAATGTAATTGTTGCACTATTTAAGGTGGTCTCAGGTACCAGAATGTAACTGCTGCACTATTTAAGGTGGTCTCAGGTACCAGAATGTAACTGCTGTACTATTTAAGGTGGTCTCAGGTACCAGAATGTAACTGCTGTACTATTTAAGGTGGTCTCAGGTACCAGAATGTAACTGTTGCACTATTTAAGGTGGTCTCAGGTACCAGAATGTAACTGCTGCGCTACTTATGGAGGTCTCAGGCACCAGAATGTAACTGTTGCACTATTTAAGGTGGTCTCAGGCACCAGAATGTAACTGTTGCACTATTTAAGGTGGCCTCAGGTACCAGAAAGTATCTGCTGCACTACTTAAGGTGGTCTCAGGTACCAGAATGTAACTGCTGTACTATTTAAGGTGGTCTCAGGTACCAGAATGTAACTGTTGCACTATTTAAGGTGGTCTCAGGTACCAGAATGTAACTGCTGCGCTACTTATGGAGGTCTCAGGTACCAGAATGTAACTGCTGTACTATTTAAGGTTGCTTCAGGCACCAGAATGTAACTGTTGCACTATTTAAGGTGGCCTCAGGTACCAGAAAGTATCTGCTGCACTACTTAAGGTGGTCTCAGGTACCAGAATGTAACTGCTGCACTACTTAAGGTGGTCTCAGGTACCAGAATGTAACTGCTGCACTACTTAAGGTGGTCTCAAGCACCAGAATGTAACTGCTGTACTACTTAAGGTGGTCTCAGGTACCAGAATGTAACTGCTGCACTACTTAAGGTGGTCTCAGGTACCAGAATGTAACTGCTGCACTACTTAAGGTGGTCTCAGGTACCAGAATGTAACTGCTGCACTACTTAAGGTGGTCTCAAGCACCAGAATGTAACTGCTGTACTACTTAAGGTGGTCTCAGGTACCAGAATGTAACTGCTGCACTACTTAAGGTGGTCTCAGGTACCAGAATGTAACTGCTGCACTACTTAAGGTGGTCTCAGGTACCAGAATGTAACTGCTGCGCTACTTATGGAGGTCTCAGGTACCAGAATGTAACTGTTGCACTATTTAAGGTGGTCTCAGGTACCAGAATGTAACTGCTGCACTACTTAAGGTGGTCTCAAGCACCAGAATGTAACTGCTGTACTATTTAAGGTGGTCTCAGGTACCAGAATGTAACTGCTGCACTACTTAAGGTGGTCTCAAGCACCAGAATGTAACTGCTGTACTACTTAAGGTGGTCTCAGGTATCAGAATGTAACTGCTGTACTACTTAAGGTAGCTTCAGGTACCAGAATGTAACTGTTGCACTATTTAAGGTGGTCTCAGGTATCAGAATGTAACTGCTGTACTACTTAAGGTAGCTTCAGGTACCAGAATGTAACTGTTGCACTATTTAAGGTGGTCTCAGGTACCAGAATGTAACTGCTGCGCTACTTATGGAGGTCTCAGGTACCAGAATGTAACTGTTGCACTATTTAAGGTGGTCTCAGGTACCAGAATGTAACTGCTGCACTACTTAAGGTGGTCTCAAGCACCAGAATGTAACTGCTGTACTACTTAAGGTGGTCTCAGGTACCAGAATGTAACTGTTGCACTATTTAAGGTTGCTTCAGGCACCAGAATGTAACTGTTGCACTATTTAAGGTGGTCTCAGGCACCAGAATGTAACTGTTGCACTATTTAAGGTGGCCTCAGGTACCAGAAAGTATCTGCTGCGCTACTTAAGGTGGTCTCAGGTACCAGAATGTAACTGTTGCACTATTTAAGGTGGTCTCAGGCACCAGAATGTAACTGTTGCACTATTTAAGGTGGTCTCAGGTACCAGAATGTAACTGCTGCACTACTTAAGGTGGTCTCAGGTACCAGAATGTAACTGCTGCACTACTTAAGGTGGTCTCAAGCACCAGAATGTAACTGCTGTACTACTTAAGGTGGTCTCAGGTACCAGAATGTAACTGTTGCACTATTTAAGGTTGCTTCAGGCACCAGAATGTAACTGTTGCACTATTTAAGGTGGTCTCAGGCACCAGAATGTAACTGTTGCACTATTTAAGGTGGCCTCAGGTACCAGAAAGTATCTGCTGCGCTACTTAAGGTGGTCTCAGGTACCAGAATGTAACTGTTGCACTATTTAAGGTGGTCTCAGGCACCAGAATGTAACTGTTGCACTATTTAAGGTGGTCTCAGGTACCAGAATGTAACTGCTGCACTACTTAAGGTGGTCTCAGGTACCAGAATGTAACTGCTGCACTACTTAAGGTGGTCTCAGGTACCAGAACGTAACTGCTGCACTACTTAAGGTGGAACGGAAAGTTAGAAGAAGCAGCTAACCACAAGAGGCTAAAGCTGACTGCGTCAGAGCCAGTCAGACTGTATATGTAAAGCTCCTATCAGGACCAGCGGTCAGAACTAAACGTCGAGCTGTCTAACAGTCTATCTTCGCCGGTAAAGTCGAGCAGTTTGAACTTACAGAGCTGTTAGAAGAGGAGAAAGGTTACGCAGGACTCCTGCACTCCTGTACGACGCCATGCTTAAACCGACATGACATGCGCAGTTTGTCCGCCGGACAGCGCCAGTAACTGTAGTGTAATAAACAGCGGCCTCTAGCGGCCAGTACACCAAACTGCGCTACACTATAAGACTATCATAATTAAATAAATATGTATACAACAAATATCATATCATACAAAATTATATATATATATATATATATATATATATATATATATATAGAGAGAGAGAGAGATAGACAATGAATACATATTAAATTTTAATTAATTTAAAATTCTTAAAATGAAAAAAATAGCACAGTATTATATTTTATAAAAACATACTTAAATACATATTTATGCAACAAATAATAATAATAATAATAATAATAATAATAATAATAATAATAATAATAATAATACTGGTAGAGCAACAACAAAAATAACACAATTAACAATAATACAGTTTAGTTATTAATTATTTATAACTATGATCAATCTTATCATAATAGCATAGAACAATTTAATATTATTAATAATAACAATATTACTATTATTATTATTATTATTATTATTAATAATAATAATAATAATAATAATAATAATAATAATAATAATAATAATAATAATAATAGATGAATGATCACTTGACAATACAATTCTGCTGTTGCTGATATTAAAATACAATTATACGTATAAAAATTAATCACAATTCTATAAATAAAACACTACAATAATAGTCAATAATAATAACCATCCACTACTAACAATAATCAAATCATATATTTAATATATCTAATAATAATCTATAGTTATATTTGCGGTAGTGTATTGTATATGTACTGTAATGCTGTATATAGAGATTAGCATATATAAACAGTCACGCCCTATTTTATGCAAATGTTTGACTAGGCAGCCAATCAAGCGAGAACATTCGGAGGCTAGTGAGCCAATGGCTGAGCTCATAGGTGGGGTTTAACGTACAGCAGCGAGTGCAGCGCTCCCCCTACTGAACAAACTTTATAGTGTTAAAATTAAACCAGAAGAAAAGAATGAAATGTGATGTTTTGTTTAATTTAGATTTTATTCTTTATATAATTTGGACAGTGATGCCAGTTTTATATTGCTGCCTCTGTACACCACCACAGTGGATTTGAAATAAGATATGATCAGACATTCAGCTTTAATTCAGTAGGTTAAACCAAAACATCGTGTTTAAGAATTACAGCCATGTCATCTTCATAGTCCCTGCATTTTCTCAGGCTTATAAGTAACTGGGCAGGTGAGTAAAACAACTGCAGTTGATTCCAAATGTTGAAAATGCATTGTGCAGCTGTTCATAAGGGAGTTTTTTTTTAAAAACTTAAAAACAAAACAACCCAAAAACCCATTAAACTTCAGACAAAGCCAAATCAGCATTCTAGTACATTCTCAAAAAACAGGAATGCACTGGATCCAGGATTGGCTCCTCCCTTGAGCCTGGGTTCTTCCTCTTACCTAGAGAGTTCTTCCTTGCCCCTTTCGTCTCTGGCTTGCTCTGGGGGGGCTTGGACCTGGATACCCTTTCTCACGTTTATGTGCTTGGATTCTTTCTTTCCTATTTTCCTCTTTTTTTTTTTATGAACCACTTTTCTGTAAAGCTGCTTTGAGACAACACTGGTCCTAAAAATGCTATACCAATACATGTTGATGGATTGATTGATTGGTTGGTGTGCTTAGCAACACCAAGAAGCCTGGAAAACATCAAGTCCAGTAATTCCTGAAGAGGTTAGCATTTAACTGTCAAAGGCTACAATCAAGAGGCTTGGTCAATGTAAATATAGAGAGTTTACCTCAAGATTCAAACCGCTGGTAACACTCAAGAACAAAAGGCCAAATGAGGCTTTGCTAGAAGGCATCTAAAAAGCCTTTCCTGTTCTAGATCAATGTTGTTCAGACACACAAAACTGGGAATGATGGGAGGTAAGCAGCATGAAGAAAGAATAGAAGAGCTCATGATCTGGATCACAGCACACCATCTTTGAAGCATGGTGAAGGCAGTGTTATGGAATGGGCATCCATAGCAGCCAGTGCAACTGAGTTACTGCTGTTTATTGATGATGTTACTGCTGATAAATGTAGGAGGGTTAATTCTGAAGCGTACAAAGCTTTACTTTTTGCTTAGATTCTGTAGAATGGCACAAAACTGATAGGACGGTGCAGCCCAGTACAGAATGATAATGACCCAAAACACACTACAAAAGCAACCCAATGATCTTCTTGCAATATTTTTGTTAAGCACTTTGAATTGAAGCTGAAATTCTAAATCTTAATGATTTCAAACCACTATTGGTGCACAGAAGACCATCACTGTCTAAATACTTATGGATGTATAATAAGAGTTTTGGTTTTTTTAGTTAATCTATTACACTCTAATGTACACACACTTCCACCAAAGGTGAGTTAGATCATATACATATGCCGTAGAAAACATGGATGAAGAAGGACTATTGCAACTATAACATAGTAGGTGGTCCCACATGCTATTAGTATTAAACAGAGCCTCTGTTCAGTTCTTCAGTTCTTTTATTGTACACATCACGATCATGACAGTTGTCCACACCGGTCACTGCTTTGGATAACTCAAGTATTTCAAATGAGAGTCCTCAGTTCTGAGCCAGCAGCTCTGTTCGAGCCCAAATGGTGTTAAACACGCATGCAGACTTGCCCCCACTCCCCCCCAAAACATGAACACAGGTTACAAAACACCTCTCCAGAAAGTTCAGATACAGACTTCAAAACATTGTCAAATACCTCAGTTTATATGAACACAGCACAGAGCTCCTACTCTCACGCAGAGTCTCTCTCAACTCTTACAGAACCTCCTACACAACCTTGTAGTCTTCGTACAAAGACATGCTCATGCAGACCAAAGGAAAGTGTTGAAAGCTTGATGAGGAACTTCATATCAGGTCATTGCTGCTTTGAAGATTCACAGAGACACAGCAAAATAAAGAAACAACAATTCGAGAACCTTGCTGAGAAAAGCTAAAACCTCAGACTGAGAAGACCTGCAGAATACCATATGTATGTATGTGTGTGTGTCTGTGTGTATACACAAATATATATACATATACATATATATACATATACATGTGTGTGTATATATATATATATATATATATATATATATATATATATATATATATATATATATATATATATATACATACACACACACACAAACACACACAACAATCAGCCATAACATTAAAACCACCTCCTTATACCTACCATATATACCACAGGAGCACTCTGTAGTTCTTCACTTACAGACTGTAGTTCATCTGATTCATTGTTTATTCCCTTTCACCCTGTTCTTTGGTGGTCAGGACCACCACAGGACCACCACAAAACAGATACTATTAGGGAGATGGATCATTCTCAGCACTGCAGTGTCAATGACATAGTGGTGGTGTTAATCTGTGTTGCGCTGGTGTGAGTGGATCAGACACAGTAGTGCTGCTGGATTGAGAATAGTCCACCAACCAGCAACACCCCGCCAACAGTGTCCGGTGGGCAGCGTCCTGTGACCACTGATGAAGGACTAGAGAATACAAACTGTGCAGCAGATGAGCTACTGTCTCATCAGTAAGTAGTAGGAGTGTCTAATAGAGTGTGGACAGTGAGTGGACACAGTGTTTAAACACTCCAGCAACACTGCTGTGTCTGATCCCTGATACAAGGAGATGGTTTTAATGTTATGGTTGAGATATATATATATATATATATATATATATATATATATATATATATATATATATATATATATATATATATATATATATATATATATATACACACACACAGACACACACACATATATATATATATATACACACACATACATTATATATATATATATATATATATACACACACACATACATTATATATATATACACACACACACACACACACATTATATATATATATATATATATATATATATATATATATATATATATATATATATATATATATATATATATATATATACACACACACATACATTATATATATATATATATATATATATGGAACAACAATGTTGTGTCTTGACAATGATGATATGCAGATCTGAGGGTTTGACATGACAGTGACGATACATAACATCATGTTACATGATCATCAATATAGAACCTCCAACAGCTTCATTACTATACTGAAGATAGAGTGTATTTAAATTCACAATCTACAGGTCACTTTCTGTGCAATGATATCCAGCATATGAAGGACTCAGGGTCTCGATACAGCCCCCAACGTCGATGTAGGTCAAGAAAATGGCACCAGCACACTGTACTGTACTACTCGGTAAATACAGCTTACCTCATTGCACTTTGGTGTTTATGTCATGTGTAAGTACAGGCAGGTTGTTACATGTACTATGGAAGTTAAACTTCTGAATAAAACACTACCTAATGGTGAAGTTACCAGGGTCTTGCTAGGCATCAGTATGAAAGCCTCGGTGACCTGTATCCACATGAATAGAATGAAGGGAATGCTTTACCTGTTCAGGCATTCATGTTTCAGAAGGCCAGTTTCCAATGATGACCCATCCATATAAGCAGAATGGGGGGCTTTGATGAGACCCCTGGGTAGCTTGTGCAAGAAAGTGTTTTCACAAAACATTGTGTTGTAGTGTAGGTGAATCAAACCAAGTGAGAACATCTCCATAACAGTGTATATTGCAGGAGTATTAACTATTACGTGATGATGAAGTAGTGCACTACACAGTGAAGGAGTCAAGAGCATTTCAGCAACTCGTAGGTCAGGAGTCAGGAGTACGCTCCAATTCACAAAGAACAGGTTTTCCAGCAGTTACAAAACCAGCGTACATATGACCGACGGCGTCTAAATCCGTCAACGCAATGCAAAAACTCCAGCTTGTTTCAACCTGAGCTCTGTCTGACTCATCCAGTCTCTTACGGTTGATTAACAATGAATGGAAACATCACACGGTACATCAGTACCAGCCTAATATCAGCAGAAACAAACCAGATTCAATGTTGATCTATGTTGAAACAGCACCCGCTTTCAGATATTTTAAGTAAACTGAAGATGAATTCTACACCGTTTGTATTAATTCAATGGAAAACATGGGAAACAAAGGCATTCCGAGTGGTCTGATGTGAAACGCTCCATTAAAAGCAACTCAAACGTTGAAAAGTTCAATGAAGTTCAATCTCCATTTTAGTTGATTTTGAGTTTTCAACATTACTTGAACACACCAATGGTCATTTACATTGTCATTAAATTCCATGATGAATGGACCAATAGAAATGCTCCAAAACAGCTTGGAAAGAATTTTGGTTCCATTGACTTACATTGAAAGTAAAGTAAGTTTTTGGTCTCTCATGTGAAGTTGCAATTTTGGAGATACTTATTTTTCATTGGACATCAATGGTATGCTACTTAATGCAATAGTTAATAGATAACAGTTCATTAATGGCGTAGGGGTACATGCAGGGCGCTGGCAAAATAGGCAAACAGCCAAAGAAAACTACTACTTCTTTAACTTCTTTTTTTAGATTGAACATCAAAATAATGTAAAAAACCTCAGATGATGTCCAGGTTCACGGGAGGTTCTGGACAGTAAATGGCCATATTTGCATCGTAGACGTCTCAACCTCTGGTTCAGATCACCACCAGTCCAAAGGAATCAAAAACTTTCCAAACAAGGACGCGTTTTATATATAAGCACTCTGAATAACTCACATTGCGATGGTTTGATTATGCAGACGGTTTGAAAAATGGATAATTTTAAAGTTTGGTAGTTTAACTGTAATTGAATTGTAATTGAATTTGTAATTAATTGAAGTACCAGTGTGTGTGATAACTGGGCGTACACTAAAGATGTGTCAGACAGAGAAGAGGTTGAAATTTTTTTTTTTTTAAGGCATGTGATAGGCCCCAAAAAACAAGCTCTCTCAGCATCGAGGTAGGCAGAGAACACAACACAATCATGGTTTGTCAGTACTAAGGGAAATGACACTGCAGGCTGTAGTAAATACCACCACTCGGCATGTATGTGCTTCATTCTTGCATAATGTTTCACGTCGCGTTTGCTAATATTCTCTGTGCAGCATATTATCGAAGGCATTCGCACCCGTCTCGACATCCCTATGCCAAAGAAGCTTGGGCTACTTTAAAAGAAAGGCTAAAAAAAAGATAAGTTGGTGCAATCTTGCATGGTTCAAGCCCAGCTCTGAGAGAGGATGCATCGTCTTTTCAAGCGTAGTGCATAGGGCTTCTTAAGGCTGATCTCTCAGATATGGATTAAGCCAAGTTCTGGACTAATTTTCACCTTTCCCATTTATTCTAGGGCTAGGCTCAATCTAGGTCTGGGAAACCTGGCCCCTTGGAGTGCCGAAGCATCAGTGCTTCTCTTGAGGGCCTTTAAGATGAAAGGGCGCGGAAACAAACGGATCACTAGCGTTAACGTCTGGCGTCCAGGAGTGCAGGGCGGCAGCAGCAGGGCCTTTCTTGCCCTTGCTTGGCATTCCTAGTTGGGTCTCGACAGGTTCTGATGCCAGGGGCCCCTCGTAATGTCTGGAGTATTTAGTTAAAGCCTGTGGCCGGAAGGGCTGGGTGGCTACTTGACCGAGGATGCTCTGGTCGTGGCTTACAGGATAAGGCTGGGCAACTGGATGGGGGTACACCACTCCCACCGTTTGAGGTTCCTTCCGTCTTCCAAACGGCGCCTGGAGAAACACATCGGGCTGTTGAGGCGGGACCGGGGGACGCCGGAATGGCGCCTTTGCGAAAACGTCCCCATCGCTGTCCTGCTCCTGCGCAGTCTGGAAGGGCGCTTTGGCGAAGACGTCCACGTTGGGATCGAGTTCCGATTGGCCGGTCGGGGCCTGGGCTTGGGCCAAGTGGTTCTGGGAGGGCTGATGAGTAACCAGAGCGGACTCTGTGATAGTGCTGGGCTGCAGGTTGGAATAGGCGGGAAGGTTCCCGGAAGCAACGTTCTCTTGTTCTTCGTCTTCGTCCGAGTCCTGCAACAAAGGTCTAGAGCCGCTGCAATCGTGGCTGGAAGCTTCGTCGCCACTCAGCCTCAGACTTGCCTCTTCCTTCCCCTCGCCTTCGTCGTCCTCGTCCTCCTCTTCTTCTTCGTCGCTGGAATGAAGACAGCTCTGACTGGGATTCTCGGCTTCGCCACCCTCTAAAAGGGCTTGATAGCCGTTAGTTTTGCCCGTTGCCTCTGCAGAACGAAAGAGAACCAACAGAATCACATCAGAGAAGCAGCAAAGGGCACCGGCATAGTATACATGAGGTACAGTCAGCAAGATGGCATCATAACAACCAACCAAAAAAATTAATAACCATCAATTTCCAGCCCTGGAGGGGCAAAGTCCAGCACAGTTTCTTGCGAAATCATTTTGAGACTGGCAAAGTACAAAACCAGCTAGGCAATGAGCCAACTGTGCTAGACTAAAGGTCCCCCAGCATTAAAACTAGAGACCAGTAAGAACGGTGCTTACAGATGACGACGGCTGCTCTCTATATAATGCCATGTTGCTGATTCTACCCCAAACAGATGAACCACAATATAGAACACATGATTTTTCATTTTCTTGTTCTTAGTAGAATTCACAACACAGAGCAGGTGGCCACGCTATTAATCTATTATTGTATATAAAAAAAAAGAAAAACATACACAAACACAATATATATGTTCACAAGCAATAATCCACAACAAGCTACGGACAGACAGGTACTAAGTACCCTACTTCACACCAACTCACAAATAACAGCTACCACAGACACACTACAGCCTTGTTTCCACACGTTGTCGAAAAGAAGACCTGACAACACAGGACTATGCCTTTGGTGCCAAGAGCGCTGCAAACGAGAGCAAAGAAAAAGCTTTAACGTGGAGAAAAGGTTATGTGCATGAGCCACAGCTTGGTGGTAGTCTTACCACTGCGCCGGACAACGTAATGGTGGGCGCAACTAACACCAAGACCCATGGAAACAAGGAACGCAACACAGACAAAAGCTAGACTGGATATATAGATATGTAGACAGAGTGACTCTTACCTTCAGACTGTGGACAATGGGCAGTGCATGTAGGAAAGGGTTAATAAAGCAGAACACTAGGGCCCAATATTTAATCAAGCCCTGCCCCCCCACCCCCCACCCCTCTCATTTCCCATTAGCTTGTCTTGGGAACGGAGTCGCCGAGTCGCCAGATAAGAGCTGTTTAGATGGGGTGGCTGCCATCATGCCTTGTTTAGAGAAGATGACCCAAAAAGGAAAAGCTGGGCGTGGAGAATGATCAAGAACCATAAAGTCCCCAGAAAACGGCCCCAGAAACTGATTTGAGATTAACTGTATTGTGATACGCCACCATTTATATCACCATTTTATTTATTTATGTGTTCCAGATTTGGTTATAGCCATTTATAGCCATGGGCTACTTCTTCTGAGACACATGAAGCACCACAGCATTTTTATTTTATATGTTTAAACTAATGCTACATCATTAGAAAGCTTAGTGTTAATCTGTGTTGCATCCTACCCACCCACAGAGAACAAGGTCATAGATGGCTGTGGCACTGCCAGAGATCTAACTCCCCCTAATCTCCCGATGACGCCCATTACCAGTACAGGTCATGACAGCTTATGTCACATGCAAGCATTTCTTTGTACTCCAGTAGCCGTCATAACATTTACTGCTTATGTGTACACGGTTAAAGTGGGTTACATTACCTGCCATGACATGTTTTTATGGCATGGGTATGTCAGTGTTATGCAGCAGGGTTTAAGTGAGGTGTCACCGCAATAGCGAGGTACCTAGAAGACTTTCCAAGCTCAATGTATCTTCGAAACAGTCTAGAACCCTTTCATAATAATACCCTTTGTGCTTAAATGTCCATTTTCACATACTTGGCATATATAACCTGCCTAAACAAGGCTTTCTCACCTGCACCCACACTGAACAGGTAAGCTCAGCCACTGACTGTAGATATGTTATATGTCCATAAATATTTGGACACCCCAGGTCTCCCATGAAATGAGTAAATTCAGGTACTTTTAAGTGGACTCATTGCTGACACAGGCTTTCATATGTATAATCCCAATAGAAGAGCATTGACCAAAAGCTGCACATCAGCCTATGGTCACTGTCCCCAAAGCTAAGCATCAAGTTTCAAGTATAACGTCCCGAAGCACTGTGTTCTCTGGAGTGATGGAGCCCCATCCAATACCTTTGGAAGGAGTTGGAGTGATCCAGAACTTGTAATATTCGAGACAGGGAACAGTGCCTGGAAGAGGTTGCTAATATCACTACTGCTTTTATATGACAGACGTTTTGTAACTGAGTGAAGAAGCCAAAGCACCTCAGATTTTGATGTTTCACTGGATATAAATGTAGGCGGGCAGGCAGCGGGCAAACAGGACCAACTCCTGACTGCAGTTATAAGGGGATTTATAGTTTAATCACATACCAACACCGGTAGCCCCCAGAATACAGAGAACACACAACTAACTTCTGATTAAGACTAAGCTTCTCTGGAATTAACGAAAGTAAAAATGTAAGACTTGAATAAATTAAATGTAAGACCTTGGATGGAAATCTGGCCATTTTTTAAGTCTTTTTTTTAAGGCCTTAAATTTAAAATTGTAGACATTTTAAGACCCCACAGGGACCCTGACATGCATACATATTCATATATATATATATTCATATATATATATATATATATATATATATATATATATATATATATATATATATATATATATATATAAACATATATATACATACATATATACATACATACACATATATATACATATACACACACACACACACACACACACACACACACACACACACATACATATATATATATATATATATATATATATATATATATATATATATAGTATTAAAGCCTATTTTTGTATAGAAGCTTATTTTGTATATAGTTCTATTATCAGTAATTCTCAGTCCTCTGTCTAAATCTCCTGGTACGGCCGCCAATCCAAGTTAAGGATGTTATTGGACTAATTGGTTGTTAGGACACTCTTGTTCAATTGTGATCACAGCTGAAAAACATTATACTAATAAGTGAGTATAAAAGGGAACAACATTCTAGGTTAGTTTAGTATCTGAAGATCAGCAGTTGATGGCTTGCTGACCGACTCACAATGACCAGAAAGAAACAACTTTCTTTAGAGACTCGTCAGTCCATTGTTGTGTTAAGGAAGAAGATACTCCATTGAAAACAAGAACATTTCACTGTGATCACAAACTTTTAAGCGGTAGTGTGTGTGTGTGTGTGTGTGTGTATATATATATATATATATATATATATATGTGTGTGTGTGTGTGTGTCAATTTATTTATAGAGCACATTTAACACAACGTTAGTTGACCAAAGTGCTGCACAAATGAATAAACATAAAATACACAATACTAGG
This sequence comes from Megaleporinus macrocephalus, assembly GCA_021613375.1. Classification (NCBI taxonomy): domain Eukaryota; kingdom Metazoa; phylum Chordata; class Actinopteri; order Characiformes; family Anostomidae; genus Megaleporinus; species Megaleporinus macrocephalus. Next base: position 9,148,642 of record CM038710.1, on the reverse strand, counting down.
ACTAAAAACAACATCACCACTAAAAACAACAACCAAATAAAACATTCATTACATAAAAGCCATGGAATAATAATGAGCTTTAAGCCTAGATTTAAAACTTGACAGAGTAGGTGCCAATTGAATCTGCAGTGGTAACTCGTTCCAGAGTTTCGGGGCAGCTACTACAAATGCTCGGTCCCCCCCTTTGCTTCAGCCTTGACTTGGGGACAACCAGCTAAAGCTGATCCGCAGATCTTAGGGACCACGCTGGAACATAGGGTACAAGCAGTTCCGTTAGATAACTGGGGGCTAACCCCAGGATTTTGCTTTATTCTAAAAGCCACTGGGAGCCAATGAAGTGAAGCCAGTACAGGAGTGATATGTTCCTTCCTAGACGTACGTGTTAATAACCTCGCAGCAGCATTTTGCACCAATTGTAACTTGGCGATCAAGGAATGGCATATAGCGAGTTACAATAATCAAGCCTTGTTGAAATAAACGCATGAATTACTTTCTCAAAATGGCTTGATTTTGGCTAGTTGTCTTAATGGGAAGAAACTAGACTTGACTACTGCACTTATCTACTTATCAAATTTAAAAGCATTATCAAATATTACAACCAGGTTTTTGACTGATGACTGGGTAAAAGTCTGCCAATATATATATATTTATTTATTAGTTTCTTCACTAAAATTTTAATTCAGACTAATCAATGGATGCAACATCTAACAAAAACTCGACACACACTCCCCAATATGCATTGACATTTACACGTTTATTCAACATCCCACTCTTTTTTGAAATTCATGTCATCATCATCATCATCTCATAAAAATAGAAGAAACACGCTGATAGATAATACATCTTTTCTCCAGGTCCATGGAACACCTGCGGTCAAGTATTGATCAGATTCGTTTCGTTACGGTACCATTATTTTCTCTTTATGCTGACTGGAATATGCAAGTTATACACCGCAAATCACAAAAAGGTCGGACTACCGGCAACGCTAAACTACTGAGCCACACCACGGGGGGTATGTCTACGAGTAATACCAAGCACTACTGTAGAATTGCATAGGTTAGCCACATTGCAACCTGCCAATGACCTAACAACATGTACTGCAGACAGGGCAGGGGGGGAAAGGAGCCTGCGGTAGCGAGAGGCTGACGGTAATATACAAAGTCTCGTTTACCATAGAAACATGATTGTAGACAATTTTGCAAACTACATTTGCATCAACACTATCATACGATAAAGTAAAACAGTAGTCTTCGACCTGGAACAAGTAACTTAAGGTATACTACACTAGTAACAACATCCCGATAGAAATGATGCCACGTTACAGCAGTGCTTTCACATAAACAACATGTACCGACTGTGAACAGCAGGTGGAGGTGCTTTTGATATGTGATGGTGATCCTAGAACTCTAAAGCTACGGGTGAAGAAACTGTGCGTGTGCCCTACTGGGGACCACCACCCGGCTCTAGATTGACATTGTGACTGTACGCTGGCTCTCAAAAGCTTGTGAACATCATGAATTAAACAACTGAGTAATATAGAATTTTTTATTGTGGCTTTTATATTAGTTACGCTGTCTTGGGGTACTTTGAACTTCATGTTCATATGAATAATGATTTGGCAGTTGTCGTTGTTAAAAGGACACACTGAAACTCTAAGACTGTAGTGACCAATTATGTTAGTATTTGAGTAGTACCAACTACTCTGACGCTCAATCAAATAACCAAGTATCATCTTCACTGAATACCTGATATGTGTATGTTCCAGTGACCTGTATATTACAAGAGTAGTCTGTTATGCCTGTTTACTGCTAGAGGGGTGAGTTGGAGCAGGTTGGGGCGGTTTGGAGCAGGTTGGGGAGGTTTGGGGCGGTTTGGAGCGGATTGGGGCGGTTTGGGGCGGGTTAAAGGTTGGTGGCAGCTGGCAGTTTTAAATGTGTTTTTTAACTGCAACAATTGAACCGAACAGAATTTAAGTATGACAAATATATCTGTGTAAGTGCAAGTTAATGGCTGTGTCTCAAATCCTAGTAAGTGTCTAAGTAGGCTGTCTAGGTAGCAGCTGTTTAAGTAGCAGTGTTCTCTCCTCATCTCTCCTCATAAAACAGATTACTGAGACGCTCTAGTTAGAGAGAGACTGCGTCACGGCTTGTTACCCCCCACTACAGCATATGACCGGTGGTTTAGCTGGTTGCTAAGCTACCGGCCGGCATCCAAAACAATAGCCCGAAGCTTCAAAAGCAGCTAGCATAAATGCTAATAGCTATATAAAACGGCAGACTGATGAACGACTTGTTACAGAGTTGATAATAAAAAACTGTTTTGTGTGATTATATGACCAGAAACACATTAAAACTCCAGAGAGAATCAAAATAATTTACATTTTAAAACCACTTCACTGCTCGTAGATTTGCCTGCACTGCATCATGGGATTGTCTTAGCGGCTGAGGAAGCGTTCGATGCTTCCTTAAAATCAGGTCTAAATAAGGTTTCTCAGTAGACAGCATGTTTAAGGTATGTAAGAATTGGGACAGTCTACATGTCGGGAGCGCATACTATGACGTAACATGCTGCCTATGTAGGCAGCTTAATAGGTTTTGAGACACGGCCATTGTAAAATTTTTCCGTTTTCAATTGTATGGAGACCTTTTGTCGTGTGCGGATGGTTAAAATTCAGGTCTTTTAAAAGGAAAGAGCTAAAGGTATCTATATCTCAGGTTGAGATAACCAGCTGATAATACAGCTGTGAATACTTAGTGCTAGGCTTCATTTGTGTCATCTAAACCTGTCCAAGTAAGCTGGACTCCACACTGAATGATATCCAGATGTTCTGGCTCCACTGACTCACATTAAAATGAAAGAATGTTGTTGGTCTCTTTGGTAAAGTGGCCATTTAAAGATACACGTTTGTCTTTTGACAGTGACGATATATGACATTTGTAACCTGCTGGTAGGGCTGGGCGATAAAACGATAACGATAACTATCGCGAAATGACGTAGTCGATACAAAGTCGATAGGATTAAGTTCGTCCGTGTTTTGAGAGACAACATGAACAGGCAATGAGAATGAGAATAGCACCGCTCCAAACCAATCAGGTGGCAGAACTAGAGTTCCAGCTATTTCATGTATGGTTGAAGCACAGAGTGAAGGCGTAGCAGTAGCTTAACCCTCGTGCTAGTAATCTGGTTACTGCAGGCGTTCACGCTCGAGCGCTGAGAGCAAAATAAGAGAAACTGATGACAGAAAACGTTAACGTGAGCGACACCGTTACTGAAGGACCTCACCGCTATGAGTGAAGATAAACAGTCCTTTCCTCAGCCCGAACTTAAAGGGCCAGCAATAGCCTGGTGTTTGTGTGTGAAAACTGTTTAAGAGTGTTTAGTAGCTCATTACACACACATATATATATATATATATATAATATACTTACTGTGTGTGTGTGTGTGTAATTTGTTTGAAATACAGTTGTGTATGTTCTATAGTACATATCTTCTGATAAAAAATAAACCCAGTTATATCTTAACTTCTTAGTTAAAGTAAAAGGAAATAGTGATTTGATTTATATTGTGATATATATCGATATCGACTGATATGAAAATAATTATCATGATAAGGTTTTCTCCCATATTGCCCAGCCCTACCTGCTGGTGTGGGTTTCCTCCCTTTCAGTGATGTATAAAAAAAAATAATTGAGTGCTAACAGCTCCCCCTTGTGCGCCCATTCTAAAAGCCTTCCAATGTCAAAGGGATGCTCTGATTCTCAATCCTACTTACCAATAAGCCAATTCATTAAGTTTCTTTTCGAGCACTCCAGTCTTGACCCGATAGTTGTTTAGAAGAGCTGGGAAGTTTCAATGCTGATGAGAGCTTTGTAAAATGTGCAGGTTTTGGTTGCCAGTATGTTTGTTTTTTGCATCGTTGCAAGCTAAACAGCTTTTTTTGTTTATACGTTAAACTCTTGCAATTGTTTATCAACAATAACTAAAAGAAAACAACATTTTAAGGGGTGGGCCCAAACATTTGAGAGGCAGTGTTATTTCCTGCTGTGGCGCAAGGGACGAAAAACTAGACGAAAAGAAACAGACTTGGATGTTAAATGTTCAAGAACCATGAAATCTCAAAAACAAACAAACAACCAAACAAAACAAAAAAAAAAAGAATGGGGTAGCGACCTCAGGAAGTCGATTCCATCATAAGCCCAGTACAACAAAGAAAAGGAAATGAAGTCTGGAGAAACACTCTCTCTCTTTTTCTCTCCCTCTCACAAGACAGAATCAGAACAAATGAAGAGAAAAATCAATGCATACATAACAGAAAGACAATATGTTGAAAGTTAAAGCTTGGTTTCGTGTTCACTCACAGTACTCAATTCCAGTAAACAAGTTTAAAGAGCTCTGATAAGATCAGTTCAAAACCGATGCACAATCGTCGCCCTTCAGTAGTAGCTCGTTTATCCACAGCTAAGCAAAAGTAGGCTCAGAGAAGGAGAGAGAGGGAAAGAGGAGAAGAGACTAGATGCTTTTAAACAGCTCCTACATAAACCATAATAAGAGGATATAAGAGATTTATAGACACTTCATACATTCATCTAGAGCACTATCAACAGCTACATTAAATGCAAACAGAAAATACTTTGCACTTGTTTAAGTGATTGACACTTATTCTTGATACGTCTTCTAGGTACACCTTTAAAGAGCAACACCAATGATCTTCTGACCTGCCTGCTTTCAGTGCTTTCCTTTAGGATTCTAGGTTACTGGTGCCAGCATTCCTGACACAAGACGAGAAAACACTGCCCGAACAAACCAAGCATTAGCTACGCCACCTGTAAAGTCATAAATAACACCACTGATATAAAAGATATTAGAGCTGGCGCCAATAACTAGTCCAGCATTTGTTGGAAATCACAGCCTAAACTAAATCTGAGCCGTAAAGGTCTTCAGGTACAGCAGCGATTGTTAATATATGCAAAATAGAAAATCAAACCTGGTTTAGAATGCACCAGAAACTTAGGCCAGCCATCCAAGTTACCTCTCCCCACATCACAACACAATAAGAGGCTGGTATACCATGGAGTGATGTTTTATCCAAGTACTGCCTGGCTTTCAATCCACACTGACTCTTATCGCCTCACATTTTGTGCCAGCATCTGTTCCAGGAACCACCTTAAAATTACTGTAAGAAAAACTATTTTTATCATCATCATCATCATCTCTGTAACGCCCTGTATGTACCACACAACCTCCTGACAGACATAAAAAGCCTATACGTCTCTCACACCGTCCGACTACTTTCTGCAAGATACTAGTGAACACTGACTAAAGGTCCTGAGATCATCCACTACACTCCTCTAGAGTCATCACTCGGAAGTCACCAGAGCTCCATCCCCACTGGCTGATCAACTGTCCCTCCTCTCTGACCTGAGGATGCTCTCCTGCTCGTCAGCCTGACTGACTGGAACTACTACAGTAGAGCACCAACATCTGGCATCATCTCCCACTCCTACAGAGAACCTATAAGATGGCTCAAACTCGACATCACTGCCTCCTGAATTAAAATATTTATGAAACACATTTAAGCCGAGCTTCTTATTGTATCCTGTCATTTAATCCCATTAGCTTTGACCTTCTTTCTCTATCCGGGGTCAAGCAAAGGAGGATGGGTTCCTCCCTCGAGCCTGGGTTCCTCTCAAGGTTTCTTCCTTTTGTCAAGGGAGTTTTTCCATGCCACCGTTGCCTCCTGCTTGCTCTAGGGGGGGCTTGGCCCTCGATATCCTTTCTTCTGTTTGATTCCTCTTTTTCATAAACTGCTTTTCTGCAAAGCTGCTTTGAGACAACACTGGTTGTGAAAAAACGCTATATAAATGAACGTTGGTTGATTGATTGGTTGATTGAGTTTCTTCTTTTGCTCTCTCGGTTTTTCATTGGCTGTTGGAGGCGTGTGGTCAGATCAGGATTGGGTCGAAAATTCAGACAACCTCAAACATATACTCCAGAGGTCTGTTCCTCAACAGCTCAACGCTCTCTTCCAACTATCCTCTCCAACTGTCCGGCAACCGGCGCAGACTGAAATCGGGGTAATTCTAGTTTAAGTAGATCTGTTCATGAATTCAAGAACATCACATGTACAGAAGCATCAGCAGATGTGCTTACAGAGACACACCCACTAGTACTACTACTAATGATGATGATGATAATAATAATAATAATAACAGTAATTTATAGATGGTGCCACTAAGAGATGCTTTTTGTTTTAAAGTAATTAGTGTAACTGGCAACCAGTATTAGCAAGTTGGGTAATGTTATATAACAAAGTTATTAGATGACCTCATGACGCGTGACTTGAGTCCTGCACTTCCCGCAATTACATTGATGTTGCTCTTTAAAATGGGGGAGATTTACAGACATACAGCCGACATGATGGAATAAACTTGGGTGGTCACTCTACTGGACTTGGGCACATAAAGCAAAACATGGGGGATTTGGTTAAAAGGTCAAAGATAAACAGCACAAGGAGCAAAACAAGCGAAGGGAATGGAAGAACAGATGAGTCTGAGGCAGAACCAATGAGTGAATATGTGTGAACGTGAGCGCATATCCAGAATCAGACCTGAGAAAGTAAATAAAGCTAAAGTCCTAAATTCTGATTGAAGGTCCGAGAAGCGCGTACGCCTGTAATACTGCTGATACATCTGTTTGCGCATGCAGAGCATATACCATAGCTAGGAAGAGTACCGGCTGGGCCTCGTTAGGTCATTCTAAGCACAGCAGGCAGGAGTATGTGCCGTTAAGAGTAGCATCAAGGCCCGAGATTTGCAGTACTGCGATATGATACATGACATCATCGGGTGGAGATGTCTGGTGAAGCTCTGCAGAAGAGAGATTCTCCTTTACGCTCTAGTTCCTGCCCCCGTGTGCTACTTAACTTAGGTAAGAGTCATGCATTAAGATATGAAGGCCTGCATGAGTCTTTGGACAGGTTGATGCGGACGTTCTGCTGTGAACGCCAGGTCAGCCTGAAGTGATACAATAAATCCAAATAGTTGATCAGACAAAGACACGTTTGGCAGGCAGTCTGGACCACAAAAATGGGTACGGACACAATTCAAGCCAGATGCTACTACTGCGTTTAGCTTTGCCTTGTACTTTGTTGACCTATTTTTTAAATATACAATACATCATACAGTCCGTTTTACTAGAATTTAAAACTCTAAATCAGTTCAAATGAACTTCTGGAAAGATCTTCTGAATTATAGAGTACTTAAACAGGGAGTCAAACGGAGCAGCTTGATGTGAAATGCTCTGTTTCTCAGTAGTTGTGACAGGAACCAGACGTCCACAGCATTTCAAAGCAATCTCGCAGAAAGTTATATTATACATACATATACATATACATATACATATACATATATATATATATATATATATATATATATATATATATATATATATATGTATATATATATATATATATATATATATATATATATATATATATATATACACACACACACTCCCGCTCAAAAGTTTGGGATCACAGTGAAATGTTCTTGTTTTCAATGGAGTATCTTCTTCCTTAACACAACAATGGACTGACGGGTCTCTAAAGAAAGTTGTTTCTTTCTGGTCATTTTGAGTCGGTCAGCAAGCCATCAACGGCTGATCTTCAGATACTAAACTAACCTAGAATGTTGTTCTCCCTTTTATACTCACTTATTAGTAGAATGTTTTTCAGCTGTGCATCACAATTGAGTAAGAGTGTCCTAACAACCGATTAGTCCAATAACATCCTTAACTTGGATTGGCGGCCGTACCAGGAGATTTAGACAGAGGACTGAGAATTGCTGATAATAGGACTATATGCAAAATAAGCCTCTATACAAAAATAGGCTTTAATACAAACATTTTTATTCTTTAAAAATCATCTGATACACTTCAATTTATTGTGAAATGGACAGTGTTGTTTGTGAATTGTATGAAAATAGCATGAAACGAAATTCTAAAGTGATCCTAAACTATATATATATATATATATATATATATATGTAATAACTTCTTGCTTTGGAATGCTGTGGACGTCTGGTTCCTATCACAACGATTGCAAAACAGAGCATTTCATACACACACCTCTATTTTACCATTAGAAGCTTGCAAAACACATGCAGGTTCACTGGTCAGTCTGAACAACTGGCCTCATAGTCTCTGGTTATCATCACCACCACTGATTAAATACCTAAGAGGCAAGTTCCTCCACAACTTGCTCAACTAACTATGAAGGACTTGGTTCACATCTTAGTGTATAAATCAGTGGAATTCCCCTTTATTATGATCTTGCCATGCGCTTGTATGACCTTAATGTGCAGCTATGAGCTTTGATCACTAGTTAGCTAGCTCCATAGCTCCACTGTAAAACTAACAAAGTGAACTTCAGATGCTAAACATGTCTTGTCTGAACAACTACATCTGGGACAAAGAAAAACAAACTAAACTGATTATCACCCTAAAGTGCAGATTTACGATCCTACACTGCTGCCATGTGTCTTTAGAACATTGTTCTATGGACCAGAGGTGGATGAAGCATGAACAAAGTGGCATGGAAGTGACATGGAGCAAAAAAAAAAAAAAAAAAAAAAAAAAAAGAGTGGCACACTGTATCAGACAGACAGACGGACATGGGAGGGGGAGGGTTTTTCCAAGTCGATATAAAGGGTAAACTTCAGGACACAGCCTTCTGGGATGCGACAAGGTGAACCATAGTGTTCCATCTGCGATTTAAACTCTAGCTACGTTTAAGAATTGCACATGTTCCCTGCACGTTTCTCTGTCTTTCTTTCTCTCTCTCTCTCTCTCTCTCTCCCTCCCTCCCCCTCTCCCTCTCTGTGTCTTCTACAAGTCGATGAGCTGGTCCACCAGCAGCAGGGAGCAGGTCAGATTGGGAAGAGTGGTCTCTGAGCTGCCACTGTTGTTACCACCTAGAAGGTGCCAGAAAGATGCAGAGACAAAGAGAGAGAGAGAGAAGAGAGAGAGAAGAAAGGATGAGCAAGGTGGTAGAGCCAGATGGTGGTTGAAAAAGAAGAAAGAGATGAAAAAGAAAAGAGAGATGGGAGGGATGAAGAGGCATGCAGAGTAAAGAAAAAGAAGAAAAAAAGGAGCAAAGATTAATAACAAGCATGAAGTAAAGAAAAGAAGGTAAGAAGTCAAACAATCAATGCACAGAGGTGAACGGTATGAAGGAAAGAGGGAGAAACATAAAGAGAAAAGAAACGGGAGGTTATTTGTGAGTAGCTACAGCAATTCAGAGATGGTTAGGAAAAAAAATAAAAAAAATCCTGATAAGAATGAATCATAGTATTTGTGATCTCATGTTTTGCTCCACAGCCTAACAGAACATGTGCACCTTTCTAGGAATACAGTAAACATAAGGTTAATGCTTGTGCAACCGCTGCTTTCTAGGAATAGGCTGCCACAGCCTAACTAACATGGCTGTTCGCTTCAAAACCTAACCTTCAGAATCTGAACCACAGCGCTGTAATTATCTATAATGATGGCTTGAGTGAGGTCAGGAGATGATACGTTATGGTTCTAGCTTTGACCCCCGCCGCCTCGCACCTGTCCCTTACCTTGGTTGGGGGTTTTGGAGATGAGAACTGGAATAGGGTCGAACTGGCTGTCGGGGCTTTGATCCAGAGCTGTGTCCAGAGCTGAGGAGATGATTCAGGGGGGGGCCCGGAGTGAGTTAGACAGCAAAAGCGTCAGCCCAGGAGAGGGGAGAAGGAGAGAAATGAGAAGTGAGAGGCAGGCAAAAAAGAGAGAGAGAGAGAAAAGAAAGAGACAAGAGAGAACAAGAGAAGAGGTTGGAGGGAGACAGAAGTAATAAGAGGAGAAAGAGGGAGTCAAAAAAGAAAGAAAATGAAAGCGAGAGGGCACTGAGCCAGGTCGCTCTAAATGTGGAGGTTGTTTAGGACTTCACATAATAAATACATGAGTTTAAGTGATGCTGTGGGTTGATGGTGATCTGTTCATCCTGAATTGCTCACACAGGTAACTGACTGTTGGCCGCCTTTGTAAACGGTGATGTAAGTTACAAAGGATGCGAAGGATGGTTGGTGGACCCTACAAAGCTTCTAGTGCGATTGCAATTGATTAGAAGTTAATGTAAATAAATAAATAAAATAAATACATAAGTGATGCTGTGGGTTGATGGTGATCTGTTCATCCTGAATTGCTTACACAGGTAACTGACTGTTGGCCGCCTTTATAAACGGTGATGTAAGTTACAAGTGTTCATCCAAGAACGTTCTAAGGATGGTTGGTGGACCCTACAAAGCTTCTAGTGTGATAGCAAATGATTAGAAGTTAATGTAAATAAATAAATAAAATAAATACATAAGTGATGCTGTGGGTTGATGGTGATCTGTTCATCCTGAATTGCTTACACAGGTAACTGACTGTTGGCCACCTTTGTAAATGGTGATGTAAGTTACAAAGGATGCGAAGGATGGTTGGTGGACCCTACAAAGCTTCTAGTGCCATTGCAATTGATTAGAAGTTAATGTAAATAAATAAATAAAATAAATACGTAAGTGATGCTCTGGGTTGATGGTGATCTGTTCATCCTGAATTGCTTACACAGGTAACTGACTGTTGGCCACCTTTGTAAACTGTGATGTAAGTTACAAAGGATGCTAAGTATGGTTGGTGGACCCTATAAAGCTTCAAGTGTGATTGCAATTGATAAGAAGTCAATGTAAAGGATTGAGCACCCCCGCAGGCCTAGGCAATGTAATCGGATATGCAATCAGCCACGTTAACTCTGATCTGGACAGGACAGTCCTCTGATCCTTGTCAATGGCTGATAATAAATGTTATTAAATAAATCGTCAAGCATTTACCACTTGGGTTCATGTCGACTGCAATGAATGCAAAGTAAAAGAAAATTAGTTTTTTCAGATTTGGGGTCGTATTAATTTGGGACAACGGATGGCGTTAGTATAAATAACTGCAATTTTTAACTAAAAAATATTGTGCTAGTTATTTTTAGTTATTTTATCTTCCCGACCTACATCCCTGCGGTAGGGGAACCTTTATATTGGCCGCTTTTATCATTTATCAGGGATAGATCAGTCAGGCTCCAACAAGAATGCAGCCTAATTTCCTGCTTTCCACTTAAGATATTTGGCTCAGTTCTGCAAACACTAAACTCACTAGAGAAAGTGTATCAGGAACCCCAAGCGTCGTGTGGTTGTCTTACCCGGGTGGGGCTGTGTGTTGGCCAGCGAAGCGGAGGTGAACTGGTCCAGAGATGGGGCGGGGGTGGAGGAGAGTGGGGAGACCAGCATCTGAGCCCCAGAGGAGGGGGAAGAGAGCAGGGGACCAAGCAACGAATCTCCTACACCCAGTGAGTCTGAAGAGAAGGAGGGAGGAGGACAGGGAGGAAGAATGGGCACGCAATGAACAGATGATAAAGACAGCCAATGAAAGCCAATGGATAGAAAAAGAAAAAGAGGAATGAAAGCATGGTGGGGGTGAATAACAAGGGGTAGCAGGATATGCAACGTGTAGGCAGAGAGGGAGGAAAAGAGAGAAAAGAAAAAGAAGTGAGAGATGTTAGCTGGAGCAGAAGTGCGAGATAGGCTGCTCTTGCAGCTTATTTCCTTTGAGAATAGCTTTGACACTCGAAGCACTCAGAACACAGAGGAGAGCTGCGGAGTGGACCGCTTTCAAGGCCGAACAGCCGTTCCCCGTCAGAACACAAGGGCGCTCAACCGCTCCACAACAATGAGCAACATCTTATGGAGCCAAAGCACTCAACGCTGCTGGACAAGCAGCCGAATGAAAAACCATAACTGTATCACAAGGAGGAGGCGACGTCAGGCCAGCTCTTGCACCGAAGAGAGCAAATTAAGCCTGTTACTTTGCTACGGTCAGTCTGCATGGCCACCAGGTGGCACAAGTGAGCAGCTGAAAGATACTTGGAGACACAAAAACTCAGCCAGCTGGAGCTGCACTGATAGATTGGAAAGCCTGATGAGGAGTTCAGATTAGCATTAGAGTTCCTCAAAAATAGAATCAATCAATCTCATGAATTACTGACTGCGCTATAGCCTGATAAAGCACATCAAACGTCATGGACGACCACGACGGAAACAGTTTCACAATGTTGTCATCAGCTGACCAACTCATAACCGCTAGCTAATTAACGAGCGATGACAGGAAGCATCACACTTAGTGGGTACATGAGCCATGAGCTTATCCTCAGTCAGAGCTTGCCCACTCTTCTATAACAGCACCAGACATTCATTCTGAGCAATCGTCCACAGACTCAGCATTGCTCTATAAATCAGAATCACAGCACTCACTGGACCAAACAGTGGTCTTGGGCAACAGTTTCCAACCCTGGATTCCGGAGTACCTGAACTGGAGCCTGATGAGATCAGACAAAATATCAGATTTCGGAACCAGGTCTGGTTATTTGAAGGAACGGGGTCACACAAAATTCACAGTCTCTCATATATTTATTCTAGGTGAACAACAAAAGTCAGCCCCTACTAACTCGTCACCATGGATGATACACAAAGAACACTTTCTAAAGAGGGAACTGTTGAAAGACCTAAAGTAAGGGAGTGATGACCTGGTCATAGGAGCCATACACAGTGTACAGACTGTGTGTGTCTCAAAATCTAGTGAGTGTCTAAGTAGGCTGTCTAGGTAGCAGCTGTTTAAGTAGCAGCGTTCTCTCCTCATCTCTCCTCATAAAACTGATTACTGAGACGCTCTAGTTAGAGAGAGACTGCGTCACGGCTTGTTCCCGCCCACTGCAGCACACGACCAGTGATTATATGATAAGAAACACATTAAAACTCCAGAGAGAATCGAAATAACTTTTTAAAACCACTTCACTGCTCGTAGATTTGCCTGCGTTGCATCATGGGATTGTCTTAGCGGCTGAGGGAGCGTTCGATGCTTCCTTAAAATCAGGTCAAAATAAGGTTCCTCAGTAGACAGCATGTTTAAGGTATGTAAGAATTGGGACGTTCTAACACAAAGGCGGGTGGGTGTGGCGAAATGGGTGGGTGAATACTAAACTAAAACAACTGAGTGTGTCAAAGTACACCTGTAGAATGCCCAATTCACTTCAAATACCAAGTAGGCAACGGACCTCGTCGCTAGTCCAAGTGAGACCTTGGTTCCTTGTCATTGCCTGGTTGGCTGCTAAAGTGATCCAGTTCTGTTTACGCAATCTGCTGCATCCCATAATGCAAAGCACACTTGGCTACAGGAGCCGTTTAGCTCAAACTTCTGGAGTACACCTCGTGATTTTGGCCAGTATCATATCCTGAGCATTGTTCATCACTAGTATTCACATGATTAAACTTGATTCAGTATAACCTCAAGCAGTTTATCGGGTTCTGGAGTAATCAAGCACATCCAGACCTAGAAAGCCGCCTCTGTAGATACGCTGTGAAAGCAGCTGGTCTGCAGCAGCTACTAGCCGGAGACGAATGTCTGTGTCAGAATGATCTCTGGCACCAGTTAAATAAGTTTCAGCTACAGTGAAAGCCCAGCTTTCAGATAAGATGTAGCTTGTTTTTTAGTTTATTTAAGCACTTAGTGACAAAGCCCAGCGCTGTAAACTGCATTTGGTCTAATCCATCTCTTTTAGAGCATATAAGTGGGTTCAGGCAGAGTACAGGTTGGGCAAGTGTTTAAAAACAGAAGTTCTGGTTGGGTTTGGTCTGTTTAGCTTCTAGCTTTCTACTCTAAGCAAATCACTGGGTGTGTCTCAAAACCTAGTGAGCTCCTACATAGGCAGCATTTTATATCATAGTATGCACTCCTGACATGTAGACTGTCCCAATTCTTACATACCTTAAACATGCTGTCTACTGAGGAACCTTATTTAGATATGATTTTAAGGAAGCATTGAACGCCTCCTCAGCCGCTAAGACAATCCCATAATGCAACACAGGCTAATCTACGAGCAGTGAAGTGTTTTTAAAATGGGAGTTATTTTGATTCTCTCTGGTGTTTTAATGTGTTTCTGGTCATAAAATTAAAACTACATGTAGTTATTTTAGCGCAAGCAAGTCATAAAACATGGTCTAAACTGGTTTATTACCATTTTTAACGAGCTCATGTGAAACAGCTAAATATTTTAAACTAAATTAACAGTAAATAAACAAAGTAAATCAAACAAATATCCCCAAAACTACAATCATTACATTTAGACCCTTAATTTAAACTAAAAAAGATAATTAAATAAATACAGTAAAACTGCAGTCATTAAACTCAGACTCTGTTATTTTAAACTAAATCTATAATCATTAAATGTAGATCTTGAATTGTTGCTGCTGTTCTGTTCGTACCGGTCAGATCTGGTCTGTATGGTGTTCTGGGTTGTTTGTTTTGTGCTAGCTGTGCGTGTAGCTCTGCTGTTTACTGATACTCACTGTATTCAGCTGTGTGAAGTGCTGTATCAGATTATTAGAGTTAAATGTCTTTGTCTTGGTTTCCTCAACGAGACACGCTGATTTTACACATTTAAAAAACGTCCTGGATGAGTCTGTCACGTACGGTAATTAAAGGGTGTGTATTTCCACCTAGTGGTTCAGATAGGAATTGCAGGAAGGGGTTCTACTCTTCCTGGATGAAACGCTAGCTGGAAATACAGAAATTAGGCTCATTTGTTTAACGCCATCGATCGGCTCTCGGGATCGGCTCTAAATTGGAGAAATACCGTCCGATCACCGAACGCATACTTTGATTAAAAACCGTCCGATACCGACACATAGCTGATTAATCCTTCCATTTTTCAGCCTCTTTAGGCTACTGTTTTGGAAGCCCCAGTAGCTTAGCAACCAGCTAAACCACCAGTCGTGTGCTGCAGTGGGCGGGAACAAGCCGTGACGCAGTCTCTCTCTAACTAGAGCGTCTCAGTAATCTGTTTTATGAGGAGAGAACGCTGCTACTTAAACAGCTGCTACCTAGACAGCCTACTTAGACACTCACTAGGGTTTGAGACACAGCCAACATTCCCGCATTTCCGTTAGACATTCTTGTTCAGATCACTTTACAGCAGTAGGCCAACACTGCACTAAGAGTCTAGTACAAGCAAGTAACTGAACCCAAGTCTGCCACGTTGAAGATGATCCCTACTACTCAAACAGAGGTGAAGTTGCTGTATCAGAGGAGAAAACTGATGGGTCCTCCAGGTCCAGGCCTGGAAGCCACTGCTTTAGCCAAAATAACCAGAATATTTACTGACCTGATAGTGGAGCTGACCCAGTATCGGTCTGTAGAGGCTCCAGCCCAGGAATCAGAGACTCCATCCCAGCTGTAAGAGAACAAAAAAGAAAAACAAACATGGTCACATACATTCATGTATCTTACAGGACTGGTGATGTTAGACGGCGTTCTCATTCCCATGCACGGTGAGGAGCTGGGACATTCCTCTACGACACTTAACAAACAGACTGAGACGCTCATGCAGCAGACAGACTGACTGCCTTATGAAGAAGACGTAGAAGAATTTAGTAGAAGAAAAAAAAGAAAGAGTCAGAATTAGAGAGGCTGACAGATTAATGAGCGCCCTCTGCTGGTCCGAGGCAGGAAAAAGAGTGAGTCAGCAAGGTAGGAGATGGACCAATCAAGTCGTTCCCTTGATGGTTGAGAGAAAGAGAGAAAGAGAGGCAGACAGATAGAGGCGGGTTACCATGGCTGGTGTCTGCAGGACTGAAGGGGTCATTCAGAGGGAGGTCAGGGATAAGCAGGGATGAAGAGGAGGAGGAGGAAGGCTCAGGAGACTTCAAACCCTCTATCAATTTCTCTATTTGTTAGATAGGAGTGGGAGAGGGAAGAGAAGAGAGGAGAAGAAGAGAAGAGATTGAAACAAAAGTGTGTTAGTTAGCAGCAGGGCATTATAGAAGGGCAATTCCACCAATTTTCAAAATTTCTGCACTTTTAAATCATTAAGATCTAAACAAAGTGATTTGTCTGAAGTAAAATTCTAGAGAAACTCTTCTCGAGTCATTACATGAAATGCTTATGCTGCCTGACACCTGAGACTGTTTTAGCAAAGTTCTGAGGTGAATTCTTATCACCACTACTGTAAATAAAATCAGAGCCAGCAAGTTTCTCTACAAATGAACCATTTCACATCAAACTGTCTGAATAACATCATGCCAGTTCGTAAAATTCTGAAAAATAGGTGGAATGAGGTTTTACCAACATCTCAGTCATAGTGTTCAAACTCTTTACCCTCTAAACAAAAACTATCTGTACTAAAATCAAGACTTAAGACTTTAGAAAATTCACAAAAGTGTTACTGCAAAATGTCCAAGCACAACAAGGACATGCATTCATGAGTCTTCAGAGTGAAAATCATTAGAGACAACTCAAACTCAAAAAAAAAAAAGTTTAGAGGAGAACCAGAAACAGACACACAACGTCAACCGACTCCTTAGCAGATTCAAGCACACAGGTGTTAGAACAGGCAACGGACTGTAAGGACGCTACTCGGCTCAGTTCAACAAGCTATTCACGTTTCCCTCTGCTGCAGAAACACCAACGGGCAAACACAAAGTTAATGGACAAACAATTAAAACACTAGAACTTCATTATCCATAAATTAATAGCTATCAAAATATCAAATTTAGGCAAGTTCTCAATATCCTAAATGCAGTCGATCAACCAAGCGACAACAAATGCTGGCATATAGTATCCCCACCAATTAACATCCTGCAGCATTTGCCTTGAAAACAATGCCAAGTTAACGTCATACAGGTTAGTATATGTGGTTTCTGACGCTGTATGACGTACTATAATCTAGAAAAATGAACAAAAGTTCAGTGCACGCTGTTAACTGGTGGGATTCCATCTGCATTAGAGTTGTACAGGGGTTGGACAATGAAACTTTCCACCAGAACTGTCCATCAGGAGCTCCACAGGGTCAATATACACGGCCGAGCTGCTATAGTCAAACCTTTGGTCACTGGTGCCAATGCCAAACGTCGGTTTCAATGGTGCAAGGAGTTCAAATCTTGGGCTGTGGACAATGTGATACATGTATTGTCCTCTGATGATCCACCTTTACTGTTTTCCCCACATCCGGGAGAGTTACGGTGTGGAGAAGCCCCAAAGAAGCGTACCACCCAGACTGTTGCATGCCCAGAGTGAAGCATGGGGGTGGATCAGTGATGGTTTGGGCTGCCATATCATGGCATTCTCTTGGCCCAATACTTGTGCAGCACTGCCAAGGACTACCGAACCATTCTAGAGGACCATGTGCATCCAATGGTTCAAACATTGTATCCTGAAGGCGGTGCCGTGTATCAGGATGACAATGCACCAATACACACAGCAAGACTGGTCAAAGATTGCTTTGATGAACATGAAAGTGAAGTTGAACATCTCCCATGGCCTGCACAGTCACCAGATCTAAATATTATTGAGCCACTTTGGGGTGTTTTGGAGGAGCGACTCAGGAAACGTTTTCCTCCACCAGCATCTCGTAGTGACCTGGTCACTATCCTGCAAGAAGAATGGCTTAAAATCCCTCTGACCACTGAGCAGGACTTGTATATGATATTCCCAAGACCAACTGACGCTGTTTTGGCCGCAAAAGGAGGCCCTACACCATACTAATAAATTATTGTGGTCCAAAACCAGGTGTTTCAGTTTCATTGTCCAACCCCTGTAGGTTCAGAGTAAATCCAAATAAACATGCCTCGGCTGATCGACTACACAAGTGGAGAACTGTCTAAATATAATATTTTGCTATTAAGACTGCAAGGACTAGCAACAGGCAAACAGTTACACCGAGAAGAGATCAGAGTTAGGCTCCACACAGGATGGGTCATTGTTCTTCGAAGGACAGACGCCAGCCGTCTCGATTATGCAGTTACCGTGGTTTCCTGGTGGTAACCAGGTGCATGCGTGTCAGTACAGCATCTCAACAGGTGACTTCATTAAAAAAAAAAATAAACGATGCCTCTATGGGCTGAACTGGGACTGAGTTAGCTGGTGGCAACCACAAGGACAAGATTCACCAATTCCTCAAATGCAGATCAGCAAGAATCTATATTAATCAATTTTTTTTTCTTTTACCAAAATTCTATCCAAAATCAGCTCAGACGTATCTGAGGTTTGCTTCTGTAGTTTGATACTGGAGCTCTGAGGTTAACATAGCTAACAAGCATACGTACGTGTCCTGCTATCTGCTGTGGATCAGAGGAGGATGGGTTTTGAGTCTGGTTTCTTGATCTGAAGGAGTTTGCCATTGCTGCCCAGGCTTGCTCATTTGAGGACCTGTAAAGTCGCTTTGAGACATCATCTAATATACAAGGACCTATATAAATAAAAAAAAATCTTAAACCGTCAACCTTAAAACTGCTCTAGTGCTAATTCATCAACTCAAACCGCATCAAACTGCTGAGTAATCTAAACAGACTTGTATCTGTGATTGTATATCTTACATTACTTGACAAACTGTTGTGTATAAAATTGACCAAACTACCCTGCGTAGCTAAAACTAGTCTCATTTAAGGCCTATCAGCTACCATCTCTTGTTAGATACATCAACCTCGCAGCTCTGGGACAAAACTAAAGCAGTAGAGTATCAAACGTGTCTTGTTGGAGAAAAATGTGTGGATCTGGACTTTTCTGAAAAACTGGTGAACTTCTCCCGTATCCAACACGAAGCTGCATTGCCTTGTCCTGTCCATACTTACAGGACTGACAGGACAAGGGGTGTGGAGGGGGCAGGGAGGGTCACTCAGGACACAGAGCAGCAGACCTTTTGCTTTGTCCCTTTCACTAGAGTGAAAACAGTCAGAGGTTCAAGCTCAAAACAATGTCATTCTGGAACAGGGTTTAAAAATGATTCAGTAAGCTCTTCATTTTTTAAGAAGGATGGAATTATATTCCATCGTGCTTTGATACCGTCTGGCTACAGGATGACATACAAAGTAAAAGAACAGGATTAAGAACAAGAGATGTTAATGTTGGTGAAGAGGAAAGTTTACTTAAACCTATAATACTAGAAAAAGTCAGAGAACAGGTTCATGTATTTACTCTAAGTTTACTCTACTAAGTTTTATTTCTCACCACAGAAAAAAACAAACTCCATAGAAATCTAAACAGAAGCCTCAACTACTACATATAAATATAATATTTTTAGGTATTTACTATGTGATCGGCCCATATTTCTCTAATTTAGCCAATCCCGAGAGCCGATCGATGACGTCAAATGAACCCAATTTCTGTATTTAAAGCTAGCGTTTCATCCCTCTGTGAAACCTCCTCCGGCCAGCTCCCTGCAATTCCTATCTGAACCACTAGGTGGAAATACATACCCTTTCATTTTCCACAGACTGACTAAAGCAGCGACCTCACGAGAACAATTTACGATCTGCATGTGCGGATAGTAAACATTTAGTCCGTCTGGCAGTCTGTTGACACATGTGACGCAGACTCATCCAGGTTGTTTTTAAAATTTATAAAATCAACGTGTCTAGTTGAACCAAGAGAAACATTTAACACTACTAATCTGATACGGCACTTCAGAGACACCACACAGCTGAATACAGTGAGTATCAGTAAACAGCAGAGCTAGCACGCACAGCTAGCATAAAACAAACAACCCAGAACACCATACAGACCAGATCTGACCGGTACTAACAGAACAGCAGCAGCAATTCAAGATCTATATTTAATGATTACAGATTTAGTTTAAAATAACAGAGTCTGTGTTTAATGACTGCAGTTTTACTGTATTTATTTAATTTACATTTTCCTTTTAAATTAAGAGTCTAACTGTAATGATTGCAGTTTTGGGGATATTTGTTTGATTTACTTTGTTTATTTACTGTTAATTTTGTTTAAAATATTATGCTGTTTCATATGAGCTTGTTAAAAATGGTAATAAACCAGTTTCCACCATGTTTCATGACTTGCTTGCGCTAATAACTACATGTAGCCCTGTGGTGGCATATACCCCGCCCTCGATCAGTATCAGCTATCGGACGATTGTGCTGAAAACGCTGATCTCTAGAATTTACGGTGTTCACTAGCGTCCGGTGTTCAGTTTTCCGAAGACATCTGGAGGGTTATTTGTCCACACTTCCAGTTCAGTTCTGTGCTAGCAGCTGGTTGCAGTTTCTGCTTCTTATAGATTTAGTAAATCAGTATTCACTGAGGTCTGGACTCTGGTACCTCCCTAGATTAACTCTAAGCGTTAGACGTCCTAGCAGTGTGCTTGGAGTAGAATGAATCCAAGCAAACGTTTCAAATGAATTCATGTTCCCCAAATTTGCACTGATCTTTGGCTGAGGGTTGCAGACATGAATCCAAAGTCTGTTGCAGCTTCTGCAGTGTACACAGTGCCTTCTGGTAACTCCAAACATCTCCAAGTTGGACTCTAGTCCATTAAGCCCAACTGCTCTAATGCAAGTTCTTGTTCATTTGCCTTTCTCAGTAACAGCCATCTATCAGACACCATCATGCGAGGACAGGTCTGGTGGTCTACAAGGTCTTGCTTGTTTGTTAGTCCTTGTATCTTTGCAAATTTGGATTAATTTCTTAACGTTGGGTTTTTTCTCATGTGGTCTTCCATCTAGTCACCTCAGAAGCGCCTACTTTAGTCACTGTAGATGTATCTGAGATGGAAACGTTCAAGGCAGCTAAGATGTGCTTGGGCAATTGCTTTCGTGAACCTTCTGCTGCCTTTTCATGTTGGCGGTGGGTGGTCAAAGCTAAAAATCCATTATTTTTAAGAAAGGCGTGACTTGAAATTCCACCACGGCCAGCAGCAACGGACCAGATTCCATCAAGGCTTTACTATTCTAGACACTTTGCCTTTTGTTGCTATGGTGGATAGTTCTCAGAGCCATGGATGCCAACATCTCAGCGTTGAGGTTTAAGCAAGTCCAGCAAAACTAAACACAATGAAAAAATAAAAAGAATACACAGCATGCTTCCAACTTCTTCCTACTAAATAAACTATTTACACTGATAAAGCTCTGTTGTTGATCATTAATATCATTAATAATAACACTAATATAACAATATTGTCCCAATGCCATCAATTACATGGCTTCATGCTGCTGAGTTCATTTTTAAAGAGGGTCTCTTTAGCCTGGTTCACACTACATGACTGGTTTTGCTGTAAGGGCAAGTTGTTCAGTTGTTATGGCTTTCACACTACATGACTGATCGGCGACACGGGGTCATGAATTACAAGATTTTTACCCTGGGGAACCGCCCACTCATCTGGCTGATCTCCAAAAACGAGAACTAAACTCTCGTGAGAAGTAATCGTATGTGAGAACAAGCGACACCACATAGAACATACGCTATTTCCAAAACTAACGTCAACAAACAAGCGATACAAGTTGAACAAAAGAAAGAAGAAAAAGAAATAAATATGGAGGAGAAGATGGGTAAAGTCACAGGGCCAGCAGGTGCTGTCTGTTCTGCAGAGGTAAAGGGGTTGGAGGTAAATAGAGATACAGATAGATGGCGTCAATGGGGATTGCTAAGGTTCCCTCTCTACGTGATCCCAATGGCTGTAGCTAGACGCTGCTGTTGACTCACAGTAGCTGACTGGTGTAGATATTAAACATGCTGGACGTTTGCTGGACATTTGCGATTAGTCTGCAAGCTCTCGGGCAACAGCTCGGCGAGTGTCACACTACACGACTAAGTGAGCATCGAGTAATCACCGATTTACCTCAGAGCAGAGGTTTTTATCAGCGATCTACAAAAAACAGTCCCTGACTGGAAACCCAGTGTAGTGTGAACTAGACATTAGGAAACTTTGGGGACACTATTGTTGAAAGAACACTTGATACTCGCCGCTGGTTTCAAGTTTGGAAGGATAGAAGAGTTAGAGTTAATATATTTGATATATTTAGGGTTGGAAGACACGGTCTGAAAGTAAAACATCTGTAGTTAATGTCTCTTTGTCTGGAAAAAAAATAATAATAATAAAACAAGGGGTGGTCTCTATCTTTTGCAGCGTACTGTATATTGAGTTTAGGTGGGTGAAACTCCATGGGTTGCCAGGTGGTTTTCACATGACCGGTATGTACACAGGCAGCCATTCTCTGCCATTCACATCCAGCCACAAAGGGTTTACCTGAGCTTTAATTACACAAAGCACCATCCTGCCCGTGTCTCATCAGACCCAGAGAGGATTAGACAAACCCTGCTTATGTAAGAGCTACAAGGCTTAATCTAACCTCTCCCTTCCCTTCAATACAGCAAGAACAAACACAGCTCGCCACACCTTCCACCTAACTGTCCAGGAAACAGCACACTGGACTCTCCTGACCACCACAGTGCTGACTAATGATATCCCAGTGATGTGATATGGTTCCAGAGTGCAGAATTCTTTCAAGATGGCTATTTTCAAACTGCAGATTTACTCCTGACCTACTGCTGGTATCATATATACTGAAGGTATAAGGTGTGTTTCAGCCTGTACTGCTTTTTGGATGAGTCATAATACAGAGCAGCCATATATCAGTAGCACTGAAACAACAGAAGCTTGTTTAATTAGAAGAGATAACCACAGATAAGAAATGGGCACGTACACAGTGATGTGGACATAACAGGCCAGCCTAAGCGTATCCAGCCTCAGCTGTGTATATGTTAGTAGCTACACTAACGTTGTAGCTCACATATCCTGCATCTAAGTGTTTTGTTGATTGTTATGAAGACTGGTTATATATATATATATATATATATATATATATATATATATATATATATATATATATAAACAGAAGAGTGATGAAGCTTCTGACACACCTTGGGAGTATTGGGAGTGCAAACATAAAACTGAGCACCTGACCGTTGGCGCTCCTTGCCATGTGAGGCAGTAAATAAGCCACACTGATTAATACTGAAGCATATTTTACACAGTGTTTCATTAAGCTCAGCTGCTACAGAGAAATAAAAGATATACACACCATTATAGCATGACCAGCTACTTTGTTGTGATGTTACATTATGAGTGTGTCTCAAAATCTAGTGAGTGTGTAAGTAGGCTGTCTAGGTAGGCAGCTGTGTAAGTATCAGTGTTCTCTCCTCATCTCTCCTCATAAAACAGATTACTGAGACGCTCTAGTTAGAGAGAGACTGCGTCACGGCTTGTTCCCGCCCACTGCAGCACACGACCGGTGGTTAGCTAGTTAATAAGCTACCGGCCGACATCCAAAACAATAGCCCAAGACTTTAAAACCCACTAAGATAAACGCTAATGGCTCGAGTACAGTCGATAATAAAATACTGTTTTGTGTGATTATATGATAAGAAACACATTAAAACACCAGAGAGAATCAAAATAAGGTTCCTCAGTAGACAGCATGTTTAAGGTATGTAAGAATTGAGACAGTCTACATGTCGGGAGCGCATACTATGACGTAAAATGCTGCCTATGTAGGAGCTCACTAGGTTTTGAGACACACCCAATATTTTATAATTTGATTACAAACTTATGACATGGACATATTAACAGTGTGACAATATAATCTAATATTAATTAATATAGCACTCTACACTTGGAAGGACGTTTTTGATGGTCTTCCTTGCAACATTTACTATAAAAGAATGCTAGAGAAGAACCAACCGCAGAACATCATGGCCAGAATCATCCTGATCATCCACATATCAGCCACTTCATTCAGTATCTACACTCGCTGTCCATTTTATCAGCTTTACTTACTTTGCAGTTCTACGATAACAGACAGCGAGTTCACACTTTCTCTACAGAGACACAGCAGCCACTCCAGACGCGGAGCTGAAATCCTATTATCCACACGGACCTCTGGCCTTGCTTGTCATTCCCGACGACCAGGAAGTGCCACGAAGCCACAAATGTGAGCTAGTCCTACTGCGTCTCTGCTTCAGAGAGCAGATAAGGCCAGGCACAAGGTTTACACACATGACGTAATGCGTGTGTAACTTTTCTTAAGGTGCATTTGGTTAAGAAGAACTGGAAGAGCCTGGACTGTTAAAGATTACACGGGATTAACACGGGGCTTTACTGAAGCTACAAAGGAAAGAAGAAAATAACAAGATGGTTAGACAGTGTTTGAGGAAACAGGGATGAACAAAAACAAAGGACAAATGAAACTCTTCTTATGAGCAGGGAAAAGAGTAGGCAGAGGAAAGAGCGAGAGAAACAGGAAGGCAGAAAGGTGAAGATATTGGGTATGTACCTGTTCCCTGTGGAAAGCCTTTATTTGGAGCCGTGGGCTGTAAACCTGAAATCAGATTCTCTGTAGACGACTTCTCTGGTGCTTTAGCTAGACACACAAACACACACACACACAATACAAATATATGCTAGGGATCACTTATGAATCCATCCAGAGCTGCACGGATATGAAATTTCTGTGCTGATGATAATAATAAAAGATAATTAACCATGTTGTGGCTTGTAACAATAATTATTATGCAATAAAGTTATGATTTGCATATTACGCCCAGTCTGTACAAATTAAAGTTATCAATAAAGAGAGCACTGTTGGTTATTAGATGTGCTAACTGTATTACCATCAAAAAAGATGTAGACTTTGATTTAATTTAAAGTAAACTGGGTTGCCTCATATAGTTTATTGCCATAATTCTAGAGCTAGGCGATATGGCCTTTTAAAAAAATCTTTGATTTTAGATTTTAATTGATTTTTTTCTTACTAAAAATCAAACTACAGATGCTAAAAAAGAAATAGTTCAGAAGTTTTACCTTTATTTTGTTTGCAATTAAAATTTCCCTTTGGGGTTAAAGCGCAACCTGAAACAAGCCATTCTTAACATATGGCACATAGTTCGTAGTAAATGTTTTCTTTCGGCTGGGAGCAGCACTTCTCCCACTCTGCTGCATGCTTCTGTTTTAGGTGTTGGAATAAGTTTGTTGTGCTGCTTACACAGTGAGGACCGATGCCGCAAAACCGAACCTAGTCCAGATCACGGTGGAAGTTGCTCCTAATCACTGACATGTTGTCTGTGTGTGTCTATGGCAAGCGCGAAGGAAGGGGGGGAGGTCGCTATGAACTACGGAAGCTCAAAGAGGGGCGTCGGTGGCGGAAGTTAAAACTACAGTGGCCTTTACTGTAAATTCCAATTAATCGATAAAATCGATTTATCGCCCAACTCTACATAATTCTGCAGCCGATGGTCGTTTATTAATTAGATTTACTGACCCGTAAACAACGGGTGTGTCTCAAAACCTACTGAGCTCCTACATAGACAGCATTTTATATCATAGTATGCACTCCCGACATGTAGACTGTCCCAATTCCTACATACCTTAAACATGCTGTCTACTGAGGAACCTTATTTAGACCTGATTTTAAGGAAGCATCGAAAGCTTCCTCAGCCACTAAGACAATCCCATGATGCAACGCAGGCTAATCTACGAGCAGTGAAGTGGTTTTAAAATGTGAGTTATTTTGATTCTCTCTAGAGTTTTAATGTGTTTCTGTTCATATAATCACACAAAACAGTGGGTGTGTCTAAAAACCTAGTGAGTGTCTAAGTAGGCTGTCTAGGTAGCAGCTGTTTAAGTAGCAGCGTTCTCTCCTCATCTCTCCTCATAAAACTGATTACTGAGACGCTCTAGTTAGAGAGAGACTGCGTCACGGCTTGTTCCCGCCCACTGCAGCATGCGACCGGTGGTTTAGCTGGTTGCTAAGCTACCAGCCGGCATCCAAAACAATAGCCCGAGGCTTTAAAAAATCCGCTAGCATAAATGCTAATGCCTAAATGCTAAATGGTGAAGGACTCGTTACAGAGTTGATAATAAAATACTGTTTTGTGTGATTATATGACAAGAAACACATTAAAACACCAGAGAGAATCAAAATAACTGCTCGTAGATTTGCCTGTGTTGCATCATGGGATTGTCTTAGTGGCTGAGGAAGCGTTTGATGTTTCCTTAAAATCAGGTCTAAATAAGGTTTCTCAGTAGACAGCATGTTTAAGGTATGTAAGAATTGGGACAGTCTACATGTCGGGAGTGCATACTATGATGTAAAATGCTGCCTTTGAGACACACCCAGTATTTTATTTACAACTTTGTAACGAGTCGTTGACCATTCTGCAGTTATATACTCGAGCCAGTACACCCTCCGTCCCGACACTGGTCCTAATAGAACTGTGAGAGCTTTACCATCAAGTTTGGCAAAGTCCTTGTTGAGCAGCTCCTCGGCTGTGAGTTTGGAGAAGTTGTCATCACCAAAAGGGTTCCAGGACGGCAGCGCTCCGGTGCCTGCCTTGGGAACAGCCGACTGAGCACCGCCTTCCCCCGCTGGGTATACACTCTGCTGGGACGAGCACGGGGAGCCAGAGGGAGTAGTGCTGGCTGATCTGAAGCAGAAACACGGAATAGAAATCGTCAGCACTAAACGAAGGGCACAGAGAGGCTGTTGCGTTGGCTGACTGATCGATAGATGTATGGATGGTTAAACACATAGACAGATGGATGAATGAATGGATCAATGGATGGATGGACAGCAGAGTTACAACAATTACTGATCAATGGCAATTAGTCAGTGATCTACATGGATATGGGAAGAAAGTCAACATGGCGTGTAGATCAAACCAAAAGCACTGCCCCATAAATGTTCTTATGGTGCACATGGCCAATTGAGAAAAGGTTTATATTTACATTTGAATGCGACTTGGGCTTGGAAATGAAATGTAGTTTGCCAGACTCTGTATTACTACGTCCCATTTTCTCAAAATAATATGCTCAGCAAAACATTTAAAACATTTTTAAGTAGCATTAATACAGTGGTACTAATTAATACTCTTTCCAAGCTTCTGCTTGTGGAAACAACCCAGTATTATTTACAGTTCTCATCTTATAGCTGCTTTGACTGCTCAGTACTTCATTAAGCTAAATCAAGATTGCTGCTGAAGGAACTGAATACAAATCATACAATGTCTGGGGCGTCCAGGAGAAATCTGGAGCTACACTTTGTTCTTCAAACTGGAGCTCAAGATGTGATCTACTTCTTTCACAATAACATATTCATGTTACTTTGTATCGTATTTATGTTTACTTGCATCTGTTCTAATGATATCTGGGGTTCTCGCTGATGAAAATACATTTATTGATAAGAACACTGAGCTGAGGTTTTCGAAATCTGATAGTTCAGGCCTACTAGCTGCAGCTAAACTGAGGACATAGCTTACAGATGTCGGTGGCGTGATGTGTTGATGTGTTTAATAAAACAACAGTGCAAAGTTTAACCGAATCCACAAATAATTGCTAGTAACAGCTCTAATACATCAACTGAGGGTCGAGCTCACTTGGACTTGTTGAGGCTGGCTTCAGCCGCTGCAGCCTGCAGTAGCTGAGTGGACTTGCTAACCGGGACGCCAAATATGGCGCTGTGGGTGACATCACTCAGAATGCGCCGGTGACCTCCTCTTGGGGCCGTCTTGGGAGACGAGGGCGGGGTCAGAGATCCCACTTTATGGCCCGGACGTCCACCGGCGAATGACTACGGAAAGAAGTAGCAGGCAGAAGAAAATGGGGAAACGTCTTGAGCAACAAAAAGGTGGCTTCCAGAAGATTGAAAAGATGGAAGTGAGGCATAAAAGAAGAAAAACAAACACTCCATCCTAGCAACAAGGAAACAGCATCCAGAAAATCAACAGATAAGATTGAATAACAGTGATCCTAATAAGAAAAGACCCAATCAAACCGGAAACGATGGCCATTGGTTGGAAAGACCATAGCAGTCTGGGAAGATACGTGGAGCTCAGAAGCATCGTTTCCATACAAGAGGAGGAGGGGACAGCGAGGAGTGAGTATTTGAACCAAAACCCACTTGCCCTTGGCCTGGTTAGTCTCAGTTTTCAGATTCTAATGGGCAACTTGTAAAGAGCAGGACTCCCTTAAAAGACTTTGCAAAAAATTTGCATCCCTAAAATGGATCTTCGGATAATTTTACATGGTCATCGCATCTTTATCAGAATAAATCCTGTCTACCCATGTACGCTAGGAAAACAATAGTGGAGGCAACCATACTAGCAGTCCTGGATTATGGTGATGTAATCTATAATAAAGCATCCGCCAGTGCCCTCAAACCGATAGATTCAATCTATCACTCTACTCTAAGATTTAGAACTGGTGACCCGTACAGTACTCACCACTGCAGACTCTATGATAAAGTTGGTTGGTCCTCACTAGCTGCACGAAGAGAATCTCATTGGCTTATTTATAAATATATATATTTTATCTATAAATCACTCTCTGGCCATTTGCCAGCTTACATCTCTTCTCTGATTTCAATAACAATAATTATCAGACTCGCTTTAGTGGCTGGATCATCTGTCAGGTACCGAGTGTTTTTAGTGAACTGGGAAAATCTGCTTTTAGCTACAGAGCACCAGTGAGCTGGACTTCTCTACAGGAAACTGAAGCTCAGCTCGCTGGGATCACTGAACCATTTTAAACTTTTAGTTTCTAGTCACCATCAGAAAGCCTGTGATTGTATATATATTTTCTTACATTTATATTTTATTAATCTATATTATGTTTAATTTAAAATGTTATTTGTTATTATTGTTTCTGTTCATTTTTGTTTTCAATCCCTTAAAATGTAAATTACAATTGCAAATCAGGGGTCACCCCTTAATGTATTTCCGAGATAAAAAATAAAGGTTGATTGCCATCTCAAACATATACATGTTCAGGAGCTGTTTATATCTACAGCCATTTCCAATGGCAGGCAAACATAATGCAGTGGTATACATGCTTGGACGATGAATCGAACCCTTAGGTATCCGTGTGTGGAGTGGTGGCGTTATTTGCTCTGCTGCATATACACCTGTAAATGCCCACCATAATAGACTTACTGGGTCCCAAACGGGGCATCAAGATGCTTCCTATATTTATTGTTTGACAATCCTATTTTGGACCTATAATAATTTCCCCCAATAATCTGTAATTAACATATGAACAGCAAAAATAACGTGCACCAGCTCTTGATTCTACATAGCTACTAGTACTGGTAGTACTGGTAACATGGGTGGCCATGCCAACTTACAAACTGTTAATGTAACAAAGCAAATAGTTAATAACTGTCTTTTCTGACTGGTTTGGTTTAGAACTGGGGGTGTACAGTCTTTCTTCTTGTTGCTTGCCAACCAACAGCAAGTGATAAAGTTTTAAGTTTCATCTGCAGTCATAAATAAAAAGTGTTTCACTGCTACGGCTTTATAAAACGCTTTGCCTGCCATTATTTCTTTAATTTGAACATGGAAAATACAGCAGGTCCCAATGAAGTTCTGCTGCTGAACTCGAAGCCTGGGTTCACTCAGTTCCTAACTAACTTCTCTTGAGCTTATAAAGGACTGGAACCGCCTTTAACATGGTGTTGGGATTCTTCCAAGAGGAAACATCAAGGCCAAGTGGATGAGGGTATGTAAAACCAGTACTGAAATAGAAGGATGGTTTTGCAGGGGCTTAGTACTAAACCTAAGCAAGAAAGAGAATCAGAACACAGAACCAGCTCCTCTACTATAGATAGATCATCAATGATAAGGCGGATCATTGCAGGAATCGTCAACAGAAAGCACCCAGCAGAAAGCCAAGTTTCACCTTTGGAACTCTTTCAATTACAACGTCAGACTCAGAAAGCACTCTTTAATCAAACTGAGTCTTGAAAAGATGAAAGATTTTTCAAAGGTGAACTTCAGCCACGAGATGTTAGAAGGAATTTTTCCACTTGAGCTACTACAATGAACATTTCTTACTTTTATATTAAGCAAATCAGCCAATTTCCTTACTCTCCAGGTGCGTCCGAAATCGTGTACTTGTCTACTACTCAGTAGTGAAATCAGTAGGCGAGCGTGGCTAGTATGTCTGAATACTCAGTAGTAAATCAGTAGGCGAGCGCGGCTAGTATGTCTGAATACTCAGTAGGTAAATCAGTAGGCGAGCGTGGCTAGTATGTCTGAATACTCAGTAGTGAAATCAGTAGGCGAGCGTGGCTAGTATGTCTGAATACTCAGTAGTGAAATCAGTAGGCGAGCGCGGCTAGTATGTCTGAATACTCAGTAGTGAAATCAGTAGGCGAGCGCGGCTAGTATGTCTGAATACTCAGTAGTGAAATCAGTAGGCGAGCGTGGCTAGTATGTCTGAATACTCAGTAGTGAAATTAGTAGCCGAGCGCGGCTAGTATATCTGAATACTCAGTAGTGAATCAGTAGGCGAGCGTGGCTAGTATGTCTGAATACTCAGTAGTGAAATCAGTATGCGAGCGTGGCTAGTATGTCTGAATACTCAGTAGTGAAATCAGTAGGCGAGCGTGGCTAATATGTCTGAATACTCAGTAGTGAAATCAGTAGGCGAGCGTGGCTAGTATGTCTGAATACTCAGTAGTGAAATCAGTAGGCGAGCGCGGCTAGTATGTCTGAATACTCAGTAGTGAAATCAGTAGGCGAGCGCGGCTAGTATGTCTGAACACTCAGTAGAGAAATCAGTAGGGGAGTGTGGCTAGTATGTCTGAATACTCAGTAGTAGTGAAATCAGTAGGGGAGTGCGGCTAGTATGTCTGAACACTCAGTAGTGAAATCAGTAGGCGAGCGCGGCTAGTATGTCTGAATACTCAGTAGTGAATCAGTAGGCGAGCGCGGCTAGTATGTCTGAATACTCAGTAGTGAAATGAGTAGGCGAGCGCGGCTAGTATGTCTGAATACTCAGTAGTGAAATTAGTAGGCGAGCGTGGCTAGTATATCTGAATACTCAGTAGTGAAATCAGTACGCGAGCGTGGCTAGTATGTCTGAATACTCAGTAGTGAAATCAGTAGGCGAGCGCGGCTAGTATGTCTGAATACTCAGTAGTGAAATCAGTAGGCGAGCGCGGCTAGTATGTCTGAATACTCAGTAGTGAAATCAGTAGGCGAGCGCGGCTAGTATGTCTGAATACTCAGTAGTGAAATCAGTAGGCGAGCGTGGCTAGTATGTCTGAATACTCAGTAGTGAAATCAGTAGGCGAGCGCGGCTAGTATGTCTGAATACTCAGTAGTGAAATCAGTAGGCGAGCGCGGCTAGTATGTCTGAATACTCAGTAGTGAAATCAGTAGGCGAGACGCGGCTAGTATGTCTGAATACTCAGTAGTGAAATCAGTAGGCGAGCGCGGCTAGTATGTCTGAATACTCAGTAGTGAAATCAGTAGGCGAGCGCGGCTAGTATGTCTGAATACTCAGTAGGAAATCAGTAGGCGAGCGCGGCTAGTATGTCTGAATACTCAGTAGTGGAATCAGTAGGCGAGCGCGGCTAGTATGTCTGAATACTCAGTAGTGAAATCAGTAGGCGAGCGCTGGCTAGTATGTGCTGAATACCTCAGTAGTGAAATCAGTAGGCGAGTGTGGCTAGTATGTCTGAATACTCAGTAGTAGTGAAATCAGTAGGGGAGTGCGGCTAGTATGTCTGAATACACAGTAGTGAAATCAGTAGGCGAGCGCGGCTAGTATGTCTGAATACTCAGTAGTGAATCAGTAGGCGAGCGCGGCTAGTATGTCTGAATACTCAGTAGTGAAATCAGTAGGCGAGCGCGGCTAGTATGTCTGAATACTCAGTAGTGAAATCAGTAGGCGAGCGCGGCTAGTATGTCTGAATACTCAGTAGAGAAATCAGTATGCGAGCGTGGCTAGTATGTCTGAATACTCAGTAGTGAAATCAGTAGGCGAGCGTGGCTAGTATGTCTGAATACTCAGTAGTGAAATCAGTAGGCAGCGCTGGCTAGTATGTCTGAATACTCAGTAGGTGAAATCAGTAGGCGGAGCGCGGCTAGTATGTCTGAATACTCAGTAGGAAATCAGTAGGCGAGCGGCGGCTAGTATGTCTGAATACTCAGTAGTGAAATCAGTAGGCGAGCGTGGCTAGTATGTCTGAATACTCAGTAGTGAAATCAGTAGGCGAGCGTGGCTAGTATGTCTGAATACTCAGTAGTGAAATCAGTAGGGCGAGAGCGCGGCTAGTATGTCTGAATACTCAGTAGTGAAATCAGTAGGCGAGCGCGGCTAGTATGTCCTGAATACTCAGTAGTGAAATCAGTAGGCGAGCGCGGCTAGTATGTCCGAATACTCAGTAGTGAAATTCAGTAGGCGAGCGCTGGCTAGTATGTCTGAATACTCAGTAGTGAAATCAGTAGGCGAGCGTGGCTAGTATGTCTGAATACTCAGTAGTGAAATCAGTAGGCGAGCGTGGCTAGTATGTCTGAATACTCAGTAGTGAAATCAGTAGGGCGAGCGGTGGCTAGTATGTCTGATACTCAGTAGTGAAATCAGTAGGCGAGCGTGGCTAGTATGTCTGAATACTCAGTAGTGAAATCAGTAGGCGAGCGTGGCTAGTATGTCTGAATACTCAGTAGTGAAATCAGTAGCGAGCGCTGGCTAGTATGTCTGAATACTCAGTAGTGAAATCAGTAGGCGAGCGAGGCTAGTATGTCGAATACTCAGTAGTGAAATCAGTAGGCGAGCGTGGCTAGTATGTCTGAATACTCAGTAGTGAAATCAGTAGGCGAGCGTGGCTAGTATGTCTGAATACTCAGTAGTGAAATCAGTAGGCGAGCGTGGCTAGTATGTCTGAATACTCAGTAGTGAAATCAGTAGGCGAGCGTGGCTAGTATGTCTGAATACTCAGTAGTGAAATCAGTAGGCGAGCGTGGCTAGTATGTCTGAATACTCAGTAGTGAAATCAGTAGGCGAGCGCTGGCTAGTATGTCTGAATACTCAGTAGTGAAATCAGTAGGCGAGCGCGGCTAGTATGTCTGAATACTCAGTAGTGAAATCAGTAGGCGAGCGCGGCTAGTATGTCTGAATACTCAGTAGTGAAATCAGTAGGCGAGCGCGGCTAGTATGTCTGAATACTCAGTAGTGAAATCAGTAGGCGGAGCAGCGGCTAGTATGTCTGAATACTCAGTAGTGAAAATCAGTAGGCGAGCGTCGGCTAGTATGTCTGAATACTCAGTAGTGAAATCAGTAGGCGAGCGCGGCTAGTATGTCTGAATACTCAGTAGTGAAATCAGTAGGCAGAGCGTGGCTAAGTATGTCTGAATACTCAGTAGTGAAATCAGTAGGCGAGCGTGGCTAATATGTCTGAATACTCAGTAGTGAAATCAGTAGGCGAGCGTGGCTAATATGTCTGAATACTCAGTAGTGAATCAGTAGGCGAGCGTGGCTAGTATGTCTGAATACTCAGTAGTGAATCAGTAGGCGAGCGTGGCTAATATGTCTGAATACTCAGTAGTGAATCAGCTAGGCGAGCGTGGCTAGTATGTCTGATTACTCAGTAGTGAAATCAGTAGGCGAGCGTGGCTAGTAAGTCCTGAATACTCAGTAGTGAAATCAGGAAGGCCGAGCGCTGGCCTAGTATGTCTGAATACTCAGTAGTGAAATCATGTACGGCGAGCGTGGCTAGTATGTCTGAATACTCAGTAGTGAAATCAGTAGGCGAGCGTGGCTAGTATGTCTGAATACTCAGTAGTGAAAATCAGTAGGCGAGCGTGGGCTAGTATGTCTGAATACTCAGTAGTGAAATCAGTAGGCGAGCGTGGCTAGTATGTCTGAATACTCAGTTAGTGAAATCAGTAGGCGAGCGCGGCTAGTATGTCTGAATACTCAGTAGTGAAATCAGTAGGCGAGCGTGGCTAGTATGTCTGAATACTCAGTAGTGAAATCAGTAGGCGAGCGCTGGCTAGTATGTCTGAATACTCAGTAGTGAAATCAGTAGGCGAGCGCGGCTAGTATGTCTGAATACTCAGTAGTGAAATCAGTAGGCGAGCGCTGGCTAGTATGTCTGAATACTCAGTAGTGAAATCAGTAGGCGAGCGCTGGCTAGTATGTCCTGAATACTCAGTAGTGAAATCAGTAGGCGAGCGCGGCTAGTATGTCTGAATACTCAGTAGTGAAATCAGTAGGCGAGCGCGGCTAGTATGTCTGAATACTCAGTAGTGAAATCAGTAGGCGAGCGCGGCTAGTATGTCTGAATACTCAGTAGTGAAATCAGTAGGCGAGCGCGGCTAGTATGTCGAATACTCAGTAGTGAAATCAGTAGGCGAGCGCGGCTAGTATGTCCGAATACTCAGTAGTGAAATCAGTAGGCGAGCGTGGCTAGTATGTCTGAATACTCAGTAGTGTAAATCAGTAGGCGAGCGTGGCTAGTATGTCTGAATACTCAGTAGTGAAATCAGTAGGCGAGCGTGGCTAGTATGTCTGAATACTCAGTAGTGAAATCAGTAGGCGAGCGTGGCTAGTATGTCTGAATACTCAGTAGTGAAATCAGTAGGCGAGCGTGGCTAGTATGTCTGAATACTCAGTAGTGAAATCAGTAGGCGAGCGTGGCTAGTATGTCTGAATACTCAGTAGTGAAATCAGTAGGCGAGCGTGGCTAGTATGTCTGAATACTCAGTAGTGAAATCAGTAGGCGAGCGCGGCTAGTATGTCTGAATACTCAGTAGTGAAATCAGTAGGCGAGCGTGGCTAGTATGTCTGAATACTCAGTAGTGAAATCAGTAGGCGAGCGTGGCTAGTATGTCTGAATACTCAGTAGTGAAATCAGTAGGCGAGCGTGGCTAGTATGTCTGAATACTCAGTAGTGAAATCAGTAGACGAGCGCGGCTAGTATGTCCGAATACTCAGTAGTGAAATCAGTAGGCGAGCGTGGCTAGTATGTCTGAATACTCAGTAGTGAAATCAGTAGGCGAGCGTGGCTAGTATGTCTGAATACTCAGTAGTGAAATCAGTAGGCGAGCGTGGCTAGTATGTCTGAATACTCAGTAGTGAAATTAGTAGGCGAGCGTGGCTAGTATATCTGAATACTCAGTAGTGAAATCAGTAGGCGAGCGCGGCTAGTATGTCTGAATACTCAGTAGGTATTGAGTAGTAGGTGAGCGGTTCCCGGATAACCTACTGAATCGGCAGCTATTATTATGTAGGTGAACACAGCACACTGTGTATCCCATGATTCACCTGGAGCCGCGGATGAATTCAAAGTGGAGGAAAAAAACTGTGAAAAGCAGAACGTGGGCTGTGTGTACGTAGCTACGGCTACTGAACTGCCGCTACAGAAGTAAACAATGATTACATTCCTCCCGTTTTGTCTTCTCTGAGCTACAGATCGACACCGTCTGATACATATTCAGAAAAAAACGCAGATCAGAATCACAAAAAACTAAATCTGTCAATAAACGAGCTTTAAATGAATAGCAGGACTTTTATGGTGGTGGTCTGACGTCTTGAGTCACAGGACGCTGGCAATATAGTGGACGTAGTACGTCTGAGCTTGTGTGGCTACTAAAACCCACCTACTGAAATTACCTACTAGTCTACCGCTCGAGCAGTTTAACCGACTCTAATCTAGTACCTACTGACTAGTAGGAGATTTCAGACGCACCTTCTGTGTCATTTGCAATCAAATCTTTAAACTCCTAGCCAACCAAGCGGAATATTCCAGGAAAGTTTCCAGAAAGTTTTAATCCAGCAAACCTGATCACTACATAAATCATTCCGGCGAGGCGAATCTCATCACACGTGAATTACCATCTCTTCAGAAGCCGCGTCGGGATCTAGCGCCTCCTCTAGGACCGGAGGTGGGGTAGCTTTATGGGAAGGTGGGCTAGCAGCAGTGAAGGCAGGCGCTGGCTGCTGCTGTGTGGGTGGGGGAGGGGCCATTGCTTTAGTTTTTGTGCGTAAAGGTGGAGGGTTCGTCTGCTGTGCAGGGGGAGCAGGGGCCATGTTTTTGGTTCCTGGGGCTTGGGCAGGAGGGTTCGCAGCCAGGCTGCTGGGTTGTGGGTTGTGAGTGGGTGGAGGAGGGGCCATGGCTTTAACCCTAGCCTGCGCAGATGGAGTGGTCTGCACAGGGAAGCTGGTGTTTTGACGATGGGGCGAGTAGAGATTCTGGACTTGGTGTGGCAGCTAAAATAAGCAAGCACATGATGTCAAACCGGATGCAAAATTATTCCAAAGATGAACATAAACACTGTGTCACAGAAACGAGGCAGGATATTTAAGCAGTACGTCATGACAGGCCCAGCGAAACGGTGGTCTTACCACAGTAAAGGGGTTTAAAGCATTGTACTGAATTGTACTAGAATAGAACACAGTGGAATTTGACCGACGCCATTTAACCCATCTGTGCAGTGAAACACCCACATATACACACACACTAGTGAACAGACACACTAGGGGGCAGTGAGCACACTTGCCCGGAGCGGTGGGCAGCCCTATCCACAGCACCCACGGAGCAGTTGAGGGTTAGATGCCTTGTTCAAATGCGTTTAAGTCGTGTCCTGTTGGTCTCGGACAGAGGTGTTTAATTCAGTAAGGTCCATTTGGCGGGATTTCCTCAGGACAAGATCCAGACGGTAACAATTTCAATAATTTCAGTGCCGTATCCTGTATACTGAAGTAGCCTAGTAGCCTCTATCAGTTTTTTATACCATCAACAACTAAAAGACAAATTACAAATACTGTTCAATATATTTCAACAATATTTGTTGTTTTAAATGCAGAACGGAATTAATTAGGGATGCACCGATACCACTTTTTTCTTACCAATACCAATACCAGCTTTTCAGGTATTTGCCGATACCGATACCAACTCTGACTTAAATGCTCGATATATGGCTATAAATCCTGATATTTATAGTGTTCCACTTTTTACATGTTGTATTTGTGCTAGTTTGCTTCTTTGTGCTTGCTTGGATGAAGTCACTGTGTTCTTTGACGTTGTTTCGCTTTAAATGTTTAATTTAATTTGATGTACTGAAGTCTTTGCTGGTCGTGCCACCCCTTTAAATGCTGCTGTTACAAATTTTGAAGCGGGCTTTTTTGCTGCTGCCCGTCTCAACCGATGGTTCAGTCAAGCGGCATTTAGTGGTGCGCATGCGCGTCAATAAGCTTCCTGGTATCGGCGCTCTCTATTGCCGATACCGATACTATGTGTAAGTGCCAACACTAGAATTATTTATAGAACCTAAATGTGTTTTTTCTCCTTGAAACTACTTAAAAACAATGCTTTTGAAAAAAAAGTGCATCATAAAGTGCTTGTGTAGAGAAAAAGTAAATAACACGTGCGTCTTCTTGTTAACTCAATTTCACATCTTAACAGTTTATGGCCTCTTGTATTCCTTATTCACACTTTCTCTTGTTTAGTGAGAGAAGTGAGTTCTTGGTTGTTTTTTAATCTGGGCGGAAATGGTGTCAGGGTCATTCTCATACACATAAGGAGCTCGCTACTAAGCCTGGGACGATATTAATTCCTAATAATGTTCATTGTGGAATGACCCATCTGAATTAGTCCTGCTCCGACTGCTGCTTCTCGCTTCGCCTACTCCCGAATATGCGCATATCTGGGTAATCTTACAACGCACATGATTGGTCTGTGAGGTTACTGCTGCGTGAAGCCTGTATACCGTAAAGACAAGAAACGTTCCGCTGCTTAAAATAAACACTGTCAAAATTAACTCCTTCTTAATAGTTTATCGGTTTGGGTCCGCATTGAACAACGTCTGGGTTCGCCTATTAGTGACCCCTGGTCTAGGAGATCGAACTGGCGACCTTCCAGTCACAAGACCGCATCCCTAACCTTCAGCCCAAGATGCTAGCGCCCCTTAACTGTGGTAAACTCATTATAATGCACAGCCTTCATTGGATTACTGCTTTCATAAACACAGTAAAATACATTAAATTAATGTAATGTGTTATTTTGACAAGCAATTAAGTTTATTTGCAGTAAACGACTTAACCATCAAATTAAGATTATTATCATAATGACAGATTATTGTAAAGATTGTTCCATAAGCGTATGCAAACATCTCTAGTTAATACATCCTCAGAGAACAATCTTAAATACTGCATTTCTGTACAAATTCTAGGGTCTGTCTCAAAACCTAGTGAGTGTCTAAGCAGGCTGTCTAGGTAGCAGCTGTTTAAGTAGCAGCGTTCTCTCCTCATCTCTCCTCATAAAACTGATTACTGAGACGCTCTAGTTAGAGAGAGACTGTGTCACGGCTTGTGTTCCCGCCCACTGCAGCACGCGATCGGTGGTTTAGCTGGTTGCTAAGCTACCAGCCAACATCCAAAACAATAGGCCGTGGCTTAAAAATGCGCTAGCATAAATGCTAATGGCTCGAGTATAAAACTGGTAAATGGTGAAGGACTCGTTACAGAGTTGATAATAAAATACTGTTTTGTGTGATTATATGACCAGAAACACATTAAAACTCCAGAGAGAATCAAAATAACTTACATTTTAAAACCACTTCACTGCTCGTAGATTTGCCTTCGTGGCATCATGGGATTGTCTTAGAGGAAGCGTTCGATGCTTCTTTAAAATCAGGCCAAAATAAGGTTTCTCAGTAGACAGCATGTTTAAGGTATCTAAGAATTGGGACAGTCTACTATGACGTAAATGCTGTCTATGTAGGCAGCTCACTAGCTTTTGAGACAGACCCCTAGTGTGCAATTTTTTTTTATTTCCAAATTTATCAGCCAGGAAAAAAAAAAAAAAAAAAAAGTGCCATAATTTTTGCACAGACTGCATTTCATATTTTCTTCTTTTCTCCCCCAATATGTTAAATGAATAAATAAACAGTAACAGTGCTTTATAACGTAGTGTATTCTCTATAGAGGTTTTGTACAAGGCCAGATGGGGCCCAAACTTCTGCACGCAACTGTATACACTGAGTAACTGAGTATTATATAGTGACTGCCAACACGGCTCAGTCAATAAGATTTCAGATCTGGAAATATATCTTGTATAATTACTAATAAACTCTTGTCAAACAGGTTAATGTGCCATGCCAAAGCACTAAAGCAATTTTCACCATACTGAGAGCGGACTGACTGATCTGCACTGATCAAACAGTTCTAGAACCACTGATCCAGTCTGTACCTGTTGCTGAGGAGGAAAGAACCCTGCAGCTTGCGGCTGCACAAAAAGCTGTCCGTGTTGGGGCACGGCCTGAGGTGGGGAGGGAGTGCCCTGTAGTGGTGTGGGAGGAGCTGGTTGCTGCGCTACAGGAACAGGATGCTGAGTCTGGGGCTTCTGCGGCTGCGAGGCCAAGCTCACACCTGCAAGGTGATACAGAAAGAGCGTTTTTGTGATTTGATGATTCTGATACACTGAAATAGCAATAACAAAGTACGGCCAGGCACGTAAACACCCCACTGGCCACAGCAGGTGAATGAATCTGGTAGCCAAGCTTCTGAATTTGTGGCCAGAATCATATTAATGTGTCTGTTGTATATAAACCCATGACCCAAATATTACAACCACCTGCCTAATATGCTGTTGGTGCTCCACATGCCATCAGAACGGCTCTAACCTGCCATGGCATGGACTCTACAAGACCTCTGATAGACCTCTGTGGTGATAACAGCATATCCTGCAAGGTGGAGCCAGTGCAGATCAGACTTGTAGCTCATCCCACAGACACTTCAAGTACGGCTCGGCTTGACCCGCCATCACTCAAGATTCATGGAAGACATGCAACAAGATGCTTCTCTGTCCTGCACCCAGATGGTGGAACAGTGGAACTTCCACTGGCTGTCCGAACAGCGAACTCTCTCACGGTCTTTAAACGCAGACTGAAGACCACCGTCTCTTTGTGAAGCACTTATAAGCACTGATCTACTGAAGCATTGGTATAAACTGTAATTGCACTTGATCTTCTAGAAACTCTGTATAAGTATTGCACTTGTACTGTATGTAGTCTTGTATTTATTCTCTTCTCTGTAGGTGTTTCAGTCTTGCTAGGTGTTGCTCTGTGTCTAATCTTATATTTTGTTTTCCTTTTTTTAGGTATCAGCACTGGCCCTGTGTTTATGGCAGTGTTTGAGTATAAGAGTAGTTTGAACTTAAACCTGTTTGTACTAGATAGAGATACATACTCTAACCAAAGACTAAGCACTTTTGTAAGTCACTCTGGATAAGAGCGTCTGCCAAATGCCGTAAATGTAAACGGACTGAGACACCTTGAACCCTTTACCATGTCCTGCAAACCATGCATGCCTGAATAATATGCGCAGTGCTGTTATCCTGTGGTTGAGCTCCAGTTCTGACACTCGCATGCCCATCGTAGGCGCTTTCAATGGCGGACAGGGGTCAGCATGAGCGCTGCACAGCACTGTGTCGTTTGCGGCTACACAGCCCCCATGCACTGCAGGGCGGCGGGGTGCAATCTGTGTGCTGGGACACATTCCTCCTGTAGCTATCATTATAAATTTCTGTGACAGATGAGACAGGAAGGCATTTGTTGGCCTCACGCATTGGTGAGCCTTTGGCTCTCAGTACTCCTAGTGGGTCTTGTGTCGGGACACTGTCAATAGATGTTTACCACCGCTGACCTGGAGCAGCCCACAAGCTTTGCCATTTCCGAGCTGCTCTGGCCCAGTCGTGCGGAACGTAATGATTTGGACCCTCGTCGCTCAGGTGCTCACAGCTGTCCACTTCTCCCACATCCAACATGCCATCTACGAGAACCGACTGTTTGCTTACAGTCTAATATATCCCAGACCTTATGCTGTGTTATGAGATAATCAATGTTATTCCTTTGAGAGGGGTCATAACATTGTTGTGCACTGTATTTACAATAACAGGCATGCTTCAGTGCCACAACAACAGCCAGTGTCAGTATGAAGAAGGAAATTTGTAACTTATGGTACAATTAACAAGATAACTATGTAGGTAAAAACAGATTTTTACTGTTTTTAGTATAGTCTTTGATGTACAAATCTTAAATCATTATTTTATTTATTATTTACTGACTTAAGGAACAAAAACAGTATTTGTGAATGAGTTTCTGACTGCAAATGTTTACAAATGTCAATGGTTCCTATGTGAGAATCTGATGATGATTGGATGATTGTAAAAAAACATTCTGGTTCCATTGACTTGCATTAAAAGTAAGGACTGTTTTTGGTTTCTCCTGTAAGGTTGCCATTTTGGATATATATATATATATATATATATATATATATATATATATATATATATATATATATATATATATATATATATATATACACACATACACACACATACACACACACACACATACATATATATATACACTACCACTCAAAAGTTTAGAATCACTTTAGAATTTCATTTCATGCAATTTTCATGCAAATTACAAACAATATTTTCCATTTCACAATTAATGTAAGTGTATCAGATGGTTTTTAAAGAATAAAAATGTTTGTATTAAAGTCTATTTTTGTATAGAGGCTTATTTTGTATATAGTCCTATTATCAGCAATTCTCAGTCCTCTGTCTAAATCTCCTGGTACGACCACCAATCCAAGTTAAGGATGTTATTGGGTTAATTGGTTGTTAGGACACTCTTACTCAATTGTGACACACAGCTGAAAAACATTCTACTAATAAGTGAGTATAAAAGGGAACAACATTCTAGGTTAGTTTAGTATCTGAAGATCAGCAATTGATGGCTTGCTGACCGACTCAAAATGACCAGAAAGAAACAACTTTCTTTAGAGACCCGTCAGTCCATTGTTGTTTTAAGGAAGGAAGATACTCCATTGAAAACAAGAACATTTCATTGTGATCCCAAACTTTTGAGCGGTTAAACTTGTTATTGTATATATTGCTGATTATCTCTTTGGTAAGTCTATTAAAATCAGTTTGACAGCGTTCATTAAAAATGTTGTTTTTGATCTTAAATCATTATTTTTATTATTATTTATTTACTTCATGAACAAAAATAGTGTTCGTAAATGAGTTTCTAACTGCAAATGTTTACAAATGTCAACAATTCCTATGTGAGAATCTGATGATGATGATGATGATAATTGGAATGGAAATGTACCAAAATAGCTTGTAAAAAATTCTGGTTCCACTGACTTACATTAAAAGTAAGGAGTGTTTTGGTCTCTCCTGTAAAGTTGCAATTTTCGATAGCAACGATTTTATATATATATATATATATATATATATATATATATATATATATATATATATATATATATATATATATATATATAAAAAATCTTGTTTTTGATCTTAAATTATTATTTTATTTCCTATTTATTTACTTTATGAACAAAAAGTGTTTGTAAATAAGTTTCTGACTGCAAATGTTTGGAAATGTTAACAGTTTCTAGTGAACACATAAGGGTTAATTCTGACCCATGCTGCACATTAGAAGGGCAGTGATACAAAAAGAATTTTTATTAAAGAAATAAATCTCAGTCAGGTCACTTTTGACCCAAGCTGTGCATCAAAGGGTTAACGGAAACGTAACAAGTGTTCCACTAAAAGGAACAAAATCAATCGTTGTTTAAAACATTTCAAAAGGTGCCCCCAAACTTTAAACACACGGCCTATATATCAAAGGCCTCACTGTTTTTATTTTCTTTATATCTGTGAAAAATACAATCATAATGTTCGTTGGTGGTTACGCTCCAACAGAACGGCGTATTTATTCATCATTAGCGATGAGATGTGAGAGGCTTTAATGATCCCTGACTTTTCAAACAGGCAGTAAAATGACAGCTCAGCGGGACTCCGGCTGTCAAAGGCTCAATAGTTGCACCTCATTAGCCGGCCTTTAAAAGCCGAGTCTGAAGACCATGACTGAACCGCTGGGATTACAAGAGTCGTGTGTGTCAGCCAAAAAACCACGCAGGTCAATACTGCATACGTAGAGTAGAGAAGGAGGGAGGAGGACGAGGAGGAGGAGGAGGAGGAGGAGGGCTATACTTGGCATAGCTGCCACTACAAATGGGCTTCTTTGTATAGGGGCACCTGCAGGGCCTTTTACTGCCAATGCACTGACTGCTCTATGTGCGTGTGTGTGTGTGTGTGTGTGTGTGTGTGTGTGTATGAGACCTGATACGTGCACAAATGTTAAATGTATGTAGTGACGGTGTGTAATTTCAGTGTGAGGCAGTCAGAAGCAGCACAGCTAGAACCACCATCGTCTCTGTCCTAAGAAAAGCATGCATCTCAATTTTTGTCAATTGTTTTTCTACATAGTTTAAACACATGAGCTGTCATTTACATTGTGTGAGAATCTGATGATGATGATTGGACCAAAGGAAATGTACCAAAGTAGCTTGTAAAAAATTCTGGTTCCATTGACTTACATCAGGCCCCTACAACTGATCCAGAATGCAGCAGTACGGCTCGTCTTCAATCTCCCCAAGTTCACTCATGTCACTCCACTGCTGTGCTCCCTTCACTGGCTTCCTGTAGCTGCTCGCATTCAGTTTAAAGTTCTGATGCCTACAAAGCCAAGAATGGACCAGCTCCTCCTGACCTTATGGCAATGGTCAAAAGTCGAACCGCACCTCGAGCCCTTCGCGCTTCAAGTACGGCTCGGCTTGACCCGCCATCTCTCAAGATTCATGGAAGACATGCAACAAAACGCTTCTCTGTCCTGGCACCCAGATGGTGGAACGAACTTCCACTGGCTGTCCGAACAGCGAACTCTCTCGCGGTCTTCAAACGCAGACTGAAGACCACCATCTCTTTGTAAAGTACTTATAAACACTATATACTAAAGTACTGGTACAAACTGTAATTGCACTTTATCTTCTAGGAGCACTGGCTAAGTACTGCACTTGTACTGTATGTAGTCTTGTATTTATTCTCTTATAGATGTTCCTGTATTGCGTTGTCTTGTTTCTAGGTATCAGCACTGGCCCTGTGTTTATGGCAGTGTTTGAGTATAAGAGTGGTTTGGACTCAAACCTGTTTGTACTAGATAGAGGGTCATACTCTGACTGAACACTAAGCACTTTTGTAAGTCGCTCTGGATAAGAGCGTCTGCTAAATGCCGTAAATGTAAATGTAAATGTAAAAATAAGGACTGTTTTTGGCCTCTCCTGTAAAGTTGACATTTTTACATATAGAAATTGATTTCTAATCAAAATATTTTTTACCGTATATGACTCAGACTCATTCAGGGTATTCTGTAACAT
Source organism: Megaleporinus macrocephalus (assembly GCA_021613375.1). Taxonomy (NCBI): domain Eukaryota; kingdom Metazoa; phylum Chordata; class Actinopteri; order Characiformes; family Anostomidae; genus Megaleporinus; species Megaleporinus macrocephalus. The sequence continues at coordinate 9,104,676 of CM038710.1, read as the reverse complement.
CTGTAAAATCAACGTGTCTCATTGGGGAACCAAGACAAAGACATTTAACAGTACTAATCTGATACACCACTTCAGAGACACCACACAGCTGAATACAGTGAGTATCAGTAAACAGCAGAGCTAGCACGCACAGCTAGCACAAAACAAAAAACCCAGAACACCATACAGACCAGATCTGACCGGTACTAACAGTACAGCAGCTGAAGCTAAAGGAACCACAGCCAGAGTGATTGAGTTTATAGTTCTAGATAACCATGTTTCAACCATGCTTCATGACTTGCTTGCACTAATAATTGCATGTAGCCTACCAGGGCATATAGCCCCGCCCTCGATCAGTATCGACTATCAGGTGATCAGCAATTGGAATCGGCCACAAAAATGCTGATCGGTCCATCTCCAATAATGTGTGTGTGTGTGTGTGTGTGTGTGTGTGTGTGTTTGTGTGTGTGTGTGTGTGTGTGTGTATGTGTGTGTATGTGTGTGTATATATATATATATATATAAAAATATCCAATGCAACAGATTATATCTACTGACGATTTTCGATACTACTATCTATCTGCTCAAGCCTACACAGGAAATAACATGTTCTATATTAACTTTGAAGCTAATACAGTTCTTTTCACAATGTAAGTAAATAGTTTTTTTGAAGAATTGGGAAGAATACTAACATCACTGGGGCATAAGAACATATCAAAAATTGCACCATCATGTATTATAATTCTGTACCGATTCACAGATAGACAGACCAGATAGATAGATAGATAGATAGATAGATAGATAGATAGATAGATAGATAGATAGATAGATAGATAGATAGATAGATAGATAGATAGATAGATAGATAGATAGATAGATAGATAGATAGATAGATAGATAGATAGATAGATAGATAGATAGATAGATAGATAGATAGATAGATAGATAGATAGATAGATAGATAGATAGATACTTTATTGATCCTGAAGGAAATTTAGCAGCCAGTAGCAGTTACACAGAACAAAAACAAAGTACAAAACAGAGTACAAAAAAAACAATAAGGTATATAAAGAATAAAGAATTCCAATAGTAAAAAAAGAATATATACAAGAACATATGAATACAGACTATACACCCTGACTAAAGATAAAAAGGCAGTGCAGTAATAAATGAGGTAATGTGTAAGAGAAAAAAAAAAAAAAAAAAAAAAGAATATATATATATATATATATATATATATATATATATATATATATATATATATATATATATATATATATAGATAAAGTGCATGTGTCTGGCTCTCCAGGACCGGAGTTGTGTGCTGCCCTCTAGAATTTGTAATGTGATCAACAGACTGTTCAAAACAGCAGATGACAGTCTGCACAGTCTCTCTCATGAACGGCTTCCTTGAGGTAAAGTCCATCAGCGCAAAACTGCGTGAGGAAGGTTAACGTTTGTACTGATGGTGAAGAGTTTCCTAAACTCTTTTCCTGAACTGACAAAAATGACTGTATAATTACTCACCATGTTTGGTGATGACGTACTGAGTGAGTGTATACATTTACAGTCTGCTGTCTAAATTGGCCTTTTGGATAAATAAAGTAATACAGTGAGGGATAGTTAATAAAAGTAATTCAACTCACTGATAGGCTGAGCTGGTCCGGCAGGGGCATTCGCCCTCTTCCGAGGGGTGAGAGCAGGCTGTATGGGCAGAATGCCTGTGATTGGCTGAGCCTGGCCAGCTTTGGGTCGCTGTCGTGGTGCTATGGAGGTTTCCATTGTGGGGATTGGATCAGTCAGTCTGAAGGACAATTAAGAAAGAAAGATATTTTATATATATATATATATATTCACTTCAAAAAGTTCTCTAAGGGAAATGAAGTGAACCACTGCGCTCTCTTACCTTGCTTTAGTCTGACTCTTCTTAGCCACCGCCTCACTTGCTCTGATTGGCTCAGGAAGTTTTGCAGGGATCTGTAAATTCTGGGGGAAACAGAGGACAAGGAGAGATAAGAACCTGAACAGAGAGCAGCAAATGCCTGCATCAATAAACTGTCGGTTAGGATGCACCTGGGATGCAATGTTTTTGCATCAGTGAAATCAAACGTACTTGTATATGGTTATTAGCAGATGTGCTAATCCTGAATGTAGCAATGTGAGCAATAGCATTACTCTGTGATTGATTCCTCTCCTCTAAATTCTTCCTCACAGGCTCTCTGGAAGGACTGTGTGAGTTAAGAAGCATGTCCAGGTAACATAAGGCGGAAAAGTCTGCTGTTATACTTTACACAGGCAGCCAGTGGAGACATGGTTTGAGTGCAGAGACACCTCCCTCTCCCTCCCACTTGGATTTAGCTTCGGGTAACTCTAGTGGTACCCCCAGCAAGAAGACCGGTGAGCCTAACAGCTCTGTTCATTCTAAGCCAATAACAGACACCATCGTCAAACATACCCAGCCTCAGTGTGTACTAGAGAAACAAATACATAAAGTAAAACAGCATTTTTTAATAATGTATGATTTGCTGTATGCTTAGGAATAACTATAGCAATTAAATTAAACAACCTGTATTTGATGATTTGCACTGAATCGCAGGTAGCAAATCACATTGCGATAAGGGTAAATTTTATTGTATCTCATTAGTAGTTTATAGTAGAGATGGACCGATCGCTGGTCACCTTTCAATGCGATAGGCCGATACCGATTGAAGGCGGGGCTATATGCCACAGCAGGTTAGATGCAATTATTAGCGCAAGCAAAGCATGAAACATAGTCTAAACTGGTTTATTACCATTTTTAACAAACTCATATGAAACAGTATAATATTATAACTAAATTAGAAGTTGGTCTATGTGGAGTAAACCGCTTGCTACAGCTCCAGAAGAGCCACATCTGAAAAGTATCTCTACTAGGAACAGCAGAGCGTAGATCCAGGTGGAACATTAAGCAGCAGAATGAACGTCTTCTACAGCCGAGAAGAGCTGCTTATCTAGAACTATAAACTCAATCACTCTGGCTGTGGTTCTTTAGCTCTCTGGCTGTTTCTGCTGCTGTTCTGTTCATACCGGTCAGATCTGGTCTGTATGGTGTTCTGGGTTGTTTGTTTTGGACTAGCTGTGTGTGTAGCTCTGCTGTTTACTGATACTCACTGTATTCAGTGTGTGGTGTCTCTGAAGTGTCGTATCAGATTAATAGTGTTAAACGTCGTTGTCTTGGTTCCCGCAAGACACATCGATTTTACTAATTTTACAGATGTTACAAGCTGTCCTGGATGAGTCTGAGTCACATACACAGACAGACTATGTTTTCTATCCACACATGCGGTGAACGCCGTAAAATGTTTTTGCGAAGCTGCTGCTTTAGTCAGTCAGAAAATGAAAGAGTGTGCATTTCCACCTAGTGGTTCAGATAGGAATAGCAGGGAGCTGGCAGGAGAGCTCCTCTTTCTGGATGAAACGCTTGCTGGAAATACAGAGATTGGGCTCATTTGCTTAACGTCATCAATCGGCTCTCGGGATCGGCTACATTGGAGAAATATTGGCCGATCACCGATCACATATTTTGATTAAAAATCAGCCGATACATGGCAAATCGATACTTCCATCTCTAGTTTATAGTAGAGCTGGGCGATGTGGCCTTTAAAAAAAATCTTTGATTTTTTTCACCAAAAATCTGATTTTAGATTTTAATTGATTTTTTTTTTTTTTGTTTGAAGGCAGACGCTTCGTAGAGCCCAGGTGTCGTTAACAAAACGTATTGTTAAACTCATGTAGGGCTGTAGCGTTCAGCTGGACCACAGGTCAGTGGTGGTGGTGGCATAATACGACGCGTTCTCCTCCTTCAGCTCTCTAGTGATTCTTTGTGTGTTGTTATAAAGTTGTGGCAACTTCAAAAGAATATTTGTGGCTCGGTAGCACATACTTCTGCTTTAAAACTTTTCCACCTGACTGACTTTTCCTCAGATTTTTATAGGGGCACCATGTCTTTTGCAGTAAACATCGCTATAGCATCTGTGATTGGCTTACAACATGCCCCATTCTTATCATACAGCAAACAGTTGGAAAACGTGTCCGGGACGGTTGCTAACTGTATTTTGGGTGGTGTGCTGGTGGAGCAGCTGTTTTCATTCTGCTGGGGGCAGCACTTCTCCCACTCCACTGCATGCTTCTGTTTAAGGTGTTGGGAGAAGTTTCTAGTGCTGCTTCTTTTGGATGAAACAGTTTTCAAACACACCTTACAGCAAGGACTTATTTGGTCCGTGTCTGACACCACAAACCCAAACCAATTCCAGATCTAGCATGTTGTTTATGTGTGTCTATGGCAAGCGGCCAAAGGGGGGCGTCGGTGTCGGAAGTTAAAACTGAGAGAAAACCGATTTTCATAAAAACACATCGTCCTTAACTGTAAATTCGAATTAATCGATACAATCGATTTTTCGCCCAGCTCTAGTTTAGAGGCATCATTTACGTACCAGACCGTTGCCAATGCAAGATAATAAATCCCACAAATTCAAACTGCTTTACTTTCTTCTAAGAAGACTGCAGACCAGCGCAAGTTAGAAGTGAACTTTCATTTAGCAACCCAGATTTCTGCTCTGATCAGCTCAATGAAGCTGTAGCGTGAAAAGCTTTAGCGTCAGGGTTCTATTCTGACAAATGCCCTTAGCGGTGTAGCTCAGAGCTCAGAGCCTTAAAGTCTCGCACTTGTACTGAGTGACTGACGTGCCTATGGCACTTTGTAGCCACACCGGCCCTAATGTGCCCACTCAATGCCTCCATTATACCATCAATACAAAACCCTGTGGGAGGGGCTGCTGGAACCCAGCCAATTGGCAGCCGACAGCAGAATCCTACTTCCTCTGACACTGCGAGGCAGCCCTTACGATGCATGCTCTACAAAGCTGGCATGAATTAAACAGTAGCTTGGGAAGAGATGCTGGGTGGGTAGCTTTGGAGTACAACAACACCACAAACAACAAACAGCAGAGGAAGAAGAGAGAAAGCTGAATGTGGTTCAGCAGGTTAACCAAGTTTTGTTTGCTATTTGCACTGGTAAAGAAAAACGGTATCGTCCAGACTCAGAAACTGCTAACCACGATGGGGACAGAAGTCAGAGTGATGCAGAAACTTACATGGACATTCTGCACTGGGCTGTCTTTGCGTGCCAGCTTGAATGCAAAATAAGACACTAGGTAGATATCTGGCCTTACGTCGGGGTCCGGCTCCAGCATGTAACCTGAAAACAGAAAACAGACATTAAAATAAAAAAAAGTGAAAGGGTCACATTTTTATATAACTACTTTCAGAATTTAAATATTTCTACAGCATTTTCATAAACATGTATAGGCTGCATGTATATGTTGTGGTGGAAGTTTTATATATTTTTTATTTGTTTTGTAGTATTAAAAAAACTTGCATGTGGTATTGTACAGATCTTGGGTGGTTTTGAACTGTGAAAATATTTTGCGATTGAAATTGTGAAGTTTTCACAACCCCGTGCTCTGCAGGGGTCTGAAGACCATCTAGCACAGGGGTGTTCAATTAGAAGTCAGTAAGGTCCAGTTAAAGGAGATTTCCTCAGGCCAAGGTCCAGACCACCATCATTTCTGACGCGTGTTATGATTCAGTGGTGTATCCTGTTTACTGAAGTAGCCTAGTATCAACATCTTATACCATCAACTACTGAAACACCAACACATCACACATACCGTTCAGTATATTTCAGTACATTTACTGTTTAAATGCTGAACTGAATTAATTATTTATAAACTTCTAATAAATGTTTTTTTTACTCAGTTCAATAAAAACAAGAGCTACATAAAAAAAACAGAATGCTTTTGAAAAATTAAAAAATAGAAAAATTTTGAGCATCATAAAGTGTTTATTTATTTTTTTAAAGCATGCAGTATGAATCAGCCTTTCTCCGACTCGCTTTATTCTCCGACTGCTGCTTCTCGCATTGTACCTCGCCTGTGTATGTGCCACACTCCTGAAACTGCACAGATCTGATTGGCTGAGGAGCACCTTTGATGATCTTACAACGCACGTGATTGGTTGGTAAGTGTACTGTGCCGCAAAGCCCGTATACCGTAAAGACAAGAAAAGTTCCACCAAATAAACACAGACAGAAGTAAATAGTCCTCAATAGTTTATCGCTTTGGGTCCGCGCTGGACAACGTCTGGGTCTGCCTATTAGTGACCTCGGATCTAGCATATACAACTGCACTCTGCAGGGGTCAGACGACCAAATTCCGCAGGGGTCCTGGAGATCACGAGAACATTGCATGCTGAGAGCATGGTCAAAACGTGATTCAGATAAAGCAGGCCTCAGGTTGCACTGACAAGAGTTTAAGCTCTTCTGCTGGCGAGAAACTCAAAGAATATTAAAATTAAAAGTATAAGGGAATAGTTTGGAGTCTGTTCTGTATTCTGAAGGCTGGATGTGTAAACTTCTTTTGTTTGTGTGTGCTGGTAGGATTATTTAATATTTTTCAGATGTCTATTTATTTCCTCAATAAAAAAAATATTTTAAAAAAATATTTAAATAAAAAATACTGAACACTCTACAGTCCTGAATGGGAGTAAACTCCAATTTCTCTCTCTCTCTCTCAACATGACTTCCATAGACACTAAATACTGAAAAATAAGGCTAAGGTCTAATAATTAAATAACAGTGCTAGAGTTTAAAGGGTTAAAGGCTAAACCTGTGTGCACACCGCCGGCAATAAAACTGCTTAGTGACGCTTGGGTAGCCTTCAATTACTGATGGGCGTTGTGAAGTGGGAGCAGGAAGGTAGGAAGATTGCACAGCCATGCAAACTACAGGTTTAAAAGAGCAGGAGTCAACACAGACTAGTGTTAAGCATAAATATCTAAAAACGGATTAAAAAATTAAAACAACTAATTGACCAAATTTCACTTTCAGTAATGCTGTGTAGGCTAAATCATTCAGCTCACTGCATTAATACCTTCTTATGACCTGCATCTGTTTCAGAAAACCGTATTCTACCTGTACTTGACAGCAGATGATGTGTAGAAACACCAGTACAACGAGCTCACTGGGTTCTAAGGGTTGAAAGCTGAGCAGCAAACCAGTGAAACCAGCTGACACAACCTGATTGATCAGCGTGACTCACGTATGAGGCAGTGCATGTCGTGGGAGTAACGCGAGTTGTCTGGGATGGTGAAGCTGCCGTCGCAGATGGCCACCTGACTCTCTCCGAAGGGCAGCGTGAAAAAACACAGCTTATACAGCAAACAGCCCAGGGCCTGCAGAGAGAGAGAGAGAGAGAGAGAGAGAGAGAGAGAGAGAGAGAGAGAGAGAGAGAGAGAGAGAGAGAGAGAGAGAGAGAGAGAGAGAGAGAGAGAGAGAGAGAGAGAGAGAGAGAGAGGAGAGAGAGAGAGAGAGAGAGAGAGAGAGAGAGAGAGAGAGAGAGAGATACACAAACACAAAGAACATCACAGCCAGTCCCCCCTTTCTTTTGCCTCCTCAACAACTTCACACACACACACAAAATAAAAATTCAAATCAGCAAATATGTGTCATATCAGTTTTACCACCGCTGCAGAGCCTGCACTTAAAACTGCAAGCCTGCGTGTCTGTGGGAGTCAACCACAACCGCACTGCCACCGAGGCGATGAAAGTAAAGAATGTGGCTCAGTCGCTCTGAAACAATTCCTCTCTCAATCAGACTCCTGTGTGTGGTCTCGGGGCCGATCCCTCGTAAAGGGAACTGTGGCTGCTATTTCACAAACGCGCACTCACCCAGATATCTGCTTTGGTGGTGATCATCTTGCCGCTGTACAGATTCACCATCTCTGGAGCTCTATATGAGAGAGTCGTGTACCTGCACATGCACAAACACACACACAGATTAAAAGAGTGTAAACATGCAAGAATGCATGCATTGTTTTTGCATCCAGCTTGTGATTCAACAGCACTAACTGTGAATATGAGGCTGCAATATATTGTAATCCAGTATAAATTATTAGGGATTGATTAATTAGGCATGCACCAATGCCAATATCCAGTATCTTTCATGAACATGATCATTTATAAATGCAGTAAAATGAATAAAGTGCAGTAGCCCAGCATCACCTGAACATTCTGCAGTAAGTACAATAAAGATATTATTGAATAATATTTGGAAACATTGGTCAAATCTAGGGTTGCAAAATTCTGGGGATTTTCAAAGGTTGGAAATGTACCATGGGAAGTAACATGTATTAACAGGTAATTATAAGAATTAATGGGAATAAAATGGGAATATTTAAAGCTAAAGCTGAGAAACTTACATATAGTTGGTAAAAAAGAAACTTAAGCATAGTCTTAGCTATAATATATAATATATAATTATATGATACTAAGACAGTTAGCAAGAGGAGTTGCGTTCCTTTGATTTGTTCAATGAAAGAATTAAGCATTTATAAAAGTCTGCTTGCAACTAACTGTAATAATAATAATACATTTTATTTAAGGGCGCCTTTCTTGACACTCAAGGGGACCGTACATAGCTTTTCCTAAAACAAAAAATACATAATAAAAAAAGAGTACAAAATTAAAACAGTGCAAGTACAGTCACAGGTCATAGGCAACTTTAAACAAGTGAGTTTTAAGTTTGATTTTAAAACGTGGCAATGAATCTATATCACAGAGATCAGCTGGGAGTGAGTTCCAAAGCCGGGGTTCAGCACGACTAAATGCTCTGCTCCCCATAGTAGCAAGACGGACAGGGGGAATGGTTAGATGAATGGAAGAAGATGATCTAAGGGTACGGACAGGTCTAGTAATTTGAAGGAGGTCAAAAAGATATGAAGGGGCGAGATTATGGAGAGCTTTGAAAGTTAAAAGGAGTATTTTATAATTGATGCAATGTGAAATGGGAAGCCAATGAAGCTGCTGTTAAACAGGAGTGATATGATTGATTGAAGGGGTCCGTGTAATGATACAAGCAGCTGAATTTTGAATTGTAATTTATGAAGGGTTTTCTGTGGTAAACCAAACAAAAGAGAATTACAATAATCTAAACGAGAGGTAACCAGACTATAAATCAAAATAGCAGTAGAATGAGGAGTAAGAGAAGGACGGAGACGATTAATATTTCAAAGATGAAAATAAGCTGAGCGAGTGATATTACTAACATGGGAAACAAAAGAGAGGGTCCTATCAACTGTGTATCATAGTTATTATTTGTATTGTTATGCCTTCACGTATGCAGTTGACAATAAATGACACATTAATGATAGTGTATGATATAGTTCCTTTAAAGTATCTAATATTTAATATTAGTTGAAAATAATTTCCCATAAATTCCCAAAATTTCCATAGAAAGTTTACATTTTAGAATATTTCCTGAGCTAAAGTTCCCATAGGAAATTACCGGCACTTTACTGGAAATGTATCGGAAATTTTCCACCCCTTTACAACCCTAGTCAAATCTAAGTAACTGTACAATACATATTTGTTTTGATAGTGATATGATATGATTCCAATATCACTATATAAAAAATATTATGGCAATATTAAAGCATCATCTTTATTAGAGAGTACATTACATTACATTACAGTGATTACCGATGCTGGGCTAATTCAAATATATAGAAAAACTTTATGATGCACTGAATGGTCTCATAAGGAATCTTAATCAAACCGAATTGTTATGAGATCAGAGATTTACACCTCACTTAAAAGACACCAGCCAGCTAAATAAAGGCACTATCAGAAACTTCAAAGAATAAAAAAAACCCTACTTTTTAATTTCCTCCTCCACTGTGGCGGCCCCCTCTGCCTGGGGGTTCTGGAACCTGTTGGTGGCACTGCCGAAATCACAGAGGACATAGTGACCTCGGTCATGCAGCAGGATATTCTCCACCTGAGGGATGGGAGAGGGAGGAGAGGGAACATCAGCGAGAGAGCGAGAGAGAGAAGAAAGAGAAAGAGGCAAAGAAAATAAATGGGAAAAAAAGCGAAGGCTAGATCATTAAGGGCGTGTCTGCTCAATGGAGGAGAAAGAAATGTGAGGATGTGAACACTGTGAGGACGTGTCTCTGTTATTGTACATCACTACACATTAATAACTGATCTGATTATTAAAGGAATACATTTTCAGATCTTTCCACCCATACATCCATTCATCTATCTATTCATATGTCCATCCATCCACTCATACATCTATATATACACACATTCATCTAAATATCCATCTATACATCCTTTAATCTATCTATATATAAATCCATCCATCAATCCATATCTATCCATTCATCTATCTATATATCCATTCATCTAATTATCCATCTATATATCCTTTAATCTATCTATATATCCATCCATCCATTCATATATCTATACATCATCCATCCATCCATCAATCCATATATCCATCCATCCATTCATCTATCTATATATCGATTTATCTATCTATATATCCATCCATCAATCCATATATCTATATATCCATCTATCCATGTCACATTACCACAGATGCATCTCTTGGTACAGACAGATGCTTATAATGCTGAATTCTGTTTTGCAAAATAAATATCATTACTGTCCAAAGACAAACATGTATCTCCATCTTTGTTAGGTTTTGGTTTTCTATATCATTTGAACTTCTCTTTAAATCATGTGAAAATTGAAAAAATTGAAAAGGGGAGCTGCATGTTTTTCTTTGGACAGCGTTGATACATTTCAAATATTTCTTTACAAATTCTTCAACAAAGCTATTTTTTAAGCTGCAAATAATTTTATGTTCTTTTTAGAACCTATAAATTTAACATGACAGAATAAAAAAATAATCTATTGTAAATGTCACTTATTTCTGCAGAATTAAATGGTGAAGATAAAAACTCAGAGGGGTTTAATGTGTAATACTCAGTTCTGGTAAACCTTCCTGAGTCATAAATGTTGGGTGTTGCTGATAAGATCCAGATGTCAGAAGAGTTTAGTGCTTTTAAAAGCTACATTAGTGAAAGCCTTCACGATGGTAGACATTGTTTCATGACAGCAGAGAAGGTTTCAGACAGAACCCTATTTTTAAAGCATGTTCAGGGCAGAAGGATATATATGAAGGGTGTTGTTAAGTTTTCTTTGGGACCTTGCAGTTATACAGACAGCTCATGGATCCAGCTCTAATGCTGCCCAGAGAGAGTTACAGGCCTTATTCACCTACATAGCTAGTGGCTGGATGTAAAGTCAGGCTCCACTGTCTAGATGACTCGACAGTGACTCTAGATTGAAGGAGATGAGAACAAGCGGATATCTGGATTGATGGGACTGTTAGAATTACAACATAGCAGAAGAACTGAAACCAAAACTCTAAATAACATACATCTAAAAAATTAACATATGAAAACATCTGCATGAGCCCTAAAAAGGGACTTAACAGTGTTATATGGAGAAATAGCACCCTTACTTTATTCAGATGTATTACTATTTACTATCATTAACACTAAATATTAAACCAGTACAATCCTCTTATAGATATTAAACTCAGGCTAGGTTTATGTATTATTAGAGAGAAATCTGTGTGATATCATTTATGAGGAAGATGGATTTCAGGAGGAGAACTCGTACTTTGAGGTCTCGGTGGATGATGGGAGTTTTGCATTGATGCAATCGAGCCACAGCTTCACACGTATCACAGAAAATCTGCAGCACCTCCGGCTCACTGAAACCAGTCTGCAGCCTCTGGTTCATCAGATTCACCACCTGACCTCCTGAAATACACACAGTCATCAATAAACAAAACATGTGAAAAAAAATTAGAGACACAGGAGAGAGAGAGAGATAGAGATAGAGATAGAGATAGAGAGAGAGAAAGAGAAAGAGAGAGAGAGAAAGAGAGAGAGAGAGAGAGAGAGAGAGCGCAAGATGCAAGAGAGAGAGCAAGATGCAAGAGAGCACAAGATGAGAGCGAGAGAGCAAAATGAGAGACAGAGAGAGAGCAAGATGAGAGAGAGCGCAAGATGAGAGTGAGAAAGAGAGCAAGATGAGAGAGAGAGTGCAAGATGAGAGTGAGAAAGAGAGCAAGATGAGAGCGAGAAAGAGAGCAAGATGAGTGAGAAAGAGAGCAAGATGAGAGAGAGAGCGCAAGATGAGAGTGAGAAAGAGAGCAAGATGAGAGTGAGAAAGAGAGCAAGATGAGAGAGAGAGCGCAAGATGAGAGTGAGAAAGAGTGCAAGACGAGAGAGAGCGCAAGACGAGAGAGAGCGCAAGACGAGAGAGAGAGAGAGAGTGAAAGAGAGAGCGCAAGATGAGAGCAAGACGAGAGAGAGCGAGAGAGAGAGACAGAGAGAGAAAACGATAGAGCGCAAGACTAGAGCGAGAGAGAGAGAGCGAGAGAAATCAAGATGAAAGCGAGAAAGAGAGCAAGACTAGAGAGAGCGAGAGAGACTGAAAGCGAGAGAGACAGGGAGAAAGCAAGAGACAGAGAGAGCAAGATGAGAAAGAAACAGAGAGAGAGAGAGAGGGAGAGAGAGTGCTAACCTCTACAGAAGTCCATTAATATAAGGACTTCCCAAACGTCTCCTGAACCCACGGCTGTGATGCTGGAGTCCAGAAAGCCCACGATATTTCTGTTGCCCACCAGATCCCTCTGTAAACAAAGCACACACACATACACATACATACGTTACACCCTGATGAGTGTCTGTACTGTAATAACTGTCTAACGGTGGTCCGGCACAGACTAATGATCTTCACTGAGGCCCCTGAACGACGGTGGAAAGTGCCGACTCAACATCGCTTCATCAGCGCGTTTAAAAGGCTACCGCTGCTCAGACACTGAGTCACAACAATAATAATAATAATCACAGCCCTCCCCATCTCTCTCTGTCTCATTACGCCCCCCTCTCTCCACCTCTCTAATTACTCCCTCTCTCCAAATCTCAGACTATTCTTCACATCACCAGCTTTAATTCTCCTATAAATGTCCCTCCAGCATTTCATCAGTACTGCCACATAGGCATTCTAACTATCATTATTTTATGGATGGATGGATGGATAGATACATGGATGGATACGTGGATTGATGGGTGGATGGATGGATGGATACATGGATGGATACGTGGATGGATGGATGGATACATGGATGGATGGATACGTGGATGGATGGATACGTGGATGGATGGATGGATACATGGATGGATGGGTGGATGGATGGATACATGGATGAATGGGTGGATGGATGGATGGGTGGATGGATGGATGGATACATGGATGGATACGTGGATGGATGGATGGATACATGGATGGATGGATACGTGGATGGATGGATACGTGGATGGATGGATGGATACGTGGATGGATGGATGGATGGATGGATGGGTGGATGGATGGATACATGGATGAATGGGTGGATGGATGGATGGATGGATGGATGGATACATGGATGGATGGATACATGGATGGATACATGGATACATGGATGGATGGATGGATACATGGATGGATCCATGGATGGATGGATGAATGGATGAATGGATGTATGGATACATGGATGTATGTATGGATGGATGGATGAATGGATCTCCATTCATAGTATAAGCCACTCCAAGACATGTGAAGCTCCACTATGTCCTTCCAAACTACCTCCGAAGGCAAACTCACTGGAGAGCCCAACTTACTTGAAGAGGAACACTAACTGCTGACTGTATTTTGAATGACTAGCATTGTGCTGAGTGATAGTGTAGAGAGGGAGGACAAGCTACAGCTACGTTAAGGCTGTGATCTAGCCAGGGAATCACACTCATGTACTCCCCAAGATGGGCCAACTGGGGCTGGACAAGAAGGTAGCTGGAGCATAAAATTAGAACGCAAAAATAATTTCACATTTAACAATAATAACAAGTACAAGTTGATTAATATATATATTTTTCCTGAAACATTTCACATATAGTGCTGCACTTGTACTATGTACTATGCGAGAGAGAGAGAAATCTGTGGGATGTAATGTAGAAGAAGAACATATATGTATATGTATATATATCTCCACAATACACTTAGAAAAGCAGACTGTAATGTAATTATGTTTATATACTTACATATATATTTATATTTCTATTTATATATTTACTTTGTGGACCAAATACTCCATTCACACTGAGCTTAGGCTGACTTAGACCATGCAAGAAGGTGGGCACTTTGCTAACCTAGTATTAAATAAGGCCTGAGATGAAAAAGCAACATAAGGATAGGTTCCAGTGTTGTAAACAGCGTCGCCCACAGTCCGAAAGGAAGCTTCTCTATTACGGATGAGACAAAGTCACCAGATGCGGCCCATTTAAATGCCAAACAACGACCTCTTTCTCCCTCTCCTGACTGAAGCTGCTCTTATGAGCTCGCTGCAGTCTGTGAATAGTGTCTCTCGCTCTCTTTCTATCGCTCGCTCTCTGCTGATGCGTCTTTCATGAGTACCAATACAAGGCAGCATTTCATGCGGTACGTGTATTGACTCAAAATCTGGTATAATAAACTAGCCAGTTGGGTTTTTGCAGATGATCCGGCACCCAAACACGTCCTCTCTTTCCTAAGAAGTCTGTTGTGTTAATTCTTAAAACTACAAGACAAAAGCAATGACGGCCAGCTCTGCCATGTCTCTCTTTAACTCCCTTTATTGTAAAATGCAATGTATCCAGCAAAACAGTTCTCAGACGCTTGTTTCATTGGTTTTATGCTGGAGCTTGGATGATAGTTTAGCTCCTCAATGAAGACCTACACCCCACCAACCAGCACTGTGCCAACTGCAGGCCTAAAACATCACGCTTTCCTCCTACTAGAGATCGACCGATATGGGTTTTTTCTATAGCCGATGCCGATGTTTAGAGGTCAGGGTCAGCCGATGGCCGATATGTCCTGCCTATTTTGGGGGCTGATATCTAGAAGTTTTCTGCTTTACTTGCTGCTAAAATGTCACACTGTTAACAAGTGGATGCACAACATTTCTGAGAGAGAGAGAGAGAGAGAGAGAGAGAGAGAGAAAGAGAGAGAGAGAGAGAGAGAGAGAGAGAGAGAGAGAGACGCAATACAAGAGGGTTGTAACAATAAACTATAAATGTGAGATCGACCAATATGCCACGCTACCTCATACCATGTTAAACTGTGAAGAAATCCTGATTTTAGTGCTATATAAACATGTTTTTATTGTAATTGGTAATATTAGGAATATTATATTTATATATTTATTTATTTATTGAAATATTTATATTTTTACTAAGACAGTTGTAGGGCAAATTAAACAGTCCCTTATTATTGTTAAAAGCAGAGCACATAAGGCACACAATAAGAATGCTTCTTTACTCTTTCATGGAAAAAAGCTTATAGTCTAGGATTGATATAGGCTGTGCAAAGAAGACAAAAAAACCTGAGAGCACATGAGATCAGAATTCGTTTATAGAGAAAAAAGAAGGAAAACAAAACGCTTCCTCCAGTAATACAATGTCTTTTCTGTGTTGTACATTTTCGGGACAGCCGTCTCAGAAAAACACGTCTTGCCAGGCAACTCGTATTGCTTGTCGAATTTCTCAAGCATAGACTTGAATGGCGGTTTTTGGACTGGGCTAAATGGAACCATCTCCTCAAGAAGATACCCTGTTACGGCAGACGTCAGGTGTTTATATCTGACTTTCACGTCAGTATTTAGAACCTCACGCAAAGCATTCAGCCACCCCTAACTATCGGCTGGAACCAACCTGAGCTGTTCCTTCTGAGGCTGCTCCACGGCTTGTTGGTGCTGGTGGGGGCAGTTGCGCTTTGATAGTTGGATGATGGGTAGCTAGGTGGAATCTCAAATTCGATGTATTTCCCCGTTTCACAGCAACCTTTCGGTCACAGATTTTGCATATTGCCTCGTCTAAATTGGCGGGTCGCATTTGGTTTTGCGACCAGAGTAGCTGCCATTGTTTCCATAAACATGACGGACGTGAAGAGTCAGCGTTTTTAAATAATAATTAACATCTACTGCACACGCAGCGAAGTGGCTTACGTGTAAAACAAGAAGAACCTTGCGAAAAAATGAAAACACGAATATCACGCTGTGACGGTTGCTTGCAATTTCCTGTGGTTGGCAGGACAATAGCGCGGTACAGCCCTACTCATGAGCATTAAAAGCTTTACAAATTCAGAAGCACTTTCAAAAAGATAACGAAGCTTGGTCCGCCGTGATTGCAACTTCCAACGTCATTGGTAGACCGCTGCTTGACTCCCGTTGCTGTTAAAGTCCACAGACGTCTATATATCCAGACACTTCCAGCATAAAACCTAGAGTTTTAGCTAATTCTCTTGTCGCAAACAACAATAATGCATACACTTGAACTGTTTCTTTCACCAATCATTCGAAAGCGATTCAATAATAATTATAATATTCGGTATTTATAGAGCACTTATACAAGT
This sequence comes from Megaleporinus macrocephalus, assembly GCA_021613375.1. Taxonomy (NCBI): domain Eukaryota; kingdom Metazoa; phylum Chordata; class Actinopteri; order Characiformes; family Anostomidae; genus Megaleporinus; species Megaleporinus macrocephalus. Next base: position 9,088,307 of record CM038710.1, on the reverse strand, counting down.
GGTTTACAGACAGTTTTCTTAAGAAGTCAAAGACAAGGTTCAGCTTTACTGGGACTATAATGTTAAAGTCTTAATTAAACAACCCTCAAGTGAGCTCTGATCCTGACTCTCTAATGAACATTGGAACTGAGCTCTATAGTTTAGAAGCAGAATAACTGAAAAAGTCTGTATTTTATGGTGTTGGTGAAGAAGGTCAGTATCTGCAGACCCAAGATCTCCAAAAGCTTTATAGACGAGAACAGAACTTACAGAACTAAAGTCTATTGTAAAAGAAAAGATAGTTTAAAAATTTCACGAACCACATTTCTAATGTTAACTCTTCTTCCTTGTTCCCAACAAAATTAAATCTTCCAAAATGAAAAAACATATCTTTAAACTTCATTTACGTCTTTCACATGGATGCCGTAGTCATGAATTAAAACCACAAGGTTTGCCGAAAGGCAGCGAGCTTGTATGCATACAGACAACGGCACACCACGGCACACAGCTTGCGCAATAGCTTGTTTTCTATTTTTCATAGTATTATGGCTTCAAGACTGTAAAGTGAGGCACAGAGTAAAGTATGAAGGCACAAGCAGCAGTTTATCACTGAGCACACTGTCTTTCTGCTGGTCTCGTACACAAATATCAAATTCTTAAAGCTCTACAACTGAGCACTGCTACAAGACTTGATCTGCAGAAAACATCTGCAGCTTGAAAGCCAGGGAGAGGGCACGCCTCTGTACTGTTATAACATATCTGTACACGCGGGAGGACAGCTGTGATCACCCCTCGGGAGCAGGAGGGGTCTAGATTGGGCGTTTGAGTGCAAGCTCTCACCATGATCTGAATCTCTCTCTTGCAGACTTGAAGGTCGTATTCGTTGTTCACGTACATCCTCTTCAGAGCACAGCGGACACCCTGATGAGTGCGCACAAGAAACACGATGGCGAAGCCGCCTGGATGGAGACAGAAGAGAGGAAGATAAAGTTAGAAATTAATCCATTCAATTACTTTGTAGAAACCAAGTCGTCATTCTAAGCACAGCCTAAAACAATCCTCTGTCATTGTTAACTGGTCACAAAATCCAGAACAGGTTCTTTCACCGCTGCTACACCAAATGTGTGTGTGCTTCATGTGTTCATATAGCTCACACTGTGCAAACCTTTGTTATTTAAAAATTTGGCTGTAAAAATATCACATTCAGCCATAATAATTCACAATCCGTGTAGTTCAAACAGCTCCAAGCAATAATAATAATAATAATAATAATAATAATAATAACAACAACAACAATACCAAATAATAATAATAATAATACCAAATCGGTATGCCGCCGAGAGCGCTGATACCATAAAGTCTATTGACTAAATGGCTGCATGCGTTTCTGCATTGTGGCAATTTTTATTTTTTCATAGCTCTAAAACTTTTTAATGTGCAGCTACTCAACCAGTAAATTGTATTCTTTCAATGTTATTATATCTTATTCAGGATAAGATATAAAAAATACAACATATAAAAAGTGGAACCCTATAAATATCACGATTTATAGTCATATATCGAGCATTTAAGTCAGAGTTGGTATCGGCAGATACGTGAAAAGCTGGTATCGGTATTGGTATCGGTAAGGAAAAAGTGGTATCGGTGCATCCCTAATAATAATAATAATAATAATAATAATAATAATAATAATAACAACAATAATAGGCATGTCTGAAATAGTCCACCTGTTAACTTGTTCCCTGTTCACTGCCTAGACTGCTCTATGCATAGAGGAGCAGTGAGGGAGACAGTAGAGGTAATTCGGACGACAAACTTTCCAAAAAAAAAAGCTATGCCTTGTGGGGTATCAGCCTGTAATAAGCCCACAATGCACTATACAACTAGTGGTTGTCCACTAGTTTTATGGTGCATTGTGGCTAAAAATATAGTGAACACTATAACACTACACTACAAAATGGCCAACACCCTGAACAGAACACTAAACGGTAACTAGGGTGCGATTTCAGACACACCCGATGATAATAATGATAATAACTAAAATATTACAAATATATACAAAAACTATACAACACACACACACACACACTTTAGCTACAGTGCACCAGTGAGCTGAAATTCACTGCAAGAAACTCTAAAACTCAGCTCGCTGGTGTCACTAAATCATTTAAAACGTTTAGTGTCTAACCACTTTTAGACTGCCTGTACCTCTTTTAATTGAGTTTTTTTTGCCTTTTATTTATTTAGTCCTATTATCTATCCTATCCTATCTCGGCTTTACATGTTATTTTATTTTCATCATTTACTTATAATAATCTTGGTGCTATTTAATTTACTTTTTTATCTTAAATTACTTAATTGTGTTTATATTCTATTGTTTTAATTATTATCTTTTTATTTAATTGCTTTATATTTTTAGCTTGTCCACCAATCCCTTTATTCTGAATTATTTATTTCTTCTTAATTAACTCTTATATTGTTTGCCCTTTCTAATGCTTTTATCATGTAATTCTTATTGTTGCTTATTTTAGCTTCCTTGATTACATACTTGTTTCTAATTTTAATTTATTTTTCAGTCCCTTTAAGTTGTAAATGCTCCGTTGTATTGAAAATGAGGGTTACCCTCAACGTATTACCGAGTAAAAATAAAGGTTGACTGAGATAAAGTGTTTGTGTGGCTTTGTACCAGTATAGAATTACTTCTTTTCAATGCAAACATGTGAATGCAGCCACTAATTTAAATTTGCTACAAATGGATTAGGCTGCACATCCTGTTCCAAACCAGACAAATACTTAACCAGTTTCACTGTTTACAACTGGACCTGTGTGTGTGTGTCATGTTCTTTATCTATCACTGTATCTATCACTGTATGTGTGAAGATGCACAAGGCTTCCTTCCTTGTCAGATGCACCAACTGAAGTAATGTATCTTTATCCCTCTGATGCAGTAATGCCCTTCTCTTTCTCTGGCCTTGTGTGATCTCTAAAGGCCTCGACTTCCCTGAAGCTAACTACATTCCTGTCTGTCTGCTTTTCTCCCTCTCCATCACGCTCTTCATCTCCACCACTGGGAGCTGGAACAGCCTCCATGTTGCTCATCTCCTGACCGTATTTCCACTAATCTATCAAAATAACCAATTTACCTTCATCTTCCCTCAAAGCCCTTTCCCCAGATCTTCAGTCTGACAGGGCAGATCCCTCACGCCCTCTCTTTCATCTGAAAACACTTGCTTAAGCTCTCTCTCTCTCTCACTATGGCTCTCAATAGTTAATAGCCATCCGTCCACTCAGAGCTACAGTGATATTGTAATCTGTAACAGCACAACAAGCTTGTAGCCATTAGTGAATTTCTCGCCATCTCTCTCTCTCTCTCTCTCTCTCTCTCTCTCTCGAAAGACCAAAATGTTTTTTATATTTATAGACACTTAATTATAGAAAGTACATCTTAAGTGTGCTTCATGTGTTCATTTAGCCCACACTGTGTCAACTATATAATAAAAGTGTATATTAAATACGATATTATAAATATTTAACTGTCTGTAAAAATATATATAAAAAAATCACAGCCTGCACAGTTATAACAATAACAGTAATAATAACAGTAATAATATTAATAATAATAAATCACAAAATTCCTGTTGATAAGTATCTTGCATATCGTCCCTGTCAAAAGAAAACCATGTCCTTTTCAGTCATTTTAATTTTTCTATATTATTTGAAAACGACAGCTGCTCTTTATGTTGTGTAAAAAAATCCATAAAGAATGGTCCAATAGAAATGCTCCAAAATCAAGAAATTCTGGTCTTGCATTAAAAGTACAGTATGTTTTTGGCCCCTCCTCTAAATTTACAATTTAGGAGATTTAATAAATAATACTACTAATTATATATATATATATATATATATATATATATATATATATGTGTGTGTGTGTGTGTGTGTGTGTGTACACAGTTGGCTGCATACCACTATAATATACAGAATTACTTTTTTTTTTTTAATGCAAACATGTGAATGCAGCCCACGTCCTCAGCTACAGGCTGATAGTGCTAAAAGGGCATACATGCAAGCTATCAGTTCAGACTGTATACCATTATATACAGAAATTAAGTGATTTGACTGAAATCATCAAGTCAGTCAAACACACTATGAAGGTAGACCAAAACCATAACAAATAAAAGCATTAATCCAGAATATCACGTTATGAACTAAAGACAAAGTGATCTGACTGAGGTATTTATGAAGAGGCTCCAAAAAAAAATAAATGCCACTTATTTAAATTTCCTGCAAATGAAAAGCTGGAGAAATACTCAACCAGTTTCACTGTTTAAAACTGGACCTTTGTGTGTCTGTATATATTATACATGTGTACATACAGTCATATGCAATAGTTTGAACAAAACATGTCTATGCAAAACCTGTTTGCACAAATTGTGTAGCACAACCTCTAATTATCTGCAGAGTTTAACATTTTGAGGGCAGTAAATTAGATATATAATAATTAATAAGCCATAAACATCGCACAGGCCACATTTTCCCTCTATTTAATAATATATAGGACTAGGGATGCACCGATACCACTTTTTCTTTACCGATACCAATACCAGCTTTTCAGGTATCTGCCAATACAGAGTACCGATACCGAGTACCAACTCTGACTTAACTGCTCGATATATGGCTATAAATCCTGATATTTATAGAGTCCCACTTTTTATAAGTTGTATTTTGTGCTAGCTTGCTTCTTTGTGCTTGCTTGGATGAAGTCTTGAAATCCGGGCCTTACAAATTTTGCCGTGGGCATTTTTGCTGCTGCCCGTCTCAACCGAGAAATACTCCCACACGGCGGACATGCTGTAGGCTTCAGTCAAGCGGCATTTAGTGGTGCGTATGCGAGTCAATAAGCTTCATGGTATCGGCTCTCTCTATTGCCGATACCGATACTGTGTGTAAGTGCCAGTATCTGTGCTACACTATATAGCACAATAACAGTTCATTAAAACGTGCAGGAGTGTGCTCGCTGATGAGGCTGTCACCTTATTTACACTCAACCAAATCAACAACTGGTAATCGGATAGGGTGTGTTCTCCCTTCACACTCTACAAAGTCAGCAGCATTTCGGTGAGCCTGATGAAGTGTGTCACTCCTGTTTTTATTCGGAAAATGTATAAATAACTCTCACCCACACTCTCTCTCACTCTCGCTTCAGCAGTTAGCATATGCTACAACTCCCCAATCTCACTAGACTGGGTCCCAGAACAGCTCAGAATTAGATATTTTAACACTGAAAATTAAAAAAAAATAAAAGGAAGAGGGCAAGGAGATAAAAGAATATACTAGACCCTCTGAAACAGTTCCATGTCCTCGCTTTCTTTCTCAATATCCCAACCAAGAAACAGACAGAAGACTCTTGTTCTGGAACTTTACTTGTGAGTTCTCTGTACTGTTTGTTCGTCTGTCAGCCTCAGACTGGAGAAATAGCAGCAAGACCTGCTCAGAGCTACACAGCAGCCCACTGGGACACCATCTACAAGTACTACAGCGAAAGCATGGGGGCCGGTGGCCAAAGAGTGAGTAGGGTCTTTTAGTGAAACCTAGAGTGGGTAAGAAAACGTTTATTCGAAACCCCAGCTAGCTGATGTGTTCTTATGTGTCAGCAACCTGGACAGTGTCATCTGTGCTGAATGCACGTGTGTAATTAGATGTTTCTCAATGTTTTTATTAATATCTTTGCAATAATTTAGCACGCATTAGATCCAATTCTGTTTTCAGCCAGGGAGCCGAATCTGTAGCTCTGTATTTCTGTGGTGCACAGTCATAAATACAAACAAACCTAAAAATTGACAGACTTATAGGTCATATGGGCTTCTACACATCAGAATTTGGTTATTTCCCAACAACAGGAGCAACAAAGCACAGGTAATACAGAAGCAGCCATACAAGGAAATACTAAACACAACAATGTACAACACCTTCTAGAGGACAGACTAGCACACACACACACACAAAGTGGGTTCATGTTTTTCAAGCTTGCAGCCCCAGGCCAAGATGAACCGCATTATGTTAAAGGCCTGATCTGCTTTCAGACACACACACACACACACACACACACAGTATGGTGTAAAGTAAATTTGTTAACACAGTGAAGACTCTTATGTAATAAAGTCTATAAATATCACCCTCCATCTTTTACATAGAGCTGCTTTCAAAGAAGCTCTAAGAGGCTATTCTGAGACCAACACAAGCCTTACTGTACTGAGCACTAAGTCTCGGCTGTGTGTGTGTGTGTGTGTGTGTGGTTTGCTGGAGACAAAGTGTGTGAGGTTCAAAATGCCAGGAAAGAAGGCACACGTTCCTTTCAATAGACTCTTACAGTGATGTGTGTGTGTGTGTGTGTGTGTGTGTGTGTGTGTGTGTGTGTGTGTGTGTGTGTGTGTGTGGTGTCATGTTGAGCAGCTCAAGGGCAAAGTGGTGTCTACAGCGGAACAAGCCTGGACCTCCAGGAGGAAGTAAAGGCAGTATCCTGCTGCAAGTTCTGCCCCCACATCACTGTGGCTATTCTTACAGTGCTGTATCAGTCTGAGTCCAGTCCTGAAAATCAGGTAGAAGGTCAGTATATCCACTTTAGCAAGCCAGACTGGAGTCAGTGATCAGGTTTTACTGTTTTAGCTCTTGTGTGAACTTTGCAACAAAGAAAAGAACTGGAATTCCAACAAGACGTTTGAGGCAGCTGAGAAAAGTGGTTTCTGTGAAGAGAGTTTCTCCCTCTGGCGTTTTCCTCAGGCTTTATAACTATTAGGGCTGTGTGTTGGCAATATGAACTCCCTCGAACATTACTTTGAATTCATTAGATTTCCAATATCAGCCTGATATTAATACACCACTGCTACTTTTAAGTTTTACTGCATAATAAAATTGATCTAGAAAAGGTGGTTGCGCATAAACGACAAATAGAGGAGTGCGGGTCAGTATGACTGTAGATTACAGCTTGGGGATCTGCCCTGAGTGAGTACAGGCAGTTTGGAGGCCGTAGTTTGCACAAAACCATAATGTTTGGCTGTACTGGAATATGAATGGGACCCTATGAGGGGAAAAAGATGGATGACAAAAAAACGACAAAACAGACGAGTGTGGTTCAAACCACTAATGAATTCATGGTCGGGGGTCTGCCCTGAGTCAGTGTATGCGAAATGGTGTCTGTTGGTTGAGCAGAAGCTCAGTAGAATACAGTGCATTTTTCTATCCTATTCATTCTCTATGGGAAAAAAATACAGAAAAATTCCACTCCTGTCTGGGATCAGCGCATCTGATCAAAAGGCTGTATACAAGCCTGAATCACACAATCAGACCCGACAATCTGGAGTTGGAACGATGTTTACAGTTCAAAAACTGTGGGATGAGTTATGCGCCGAAGATCTGGCAGAAAGCAAAAAACGAATAACAATGTAGTTGCGCAATCGTAACTAGAAGAGGAAAGTTTATAAAGTTGGCCTGACAAAGAAGTTCTAAGATGTTGCCAAGGTATAGCAATCCAGCAAAAGTCTATAACCTGTACAAATGGCACAACAAACATAGAAAAATAAAGAGAAGAGCAGGAAACAGATAAACAGACAAAGTAAATACAATTATACTTGTTGCACAAAGACACCAGCACTGGGATGGACAAGTGAGACAAATGCATAAAATGTTAAAAATATATTTATAAAATATAAAATATTTTTTAAAAAGTCATCCTGAACCGCAGCAAACTCCAACGGCAGCAAGTCAAAACATCTAAAACTATTTCTACAGCCACAGAAAAGAAAGTTTAAGGTCCAGCAGATAGAATCAAAGAACTGAACAGTCTGTTTATACACACATGCAGTGACTCAGGGCCCTCTGGGACACAGCTAAATTTGAACTGTCTGCCCTGCTGGAGAGGAGATATCACTTCCTTCCCTCCACCGAACTCTCCCTCTCTCACTGTGCATTTGAGTGTGTGTGGGGCTTGGATGCATTTCAGCCATGCACAGTTTACAGTCTCTCGAGGAGGCAGCGCTGCACACAGAACATGCCCTGTTTTACCATGACTCAGTCATTTATAACAGCTCAGACCAGCCGCCAGAGGCCGTAAACCGAGAGCCTGCCTCTGACCGAGGCACATCCAACTCCTTTAAAACAAGAAAACACCTTTATACGAGGTCTTTCCATCAAATCCCCCACTCAGAAACCGCCCTTCAGATTCAGAGCTTGTTTCAGTGGCACTGATGTGAGGGCTGTCACGATTATTACATAATCGTTTAAGTGCAATTAGACTGGTGATCTTCACTAGCATATTTTTCAGGTTTCTGCAACATGCAGGGTGTTAGGTGGGTGTGCAGAGCATATAAACTGAAATAAAAGAAAGCAGTGAAATGTAGCATTGGATAGCAAACATGCTGACCTGCTGAGTAATGTTGGCATATTAACGGTGTAGTGTATCACTGTGACTGTACAACTAGTTTTAGCTATTAAATCAGCTAGCAAGCTAGATAGATAATCAGCATCAACACATTTGCATATACCAACATATTACTTGGAGGAAACTTGGAGGAAACTTGGAGGAAACTTGGAGGAAACTTGGAGGAAACTTGGAGGAAACTTGGAGGAAACTTGGAGGAAACTTGGAGGAAACCTAGATCTAAATATTGAATATCGGAATATTATGTTTAGTGATACTGTATTGATTCTCAAAAACACAGTATCGATACACAGATTCCTGGCAGACAGAGAATCTTTGTGTGTTGTGTTTAAACCTCTAACCACTAGATGGCAGTGTTGTAATCCATTTTCAGCTCCACTCAAACATTAACAAGCAGCACAAGGGCGCAGTGCTATTGTAAGTATTGATAAACCTGTTCATGCAGTGGTGTGTTGTAATAGTAGGATTTGAAAAATCGCAGTATATAATTTTGCTTGCAACATCTCTGTATATTGTGATATATTGAATCACATCCGCTGTATCACGATACGTACTGTATCGCCAGGTTCTTGCCAACACACAGCTCTATTGTTGGTAATAGTAAAAGTGGTTACATTCAGAATAATATCTATTCTTTTAGGGACTATATTATCTCATAGTGTCCACAACTACCTTTCTGCCAATATTAGATATTAAAAACTATGTTTTAGTCCAAAATCCCCTCTTGTAATCGTAATCATTTCATGCTGCAATTTTCTGTTGGGGAGCTTTACAGGGACTCTGTATTCTTTGGATGTCTTCCAATTTTCACATTAAATCATTTGGCATGGCTTTGTGCATATTTTAAAGGATGTATTCAGAAACTTCACTTTAAACACAAAACTATCACAATGACTGCAACATATCATTACATCCACATCTGTTCCAGAGTTTTACTAGTTTCACATCATCAATAAACCAGCAGTACTTAATATGAACATATGATTACTATTAACACTCTGATAAACAGCAACTCCTGGATGTGATCGGAACCTAAATACTGCTGACTGAGGGAACGCCCCCCTAAATACACACACAAATACCCAAGGACGGACGCATGCACACACACACTGATTGGGGTCTGACAGATGGCGGCCATCAGTGACAGTAATGAATAAATCAGTCGTTGACCATCTATTATTCACACGCATAGTCTTCTCATTTGTTCTGCAGAAAACCTGCCCAATCCATTAGACCTGCCTTTTCTAATAACTTCCAGATGAAAAGTTTTATTACTTCTGACTAATTCATCTTCCTCCTGCCCTCAAGACATAATTGTATCTAGGAAACAGCAGGTGAAAGAAAATATTCCAGCTACACAAACTCTTCAGTTCAAAATTGGCTCCAACGTCCCCTGCCTTTCTGGTGGTCTCTAACAAAGACGTACCACTGCCATCTCAGCATCATATATACTTGTGCAGCACAATACACTGAAAGTCCAAGGCTTTTCAGTTCATTGCTTTTCAAAGTCCAAGGCTTCTCAGTACTGTAATTCTAGTATTGACGTTCTATGCAGTACTGAAATTGGGTCCTTGCTAGGAACAATAGTGGACCAATCTTATGCAGGCTATATTAGGCCCTTGCAACTGATCCAGAATGCAGCAGCATGGCTCATCTTCAATTCCCTCAGGTCACTCCACTGCTGTGGTCCCATCACTGGCTTACTGTGGCTGCCTGCATAAGATTTAAAACCCTAACGCTCACCTACAAAGCCAAAAATGGACCAGCTCCTACCTGATGCCAAAGGTAAAAACTTGATCCGGTCCTCAAAACCACTAAGCTCAGCTCAGCTTGAGCCGGCATCCTTCTAGATACATGGGAGACCAGCATCAAGAGTCTTCTCTGTCCCGTCACCCAGGCGGGGGAACTTCCTCTGGCTGTCCGAACGTGTTTTGTTTTGTTATTTAAAGATCTTCAAAGCCATTAAACCCTTTGCCATAATTGTATGGACTAACAACAATGCAGCATGTAATGTAGCTAAGTTGCATGTTACCAAACTACAGTTAGTTACTGCTGTAGTGATGCTAACCAGTTGCTATTACAAACATTAACAAACAGGACCAACCAAAACTAACAGACTGTTCCTGTGAGACACCAAAACTAAGTTAATGTTGCCCACCTGCCAAGTAAATGAGCAAGCTATTCACTTCTTTTCACACCTTCTCAATGAAGTTGAAGTCCATCTTAAATGGTGCAGCAGTTAAGTTCAGGTGCCTTAGTTTCTTGTTTCATTTTTCTTGTTCCACCTTAAATGGAGAAGCAGCCACATTCCAGCTTTTCAGTTTTCCCGGTTTCAACTTAAATGGTGCAGAAGTTACATTCAGGCAACTGGACACCATTTAAGGTGGAACGGGAAGAGCCAACAGAGAGCCAACAGAGAGCCAACAGAGAGCCAACAGAGAGCCAACAGAGAGCCAACAGAGAGCCAACAGAGAGCCAACTTCAGCCTCTCTATGCACATACAGAACAGACACCTAGTGGACCATGAATTGATATTCACAGAATTTGACGAAAAGTGTATTGAACTGAAATCGTATATTGCACCTTTAATTAGGGGTGTGTTTTAAAAAAATCGATTTTTCGATACAAATCGATTTTCATTTGAATACCTCGATATCGATTCGTATAAACCAGAGATCGACCTTTAAAATGAGCTTTTCAGCCTCCCCTTCCCACCCCCAAGTGTCGTGTGATCAGCCATTGTTTTTTGCGCAACGAGATCTGGCTGGGGGCGCACATCAGTTAAGCACAGCTGGAGCACAAGTGAAGGCGTCCCAGAACTTGAAAGCAGATGTCTGGCTACATTTTGGATTCAGAAACCCTGACGGTATATAAACACTAATGTTTTTAGTAATGGTAGGTTGAGTGTTCCTTGTACATTTACCACATTAGTTCTCTGAAAATCTCTTTTCATATTCAAACAAAACATATTATTGTAACTAAAATATCCCTAAATGAATCGATATTGAATTGAATCGAATCGGAAATCGAATTGAATTGGGACCTTGTGAATCGGGATCGAATCGATCTGGGAAATCAGTGGCGATACCCAGCCCTACCTTTAATCCATGTTAATACGTTCCTGAGGTAAAATGCTTACATAGACGGCTCATTTGCAAGATCAATATTACAAAAAACAATATCGCACCAATTGTTATCTGAAGATATACTGTACTACTGTGTACATATGGGTGTTTGTGTACAAGAAAGAGAGAGAAAACAGCAACAGCAAGCAAATCAAACGATAGTTATACTCAATAGACAGAGCCAGTGGGCAGAAGTGTTCCTCATTAAAAAGGGTCCAGTAACATCAGATTTACAGGACTCTGGCTGGAGGCACACAGTGTACGTTCTGCACGGAGCTTTCAGTAAGGCTATGAATAGGCCAGCACAATGTAATAAGGATGCCATAGGGGAGCAGAGGAGGGCGTGTAAGTGTAAAATGATGAGCTACATAAATTCTTGCTGAGCCCATGAAAACAAAAGCTGTACATGGATCCTCTTCCTACTGGGTAGGAGGTCAAGACCAACCTTCTGCCAGCTGTTGACCCTGACCTAGACCCTCTATTTAAAGAGCGTTTGGCCCGCAACCTCAGTGGGACCATACATTCCATAACACAAAAGGTACACGGGATCGCTGACATGGAAAAGTAGCCTCGACTTTCAAACAGACCAAGAGTGCCTATTCACCCACTGCTATAGTGGTAGGTTGTGGTGAAAGGCTACTCACACTAATTTTACTGGACGGTATTATAATAAAGCTTTTATAACACTTTCCAATACCATAACGCATGAGGAGCAAAGCGATGTGGCCAATAGGAATTAGCTGGGGGCCAAATCGTATCGTACACAATAATATTGCCAACATTTTTGAATATGGTGAACGATATTATACCCTGAAATATTTTGCCATATCACCCATCCCTAATTATCACATCAGGTACTATTTTTACTGTTTTTAGCAAAAGAAAAATTCACACTTTTCTCATTTCCCCATTATATATCTACTAGAGACAGATTTTATCTGTCCAGAATCATTTATTTTACTTCAGTCCTGGATATATGGAGATATTTGGAGTGCATTATTTAGTATCGTGACACTCTGGATCATTGACTTCTGTTAAAATCTGATAAAAAATTCTTGTATTTTTTAATATCTCAGTTAGGGGTGTGCCATATCATATCGTATGCAATAATTTACACTTTTAACATTTAATTTTTATTTTGCTGCTGTAGTGTATTCTTGAAATATTTGTTTTTAACTCAATGTTTTGTCATATCGCCAAGAATATCGTTATTGCAAAAATACCATGAAATATCGTGATATTATTGTAGGGCCATATCGCCCACCCCTAATAGGAACTGAGCATTGAACAGGGTGGTACCCGCTTTATCTCCACCACCGTGAAACGGTATGCTCCTTTTTGGTTCCTAGATAACTGTTCCTGCTAGAGACGGTAGAGAAACTCGCCGTTGGTACGACATGCAAAGAATAAAAGCAGGTTTCTTGTCATACTGACTCTACACACAGTGACGCACTATGCAGGGATGAAATTTATAGACAAGCTATTTCCCTCCAAGATCTTTATTTTTAGCAGGAACACGTCTGGTTTGTGGTAAAAACTGGGCAGGAAGGTGTCTCGTTTGCGGTCAAACAGTTGTTTTCTATAGACTCTGTAGATACTAGCCATGGCATTTGCTGGCATCAGTGAAACCATGCCAACCAAAGGTCAGCTCGAGCTCAGAAAGGCCCACAGTTGATGAGCGACCAACTACTTGGGTGATAAAAGGCGTAAATGACAGCAAGAGGGTTCATCAATGGCTCTCTTAAGACAAACTAATTTGAATCTACTCATCACTGAAAGATGAGTCCTATGTAGTCCACAGCTGCTTGTAAAGTTATCACAATTTGTCAGCTGACCATGAGTGTGTAAAAGTACGATTCGCAGTGACCCACAGTCCTGTTCACTTAAACAGGTTTTACAGGGAGATGACTCAGCCTACTTTCTACACAATGAGGCCAAGAGACAGCCTTGAAAAGCGTAGCACAGCGAAGCGGGCTGCCCTTATTCACCATGCTAATGAATCACCGTCCAAGGCTACAGCTGCAAAACAAACCTTGCATGTGTGCGAGGCTGTCAATGTTCCTGTGTTTAGCTGAAGGCGGGAAGGTGGTAGACTGAATGAGGAAAAAGTGGCATTCGGCTCACCGTAACAAAAGGAGAAAGAAATTGCTTCCGGGAGAGTGATATTGAGACGTGTGGTTCACGGGTACCTCAGAAACCTCACCTCCGGGCTGCTGATGGGTTTAGCTTTCAAAGGAAGCTCGCTAGCCTAATGGACACAGCTGGAGACTTCTAGGTGCTGAAGTTCATACACAAGGAAGGCTTCACATGTGGTCACCTGGCAATGCTTTAAGCCAGTAAAGCTGAGTTGGAATCATGAAAAAAAATGATCTATCACTATGACATTTATTATTACATAACTGCCTGATCACAACTGTTTAAGCACAATTAACCAACACAATGTGAAATGACTGCACTGGGTCGATGATAGAAATGAATAGCAATTCAAAGAAAAGAAAGCAGAGAAGGCATTCACTGGAAAAAACGACAAGAGAAGTTCTAACTACTAAGTACTCATTGTGAGCAGCATGGGTTGGCAGCACATTGGTTGAAATTTGGTGGACATACAGAAACTGACGTTCTTTTGCGGTTAGCTGACGTCAGACTTATAAATGGGGCACAACAAGCTGTAGGCTAGCTGGTACTGACAGTAAACAACAGGGTCTAAGCTGAAACTGGCTATTGCAGCAGTGATATTCAAGCGCTTGTACAGCTGAGAGAATGTAACAGATGCTCAATTTCAGATGGAACAGAATATTCAAACTCTCATTGAGACTCTCGTTGAAGAAATTCAGACATTACTCACCATCGCTGCTGTCAGAGAGCAACAGTGACATACTGACTTTTGTTTGTGTCAAAATACCATGATGCATATTGTGACCGTTGAAAAATAACATGAGTATTGATAGATTTCCTATATTCCTATCCACCCATATATTCCATATTACATATATTCCACATTTACTGCAGTTCATCCACAAACATAGGGTTACTTAACTACACTGTGAGAGAAGATTTGGGTATGCATAGATGAGCAACATTTGCTTATATGAGCTCAACAGCCAGAAAACGAGATAGCTAATCAGCCAATTTGACTACTTTAAGATTGTACTTTAACACCAGCATGCAGTGAGCAAAAGGCCTAATTAGTCCTAACAATGGTTCACCAATCAAGACAAACAAAAGCAGCTGACCAACAGAACCCTAGTTGATCATGTTATGACTGGATATGCGTCTAGACAATTTTTTTTCTGCTTTAAACAACTGAGTCAAGTCTTGGCAACCAGCAGTGAAAGCTCCGGTTGGCTAGTGCAGGACAGACGCTGAACTGTACAGCCACCCATACTGCGATTACCCATCCTAAACCGACTGGAAGCTTGTTAGCAGAAATCTTGATTTAACAAGGGGCAACACAGCAAGTGGATTGTGTTAAGAGAACAGTTTAAGTAATGGACCCATTTAGTAACATGATCCTCGGACGCTCTAACCTCTGCCCACATGATGAGCCATTAAAGGAGAACTGTGTAGCGACCACAATGTCATGATGTCTAGGAATTTAAAAGGAAGCTATCCATTTTCCTCAAAGCAGTACAACAGTTTGAGTCACAGAGTCACTGTCAAGGTGGTTCCTCCAACAAATGTTAAAGTAGATCTTTAGATCTAACATTAGTTCCAACAGAGAACCTCATGACATTTTTTTTACTGCAACAGATATCCAGAATCCTCATTAACGAAAACGACCACTCTGTAATCACTTTTTTTGGATTCACCGCTCACGATGCATTAAGAGTTCCCTCAAACCTGAGTGGTTGTATAAGAGAACAGCTAGACGGCCCCTCTGAAAGCTCAGACATGAGTCATGTCTAAAAATTCTGCTCACACTTGCACCAGCCAGACGGACATACAGCTCACTTCGGATTCCTGACACCCTGCTGGTGGCACAGACCCTCCCTCACAGTCGCCTGACCTCAAAAGCTGAAGCGGCAGTCCGGTGCGGCAGTCCGGTCCGTCAGTACGAGCGGCAGTCGTGCAGCTGTCTCAGTTCATGTGATCATCCGCAAGTCACTGTCAGTTTGATGTACACACGTACGGCACTGTTTATCTGCCCATACACAAATCACTGCCCGTCCGATGTTCGTACACAAGTCACTGTCCACTAGGGGTGGACACCAGGTTATCCTGACATGCTCCTTGGAGATCAACCAATGCCTACAGAACACTGATCCATCATCTACACATGGAACCATTGTATTCAGTGTTTTGTTTACAAGAACATTAAATTGTGACACAATTTATGAAGCATCTGTAAACCTAAACATCATGATGCATAACACGTGTGATGAAACTGTCTGATATCAGCCACCCAATCTGTCCATTTGCTGTATATATACATACATAAGCCCACCTGGCACTGTTCAATTATGTACTATGAAAAAATGTGGCATAATTTTCTCGTTTTTGGATTAAATTATGGTCCACAATTGGTCCTACGCTTTCTGCCAGCATCTACCACTAAGCTGCCTGTACAGAGGAAGAAACAAACAGAAGAGAAGAATGAAGGTACCACGTTGGCACCTAAGCAGCTCTACCTTCAGCTATCGTCTCCTCCACGGTCACCTGGTAGCGGCCGATGGTGAAAACCCGGCCGATGAAGGTGCCTCCGCTACCGGATCCCGCGCCGCCTCCTCCCGCCGCCAAACCGGGCCCAGAACCTGCCATCTCCCTCCGGGAATCGAAAAACTTCTTCATGGTCACTTTCACAACAGCGGGCAGACGTCAGGGGTCAAGTTATATAACATGAATTCTAGCCTGGTTTGTTTGGGGGGTCTACCGGCTTTAACGTCTCCAGTAAGCAACGGTCGGTCGAGAGGAGGAAGCAGCAGCAGCTTGAAGAAGAAGCGAGTGCGGGGAAACCTCACAACAAGCTTAAATACCGAGGATATAAGTTACATATGTTCTCGTACACAGCATTTGTAAAGCATGGTGAAGAAATAAAGTGCAGGAAAACACCCGAGTCTGTGCGTGTGACTGAAAATAAACAATAATAATAATAATAAAGATAGCTAGCGTTGCCTCAGCTAGCAGCCCCAGTAACACCGCGCTGCTGACGGCTGCAACTCCTAAACGAGGTCGCGGCGTTTGATAATAACTGGTTTTGGCTATCTAACCTTACCTCTCGGGTGAGTCACCAAGAAAAACATAGCTTTAACTGTAATTACTGAGCTAGCCGGCTAACTAGCATGGCTCATTTAACGTTATTTTTAACGTTGTTTTTAACGTTGTCTTCTCCTCAGCCGGGCACGTAGACTACCTGCAGTAAGTTAGCGAGCGCGCTAAAGTGTGTCAGCGTTTAACTTGCTGGCTAATAAGACACACTTCAGTACATAAACACAGCAGAGCTGCTTCATTCACCACACAAACAACTCAGTTACTGCCAGCCATGCAGAAGAAGAAGAAGCTACTCCGAACGAGGGTCTGCTCGAAGCCCAACTCCATCAACGTCAACAGCTAATAAGCGCCGGAGAAGGGCAGGAACTAACGTTACATCCGCGACCACGACTTTATCCGCAGAGGTGTCGAGATATCCAGTTAACGTCTCTCGGTTTGAGAGCTGAGGGTCTCGCTCCGTTTCCTCATTGATTCCCCCGGTGAAGCTGAAGCTCCAAAAAAAAAATACAGGAGTCCAAACACCAGGAAACGTACCGCCGGGACCAGCTGACAAACCGGGCTTATCTGTCGTGTCCGAGCCGCTAAACCGTCGAGCTTTCCGCCGCACAGCGCAGCGAACTGACGAGACCCTGTCAAGAAAAAAAATCACACAGAAACGGTGATAAACGTGTTCGTTAATCCGAGAGCTGAGCGAATTTTTTAGTGGACTACAATGTCCAACGGAGCGCAGTGGCCTCTGGTAGTTGTAGTACACGAAAAAGAAAAGACTTGACGTCAAATGTGATGTAATTCCGCGAGGCGGCCGACAGGGGGAGTCGTTAACAAGCAAGTAAACAGTCAGGGAACCTACCGTCTGAGTAATGTGATGACTCAGTTTGTAGCTCTCATGTGGGCTTAGAATCACAATCCACGACAATCTAATGAACATCTACTGAGCAGAGGGTTGTGGTTGCTCTTTTAGAAGATTAGTTTTCTTTAGTGTCCTGTTGTGTGGCTGGTCCTTGAAGTCCAGGGTCACGAGGATGACTAGAGAATGTAGGGATGGGTGATATGCATGTATCTGTAATGTGGATGTTAATTACATTTAATAGGTGGCACGGTGGTGTAGTGGTCAGTATGGTGATGTAGTGGTCAGTACGGTGGTGTAGTGGTTAGTACGGTGGTGTAGCGGTGGTGTAGTGGTTAGTATGGTGGTGTAGTGGTTAGTAAGGTGGTGTAGTGGTCAGTATGGTGGTGTAGTGGTTAGTATGGTGGTGTAGTGGTTAGTAAGGTGGTGTAGTGGTTAGTAAGGTGGTGTAGTGGTTAGTACGGTGGTGTAGTGGTTAGTATGGTGGTGTAGTGGTTAGTACGGTGGTGTAGTGGTTAGTACGGTGGTGTAGTGGTTAGTATGGTGGTGTAGTGGTTAGTACAGTGGTGTAGTGGTTAGTATGGTGGTGTAGTGGTTAGTACGGTGGTGTAGTGGTCAGTATGGTGGTGTAGTGGTTAGTACGGTGGTGTAGTGGTTAGTATGGTGGTGTAGTGGTTAGTATGGTGGTGTAGTGGTCAGTATGGTGGTGTAGTGGTTAGTACGGTGGTGTAGTGGTTAGTACGGTGGTGTAGTGGTTAGTATGGTGGTGTAGTGGTTAGTATGGTGGTGTAGTGGTTAGTATGGTGGTGTAGTGGTTAGTATGGTGGTGTAGTGGTCAGTACGGTGGTGTAGTGGTTAGTATGGTGGTGTAGTGGTTAGTATGGTGGTGTAGTGGTCAGTATGGTGATGTAGTGGTCAGTACGGTGGTGTAGTGGTTAGTATGGTGGTGTAGTGGTTAGTATGGTGGTGTAGTGGTCAGTATGGTGATGTAGTGGTCAGTACGGTGGTGTAGTGGTTAGTATGGTGGTGTAGTGGTTAGTATGGTGGTGTAGTGGTTAGTATGGTGGTGTAGTGGTTAGTATGGTGGTGTAGTGGTCAGTACGGTGGTGTAGTGGTTAGTATGGTGGTGTAGTGGTTAGTATGGTGGTGTAGTGGTCAGTATGGTGATGTAGTGGTCAGTACGGTGGTGTAGTGGTTAGTATGGTGGTGTAGTGGTTAGTATGGTGATGTAGTGGTCAGTACGGTGGTGTAGTGGTTAGTATGGTGGTGTAGTGGTTAGTATGGTGGTGTAGTGGTCAGTATGGTGATGTAGTGGTTAGTATGGTGGTGTAGTGGTCAGTATGGTGGTGTAGTGGTTAGTATGGTGGTGTAGTGGTTAGTACGGTGGTGTAGTGGTCAGTATGGTGGTGTAGTGGTTAGTATGGTGGTGTAGTGGTTAGTATGGTGGTGTAGTGGTCAGTATGGTGATGTAGTGGTCAGTACGGTGGTGTAGTGGTCAGCACTGTCACCTCACAGCAAGATGATCCAGGTTGGATTCCTGGTCCGGGTGGTTCTGTGTAGAGTGTGTATGTTCTCCCCGTGCTTAAGTGGGTTTTCTCCAGGCACTCCGGTTTCCTCCCACAGTCTAAACACATGCATGTTAGGTTGATTGCTCACTCTAAGTTGCCCATACGTGTGAGTGTGTGTTGGCCATGCGATGGACTGCTAACCTGTCCATGGTGTACCCCGCCTTCGCCCGATGACGCTGGGATTGGCTCCCACCCCCCCGCCATCCGTGACATGTGGAATAGAAGATGATAGATGGATTACATGTCCTGCTACGGGCTTCTTGTGCTGCCATGGGCAGTGGATAGTGGCTAACGAAGATGAAGAGGTCTACACTGGGCCATCTCCTGTCCTGCCAGAAGAGCTGAGACGACATGTGCAGCTGGTAGCCGAGGCCAAGAGTCTGAGCTCGAGCGCACATGAGCAGCAGGCAACCAGATCATTATGCTAAGCATGCTCACTGTGGGCCTACTTGTCCTCTTACTGCTCCTTGTGTTTTGAGGGCCACATGTAAAACATACTCTAACATGAGAGGTTCTTACAAGAAACTTGGACTTTGTGGTTAGTAGCTTGGCTTTATTGGAATTAGCTCTGAAATCAGTGTAACAGCTCTAGGCTAGCTCTCGCCTCATACTCCTGCCTTTCACCATAAAACTGAGAAAACACCTCTTAACTAAACAGAACTAGGCGTGCCCTGACGCCACAATACATTAACATTTTGATTGGTGAGACAGCAGGCGAGGGTTTTAAACAGTATTAAAACAGAGAGTATAATACTGTGCAAAGGTTTAGGCAGTATATAGGCATTATATTAAAAAAGTTCTAAAAGTTTAAACAGTACATTTTACATACGTCAGTGTGTTTATTGAACTCTTTCCAAGCTTCTCCTTCTATAAACAACCCAGTATTATTTACAGTTCTCATCTAATACCTGCTTTGACTGCTCAGTACTTCATTAAGCTAAATCAAGATTGCTGCTGAAGGAGCTGAATACATTCATACAATGTCTGGGGCGTCCAGGAGAAATCTGGAACTACACTTTGTTCTTCAAACTGGGGCTCAAGATATGATCTACTTCTCTCACAATAACATATTCATGTTACTTTGTATTGTATGTATGATTATTTACATCTGTTCTAATAACATCTGGTGTTCTTACTGACACTTATTGATGAGATAAAGACTTTTAAACTATTAACTTAGGTGACTTTTGCACAGTAGGGTAGGTTGATGTCAGAGTTTGTCTTGTTTTGTCTGAATGTTGATATGCTGGGATTATGCATTACAAAAATATTGAGCTTAAGACTAAGCGAGTGTGTGTTTGTGGATGCTCTTAATAGCAGGTTTACTGAAGATACTATGCTTTCATATCAGTCTCATATAAAGGCATCAGCTGGACAGGAGGCCGTAATGAATGTCTTGTTAGAAGTAATGGCTGGTTCTGGAGTCTGGCCTGCTCAGGCAGCAGTCTGTCTTTCAGGCACAATAATAGAGAGACTAAAATCCATATCACTCACAGTTCCTCCAGAACAGGAGTATATCTCTTTTTTTTTATATGTCTGTTGTCAAAATAAAACTCTGTATTGTTTTTTTTGTGTTTCATTTTTCAGTGTTTTTCAAAATTTGAATGTACCGGTTGCCTTTTACATTGTATGAATATTTCCATATAAATGGACCAAAAGAAATGGCTCAAAACTATGTGGTACAAATTCTGGGTCCATTGACTTCCACTGAGCCCCATTCCACTGCATCCTAAATGAATGGCTTAAAGATGCAATAGAATGGAAAACTGAGAGTTGACACAGCGTGAACTTCAAACAAACCTGAAATATAAATCCTGCACTCATAATAAGTCTCAATAATATTCATTCCCCCAAATTTTACAGATACCAGCAGAGCAACTGCAATGAATATGGTGGACTATGTGGAGAAATGTTCTGTTTATAGGCATGGTTGATGTTCATCTTTTAACGAGGCTGAAGTTGGCTACCTATTAACCAGTTTCCCAATGAAATCTTCCATTCCACTTTAGATGTACAGGTGACAGAATGTAGGTGCTGCACCAATTAACAGAACGTTGGTGAATAGGAAGCCACCTTTAGCCCCCACATATTTAACAAGATCCTAAACAACTTCAATTTAATGTTATTAGTTTGCTCTGCACATTTCACTCCAGACAAGTTCTCATACAGTGTCTTGAGCAGCTTTGCTTAGCGTTTAACACTGACGAGACTGAAGAGAGAGACTGTTTCACCTTTATTAGCATCACAACCTCAACCACAAGATGAGCTTTACATATATGAAATATTTAGAAGTTCAAGAGGTACATACAGTTACAGTTGTTTCTTAAAAGTGAGCACTGAGCTTCGCTGTCTACTAAAAGTTAAGTTCTACAGTTTACAATCCTAATAATTTAAAGAGGTCACTTTTTCTATATCTTATGGAAGGTATTCGCAGAAGGCCATAATCTGCAGGTCTAAGATCACGTGCAAGCATATGAACAGAGAGACAATGACCACTGGCTGGACTCGCTATGGAGCGAGCAGTCTCATGACCTCCCTCCGGACTAGGTCTTTTTTGGCATCCACCGTCCAGTTTGTTGCTGTGCAGCTCGATTCCTTCAAACTGGGGTCATATCCCACCTCTGACACCAGTGTAGCTTTGGTGCAGCTGAAGACGACTCATGAGGGCCACACTGCATGGCCACACCCCCTAAGTCCTGTGTTAATTCCTACAATTTCTTAGTTTGTTTAAGCGCTGTTGTATGATTGTTTTAGGTCATGTGTTCTGTAGCATTTATTGCACTGGTTTATTTTTTCGTGGACTTTGATTGGAATATATATGTATATATATATATGTATGTGTGTGAGAGCTGGGAAAGGTGGGAGACGTGAGCTGTGTAGCGAGTGAGCTGTAAAAGAGAGATAAGATGGATATTATAGCACCACGCCTTTTGAACGCTGTGTCTCTGTGTTTTACTAGCAGGGAGTGCTACAACTGGTGTCAGAAGCAAAAGGTTTTGCCGCCAGGAGGTGTTTAAACGATTCGACCACTAGCTGCTACATAACCTAGTGCCCTGAGAGGGGATCGAGTGCTCTGTTTGTGTGACAATAGAGAAGCACCATGGCAGTTATGCATCTTAAAGAGTGTCACAGCTGCTGGGGACAAGTCATACCACCTCTGAGGCCCTGAAGTTAGCACTGGAGAGAGAGGTGGTGTGGTCAGCAGTGTCTCGGGGCACAGATGTTGCCAGTCCTGCGGTCACAGCTGTGGAGATGTCAAGCTGGCGTAGGTAGATTACTTGAGGGAGCCAAATCTGCAGCCATACAGCCAGTGGCGGGGCTTGCCAGCACATGTTTACAACCTCCTACCAACCTCATAAGTTTGGATATGTTGTTCATGGAATTCTATGGAAGTTTGCCATATGAGAACTTAACTTAATACAAGCTCTGCTTATATACAGCTTGGCCACAGTTTTCTGCGAAAGCTAGTGTTGAACCCTACTTAATTGGAACAAGTGTTTGTGCCTTGGAACTGAACATAGGATCATCATCCATCAAACCAAACAACATGAATCAAATTTGAGAGTTTGAACGACGCGCTGGATCTAATTTAGAGGGTCTAATGTCCAGTGTTTAACAGTGAGGCTGTACATGTCACAGGTTGTCTGTGATCACGACTCTTAATAATTGTGTTAATAAGCTAAGGGATCAGTGGAGATACAAACAGCTTCCAGCACAAAGTCTAGACCCCAAGTCTTCTACATATTCAATGGAATCCCTCATAGATCCACTAATGCTGCTTCATTCACTTCATACATGTTATTTTCTCTCAATGTCATTGGTTCATGTGCGCAAACAGGTACAGGAAGCCCCTCCCACAGAATGAGTTAATAAGTAGAGAAATGACTGTACAGTCTCTCTTTCTCTGCTGACTCTGTTCATCTGTTCACAGTAAAATGGCAGCGGCTGTTCTAAAAACTCAGGATTCTTTAAACTGTCCAATCTGTCTGGATCTACTGAAGGATCCAGTGACCATTCCCTGCGGACACAGTTTCTGTCTGAGCTGTATTAAGGACTGCTGGGATAGGAATGATCAGAGGGAAGTCTACAGCTGCCCCCAGTGCAAACACACCTTCACACCTGTTTTGGACAAGAACACCATGTTGGCTGAACTAGCTGAGGGTCTGAGAAAGACGAGGCTCCAAGCTGCTGCTCCTCCTGCGGGATCTGGATCTGGAGATGTGGAGTGTGACGTCTGCACTGAACCAAAACACAGAGCTGTTAAGTCCTGTTTGGCGTGTCTGGCTTCTTACTGTGAAGCTCATATTCAGACTCACTATGAGTCTCCTGCATTAAAGAAGCACAAGCTGGTTGATGCCTCAGTGAATCTGCAAGAGAAGATCTGCTCTCTCCACGATAAGCTTCTGGAGGTTTTCTGCCGCACTGATCAGCAGTGTATATGTCTGCTGTGTGTAATGGACGGACACAGTGGTCATAAGACGGTCTCAGCTGCAGCAGAACGATCTGAGAAACAGGTAAGAACTTCATTGTAAGTCTTGGTGTAACCAGTGGATGAACTTCAGTCAGTCAACACCCAACTGTGAAAGACTGATAGTATATAAAGTAACATACTGTGTCCGTAACACACTTTATGGCTGGTGAGATTGAACGTGTGGTGTTTTATTTAGAAACAGAAGTGCTGGGTTTAATCTCTACTTAAATATTTGTATTACATGGAGCATGTGCTTATGGTGAGCTGAGGTGGCTTGAAATCAGAAGCAGAACAAGGCTTTGTCTGGTGCTTCAAAAAGCCTACAGTTGGCCCTGTGTATCCCATACAGACTGGCTTGGCTCAGATGAATAAACGTAGTTAAATATAACTTTTGTTGTGGCTTGAGGTCTAAATATCTCCAAGATTTCTATAAGACTTCAGAAAAAAGGGCCCAATGTATAGGCGTCCATGTCCTAAGCCCCTCCCACCTCAACTTACTTTGGTAGGGCACGACAATGGGCCCTATATAACGTAAAGGACAAAGATCTGTTACCTTATCCTATCTGCTTTGTCATCATGGCGACTTCAGTTAAGGCTGAGTTTAGGATAAAAGCAGTACCAGTACAAGCATGCAATCTTATTTTCATATACAACAGCAGTACATTGTTACAACCTCCTTGAATCCTTTAGAGGTTCCGTTATTTCTGCATAGACAGGCATGCTATGTTCAGAGAAGGTAAGTAATGAAGTACAAGTACTTTTTTTGGTATCTGTACTTTACTTGAGTATTTCTGTCACCTAATACTTTTTACTTTTACTCACTACATTTAAAAAGAAAAATCTGTACTTTTCACTCACTATATTTTGAAAACAGACTTGTTACTTTAGTATCAACGATCTTTTATCTCTTTATTTATGTATTTTTTAATCAGGCAATTCTATTTAGGGTCCCAATGAAGCGCCAATCATAATCCTACTGGATGTGAAGGGGGGAAGGGGGGGCTGTGATTGGCTACTTTGACAGCTTTCAGGCAAACAAACAAGACACCTCTTGGCAAATGAGATGCCTGTTGTGTCTCTTAAAGAAGCAAGAGCTCAGGGCAAAGATGCCCTGTTAAAGAATTTTGAGTTTCTCAAGAGAATTATTTTTAAAGAAATACTTTTACTTTTATACTTTAAGTACATTTGGGAGCATGTACTTTTATATCATTACTTGTGTAAAAAATTTAGTCATATATGTAAGGATGTAAGGAACTCATGTACTTCTGTCCCCTCTGGACATCTTAGTTAACTGTCAACTTTAGGATTTCCTATCTTGAGATAAGATGCTTAAGATTTGCCTCTGTATGTGAATTGACCTCTCAGATCTTAAGTTAGGACAAGACCAAGTTCTGTGTTCAACCTAGATTCCTAGCTTTTACTTACTATTACTTAAAAAGGATAATTAAAATACTTAATAATTCATTAAAATAATGAAATAACTTCAACTATTTTATGAATATATTCTTTTTCAAATGATTGTATAGAAAACAACAGACCAGTTGGTTGGTAAATCTTTGTTATGTTCTGTCTACAGAAGCAGCTGGTGCAGAATCGGAGGACATTCCAGCGAAGAATCCAGCAGATGGAGACTAACCTGCAGAAGCTGAAACAGGCCATGGAGAATCTCAGGGTGAGTACACTGACCACAGGACCAGACGATAGCTGACCACTGGAGGGGCCATTTCAGCACTCAGCCAGTAAGGAGTCCAGTGTTGGGTCACTCCACAGCTGTAGAGCTGGCTTAGATGAGGCTCCTTCTCTCTGTGTGTGTCTCCTCACAGAGCTCTGCACAGGCAGCCGTGGAGGACAGTGAGAAGATCTTCACTGAACTGATTCAGTCCATTGAAAGAAGGCGCTCTGAGGTGAAAGAGCTGATCAGAGATCAGGAGAAGACTGAACTGAGTCTGGCTGAAAGACTCCTGAGGAAGCTGGAGCAGGAGATCGCTGATCTGAGGAGGAAAGATGCTGAGCTGGAGCAGCTTTCACACACAGAGGACCCCATCCATTTCCTCCAGGTGACATCTACAGAATGTGTCCTTCACTGAATTCTTTCCACTGATATTGCGGTGGTCTTACACTCATTGGGATGTTTGTGAACTGTGTGTGTGTGTTTCTTTGTCTTTCTGCAGAATATCCAGTCTTTCTCTGCTCCTCCTCCATCTGCAGACTTCCCCCGTATCATAATCAGGCCACAGTTCTCCATAGAGGAACTGAAGAAAGCTGTGACTGGAGTGATGGAACAAGTGAAACCAGAAATAGTCAAGATCTCTGGAGGTAGAATAATGTACAGGAGTTTGTAGAATGTGTCAGAAATCCAAGAAGAAAAACACAACCAAGAAGACTCTCATTGGAGTTTATCAAACAACCAGATACCAAACTACACATCTAAAACAAAAAGAAATTGTAGCTTCCCTCGTCCCCCCAAAAAATTGTTGTCACTATATGTACAAAAACACATTACACCTGCACATCACAGCTACTGCACCGTTTATGACACCCCATTCTAAATCTATAGCCATTAATATGGAGTTGGTCTCCAATAACAGCTATAACAGCCTCCACTTGTCTGGGAAGCTTTCTGTCTATGAATTTTATTTGCCATTTATCCAGAAGAGCATTTGAAAGGTTAGGCAGAGAGAGTCAGGTTCATAATTTCTGTTTCAGTTCATCCTGAATGTGTTCGATGAGTTTGTGGCCAGAACACTGTTCAGGCCAGTCAAGCTCTTCCACACCAAATCTAACCCTAAACCATGTTAGGCTTATATGGAGCTGCTTGGCCACGAAAACCCATATGATGAAGCTCCACAGTTTTTGTGCTGATGTTGATGCCAGAGGAGGTTTGGTAGTCTACAGTTATTGAGCAGCAGAGCGTCGGTGACTTTTATATACTATGTGCTTTAGTACTGGATGACCCAGCTTTGTAACTTTATGTGGACTGACACTGTGGCTGAGTTGAGCTCTCAGTTGATGGTGGAATATCTAGGAGGGAAGAAATGTCATGAACTGACCTGTTGCGACGGTGGTCTCCTATTACAGCGTCACGCTGGAGTTCACTGAGCTCTTCAGAATGACACATTCTTTCACATATGTGTTTAAAGGCAGACTGCATGGTTAGCTGCTTGATTATATACACCTGTAGCAATGGGACCTGAAATCAAAAGATGTGTGTCCAAATACTTTTGTCCATTTAATGCATATGTGCATAGCTATCCAACTGACTGTTGATTACTCTGTTATAAGTCTCACTGAAACATATAATTTGATGAGTTGGACTAGTGTTTTGCATCACGATCCACATCTAATTTCCCAATAAAGTGTTTGTTCATCACACCAAACCTCTTTATCACAGTCACTCTATACTATTGTTTGGCCACACTGGCTTCACACCTACATCTGATCTTGCTTTGTGACTTCTATTTAAGATTGTCCTGCATTTTCAGGGATGGTATCTTCTTCCATAATGCCTGCTACTTGGCAGAAACCACAGAAAATCCATCAGTCAGCTGAACCAAGGACCAGAGAGGACTTCCTGATGCGTGAGTATCACAGACTCAACCATATACACATGTTCACATGCAAAACCTTTATATCTTTATATTCATCCTTTGTCAGCAGTCTTCTTTTCCTACAGTCAATATCACATGAACATCAGCTCCAGATATTCTACTCATTTTCTATGACAGTAGTGAGGGTGGTAGTAAGTTCAAGTTCAGATCGTTGACTTCACTCACTGTTTTGTGAAATAGCTCCCTCTGCTGGACGCTGAGTTTTAGATGTAGAGAAGTTCAGCCATCCAACCTTCTCACACTGACCTCTCAAAACCTGTACAGTCATGTACAGTAGATGGGCCTCCCAGGGCAAATGACACATTCAGGGCCTCAACAAAACATGTCATTTGACCAGCGTTTAAACGTTTTGAGCTGTATGTTTAAAATCAATCAACTATAACTGCATTTTAGATTACAGCACATCAGTCTTTGCTGGAAGCCTCATCTCACAACATGAACTGGAGCAGCAGCAATAACTGCCAGATGTTAAACATCAGAGTTTTGCAGACCATGCATGACAGTGAGTTCAGGGTTGACAATAAGGTCCTGGAAAAGATGTACGTAAGTCTGATAGAGAGTGTTCTGGTGTTTAATATCCAAAGGCATCAAATATATTTATATGAACTTTGTTACCTCAAAAATATAAATAGAAAAACTTTGTTACCTTACTTAAGTAGAAATTTGGGGTATTTGTACTTTACTGGAGTAATTATTTTTAAGCTGACTTTTTACTTCTACTCCTTGAGTTGATACCTCAACTTGTGCAGAGGTATTTTTTCACCATAGTATCTATACTTCTACCTGAGTAATGAATGTAAATACTTTTGACACCTTTGTATATAACCAAAATTTCGACTTAAGTAAGGTTACAAAGTATTTGTACTTTGTTACTGGATGTCTCTGTTAAAATCTCTGTCTGGAATGGACATTTGAGAGCACTAAATAAAAGTCAACTGGCTAGAACGACAGCAGAGGAAATAATTGGCCGGCAACAGAAGTCATTAGATGTTCTTTATAATAGAGCATTACTTAGGAAAGCCACAGCAAAAATTAGTGACCCCATGCATCCTCTTCACGTTGAGTTTGACGCTATAGAGGGCCTTTAATAAATAAAAGGGTCCGTAAAGGAGTTTTGTTCCTAATGCTATCAAACATGTTAACAAATTGCACTCGTTTTTATGAAGGTCTGTGCATGTTTTATGTTTTCATGCATTTATTTCTATTTTATATTATTTTTTAATAGTATTTCTAGTATTTTTCATCTGGGTTGTGTTGTATTGTGGTGAAACCAAAGAAAGATTTTCTGCTTTGGCAAAACAATGAAGCTTTACTTTATTCTATTCTATTAACATGGTGGGATTGGTTAAGAGCAATGATGTCCCACTTCAGATCTAGAGCAGCTAAACTGTGAAATCTTTACACATTTCTTTCTTCCATCAGATTCCTGTCAGCTGACTCTGGATCCAAACACAGCACACAGTCAGCTCGCTCTGTCTGGAGGGAACAGAACAGTAACGGTGATGCATCAGCCTCAAAAACACCCTGAGTGTCCGGAGAGATTTGAGAGAGTGCAGCAAGTCCTCTGTAGAGAGAGTCTGACGGGACGCTGTTACTGGGAGGTCGAGTTAAACAAGATTAATTCAAATTCCAAATCGATTGCAGTGTCTTATAAAGGCATCAGCAGGAAAGGGAAAGATAACGATGGTAAGTTTGGGTATAATGAGCAATCCTGGAGTCTCATCTTCAACAACTTCAAATTCTATTTCAGTCACAATCACAAACAGTGCAAACTCCCTGTGGACTCCAGCTCCCCCAGAATAGGAGTGTATGTGGATCACAGTGGAGGAATTCTGTCCTTCTACAGCGTCTCTGATACAATGACCCTCCTCCACAGAGTCCACACCACATTCACTCAGCCGCTCTATGCTGGATTTGGGGTTTATGGTTATGGTAATGTTCTCCAGATATGTGATCTTAATTAAAATGTAATGATTTGTTCTATCTATACTCGAGAAAAGGAAACTGTGGCATCTGGCAGACTATATGATGTAGCAATTGAAAGGCGCCTGTCATGCCTGCCCATCCACGTGGTCTTTGTTTACCTGTTTATCCTAGTGTCTCCGCCTCCCACCTGGCCCGTATCTGTAACCCCTCCTGTTTCCAGGTGTCGCGTATTCCATGTCTTGTTATATACCCTGTGTTTTCAGTCTGTCCCTCGTTGGTCATTGTTTAGGTTATCTCGTGGTTGTTCCTTGTTAGCTCTGTGTATGTACCCCGTTTGTTTACCCTTCATTTATGTTTAGTTTATTAAAAAGTATTGTTTATTTTAAAAGCTTGCGCTTGTGTCCGAAAACCTGCTGAACCCTAACAGCGCCAAATAATTTATTCAGTATGTTCAACTGTTTTCTGAAGTCTATATAGAAGGTATATAACTTTGGATGCTGTTTAAGGTGCCCATTTAAACTCTATGATTTGTTTCTAGCTGTTTTCCCAGTTATGGTGAGCTCTGCTCTGATTGGCTGGTTTACAGTGAGACACTGCAATGATCACACAGACGCAACATTGTTGAAATAGACACAATAAAATGAACCTCTGTATAAATAAGCTCCGTCCTAGTTATTTAAAGCTTGCTAGTATCTAACGTTATCTATACTAGCTACTGGCTTTCATCTGGACATCAAACACAAAGTAAATTAAAGATTTCACTGTAAAACTAGGATGATCTGCTTCAACCAGCACACAGTGATACACTCACACAGCATGGCTGCTATGTACAGGTTACTGTTGGGGTTGTGATGCTAATACACCTGGGCTCAATATTGTCCAAGGTTTGGAAAGCTGTCCAGAGTAAAATGTGGAAAGCAAACAAACAACTTGGAATCAAAGTTTTCCATCTTGTTAAAGATGTGGGAGCTAAAGTTGGCTTCCTGTCTCTCAGCTTGATTTGTGAATTTTCTGCTCCACCTTAAATGGCCCTGCAGTTATTTGCTGGTGCCTAAACAAGCTGTAGGATTTAAGGTGGAACAGAATATTTCATTAAGAAGCTGGCGAAAGATGAGAAGATCCGCCACGTTCGCTGACAGTCCTTGGGAAAGGGTATGAAAAGTGGCAACATCATCTTCACAGCCTGGAACAATAGATTTCTCCACGTTGCATTGTTTCACTGGGCTACAGGGGTGTCAATATTAATGAGACTGTTACGTAACAGTTTAGGATTTTTAATCATCCCATTTTACTTCTTTTGTAAAGGCAGGATTTGTATTTTTAAAGGAGGAACAACAGAGTTTGAGGTTTATGATACATGAGTTTTGTGTACCGAACTGTCTTTATTTAAATATGACAATGTAAATACCTGAGCTGTACCATTTGAAGTGTTTTTATCTGATGTACATATATATATTTCGTCACTGTCCAATGAAAAACATGCCTCTCCATTTTTGTTGATTTTAAGTTTCCAATACCATTTGAACACACAAATGGGCACTTCCATTGTGTGAAAATTTAATAATGAATGGACTAATAGAAATGCTCCAAAATAGCCTGGAAAAAATTCTGGTTCCACTGACTTACATTAAAGGTAAAGTGTGTTTTTGGTCTCTTCTGTAAAGTTGCTATTTTGGAGATACTTGTTTTTCATTGGACAAATATATATATATCATTGACCTTCGCCCAATGATGCTGCGATTGGCTCCAGCCCTCCTGTGACCCTGACTAGCAAGATAAAGCGGAAGATAATGGATGGATAATACAAGTGTAAAAACTAGCTAGCCTGTTAGCAGAAGCCTACAGTGGATTATGACTATGATACTACAGCCTGTAATCTTAAATCCATCTCCACATGTGAACGCTGTTTGACACCAAGTGAATGAAAAGGCCCTCGACATGTTCTGCAGGTGGTTAGCAAAACCACTTCAACTCAATAAAATAAGTTGGAAAATTAGCCTTGTTAGGTTTGTGGTTCTATTTTTTGGCAAAGCCTACAGATTTACAAACCCAAACCTCTTTAAAATTACCAGCAATAAAAAAAATGATAAAAGGGACGATTTTGGTGGTATACAGAAAAAAACAATAACATTACTTGATTTTACTTCACTGACAACTAAACGTACAGTGTATTCAAACAATATTAATACAGTAAGTAGTGCTTTTAAATATATCAGTGTGTTTATTTAACCCTTTCCAAGCTTCTCCTTGTGGAAACAACCCAGTATTATTTACAGTTCTCATCTAATACCTGCTTTGACTGCTCAGTACTTCATTAAGCTACATCAAGATTGCTGCTGAAGGAACTGAACACATTCATACAATGTCTGGGGCGTCCAGGAGAAATCTGGAACTACACTTTGTTCTTCAAACTGGAGCTCAAGATATGATCTACTTCTCTCACAATAAGATATTCATATTACTTTGTATTGTATGTATAATTATTTACATCGGTTCTAATTACATCTGGTTTTCCTACTGGTATATCTGGTAAATGTCAACATGTGTTATGTCATGTACCAACTGTTCCTGCTGACAGGAGTTATGACTGTAACCAATCATAACCTTTCATCCCTAAAACTCCTCCTACTAAGGAAACGCTGAGTGTCTCCAGAGGGTGTGTTGTGGGGTTCTGTATAAAGAAAGCTCTTTTTGAAGAAAACAGTGACATTTTGAAGACGCTGAAAGAATCTGGACACTAACTGGATCTCCAAAGTCATCAGTATCACTGAGATCAGACAGTGAGTGAAACCTGAGAGTGATTACTTTTCACACAACTCAAAGTGAAAGTGTGAGCATTCTCACTGAAGCGGGAGGGAAATGGCTTCTGGGTTTTCTGTGGAGGACTTCTCCTGTCCGGTGTGCTGTGAGATCTTCAAAGATCCTGTTCTTCAGAGCTGCAGCCACAGTGTGTGTAAAGACTGTTTGAAGCAGTTCTGGGAAACCAAGGGATCCAAAGAATGTCCAGTTTGTCGGAAAAAGTCTTCCATAGACAAATTTCTCATAAACTTGGCTTTGAAGAACCTGTGCGAGACCTTCTTACAGGAGGCAAGTCAGAGAGCTTCAGCCGACTCCGAAACACTCTGTGGACTGCACCGTGAGAAACATAAACTCTTCTGTCTGGATGATCTACAGCTGGTGTGTTTGGTGTGTCGAGATTCTAAAAAACACACCAGCCACAAATTCCTCCCCCTTCAGGAAGCAGCACTGGACTACAAGGTGAGTTCTGATCACGCTTTATCAGACGTTCCTAAACTTCATCAAATGCCAAACAGATAAAAGTGACTAATTTGACTAAACGTGTGTGCTAACAGCTGCCTATATGGAGACTTCATAGCACTTGCATAAGCATATTTACATATTACATTAACATAATAGGACTATATATATTATAAATATTTTCTGAGTAAAAGAACTTATAATGCACTTATTAAGTACTCTTTAATGCTTGTCCACTCAAAAGTACACATGCTGACATGAACTACAAACTGTGTTTCATGTCTGCAGCCATACAGGCATCATTAAAAGAGCCTATTCATAGCAATATCAATTAAATATAAATGAAAAAAGAATTGGACTTGCAATATGTTTATTGGTGCATATGTTTGATAGCATGAAAATCCTCTGTAGAACTGAGATATGGTGCTCTAAGACATTTATTACCAATGATGCTTCATATCAGTGTTATAATAGAACAAACTTCCATCACCTTAGTAAGATTTAGGCTGCTTATATCAGTACAGTCTCATTTACCTCATCAAACATGTTGTCATCTTGCAATTAGTGGCAGAAGTTCTTTATAAATATTCATACATTGCTTAAAAAATAACCATGTGGCCCACCAGCCGCAATGTTTAACGTGGGGATATAGCGCAGTGCCTTACAAGCAGTGAGGAATGGTGGGGAGGTCTTTGTCAGGATGAACCCCTATGGGAGCTCTCGGCACATGAAACATAACATTACTGGGAGGTATTGCTAAGGAGGTATTGCTAAGGAGGTATTGCCAAAGAGGTATAGCCAAGGAGATATAGCCAAGGAGGTATTGCCAAGGAGGTATAGTCAAGGAGGTATTGCCAAGGAGGTATAGTCAAGGAGGTATAGTCAAGGAGGTACTGCCAAGGAGGTATAGTCAAAGGGCTATAGCCAAAGTTAGGATGATATTATTTGTAAGGGGTTGGATGGTGGGTCTCTGCGTTTAGTTGACAATGTTGATCTTTGGCCTTCATTGCATGGATATCTCCAGCATGCACTGGAGAGTGAAATACCTGGTATGTGAAGATACCTTCAAGTCCATAGTCCCCAAATTTAAGATTCTTGGGGTCTTGCTTGCGAGTGATGGAAAGAGGGATTGTGAGATTAGCTGCAGGCTGGGAATGGCATTGTGGTCTGTAGTGGTGAAGAGGGAGATGAGTCGTAAGACAAAGCTCTCTGTTTACCAGTCAGTCTACATTCCCACCTTCACCTGTTGTCATGAGCTTTGGCTAAAGACCGACAAGGTGGTTGGGCACATGTTACTTGATAGCGTGAGGAGCTCAGCCATCAGGGAAGAGCTCAAAGTAGAAGTGCTATTGGTTAGGATGCCCCCTGGCTGCCTCCCGTAGGAGGTTTAATTGGACAAGGCTGACTGGGATGAGACCTATAGGTCGTTCTAGGACCCTTTGGAGGGATTATATATCCAAGTTGGCCTGGGAACAGCTAGACAAAGTAGTTTAAGAAGATGAATGGATGGATGGATGGATACTTTAAAAATAATTCAATGCTTATGCATGACCAAACTCTGTATCTGATCTTGTTTCTGACAACCAACATAATTTATTCCAGAAGGAACTCAAGACGGCACTGGAGCCTTTACAGGAGAAGCTGAAGGTCTTTAAAGAGTTTAAAGTGAACTGGGATCAGACAGCCGAACATATAAAGGTTAGAACGAATCTCTACAGTAAAGTTGATCCTGATCATCATAATGTAATCAGTCAGTTAATTTGATTTACCCTTTCATTCCAGACTCAGGCTCAGAGCACAGAGAAACAGATTAAGGAGGAGTTTGAGAAGCTTCACCAGTTTCTACGAGATGAAGAGGCAGCCAGGATAGCTGCACTGTGGAAGGAAGAGGAGCTGAAGAGTCAGGGCATGAAGGAGAAGATTGAGAAGTTGAGCCGAGAGATAGCATCACTTTCATACACGGTCAAAGACGTAGAAGAGCAGATGGCAGCTGAAGACGTCTCGTTTTTGCAAGTGAGGACTGTTCAGTCATTATCATGGATTAGAAACTGTGTAGAAAAGACATTATCATTTAGTTTTTATAGACATATGATTTTTTACAGAAATATGATACATGTATGTCATGCACGATTTGTTTCGATTAGCGCTTTCAAAGATAACAGGTTAATGAAGCAGTAGCTCAATACATTATTAGCAGACCAAGTTGCCAGTTATGCTTGTGCATTGCAAAACAATGCGCAACTATATTGGTATTCGTTTTTTGCTTTCTGCCAGATCTTTGAAATATTAACTCTGTTCCAGCTCCAGATTGTCTGGTCTGATTGTGTGATTTGGGCTTGTGTACAGTTTTTGGATTGGATGCACAGAATTTTTCCCATATAGAATGAATAGGATGGAAAAGTGACTCAAGGAACAGACACCATTTCACATACACTGACTCAGGGCAGACTCCCGACCTCGACTGCAGTGTTGGTTCGACCTGCCCTCGTTTTTTTCCACACCTTTTTTCTCCCCATTGTCACATGCGAGCACAAACTGAAGAGGCGGATATAGGCGCAGGTTGTTTATTTACAGTGCAAACTCATACACGAGCAATACAGCGAACATGCAGGACACTCATAGGTACATGAATCGACTAACAAACAATAACGGGCCGGGGCAAAACAGAGGGTTTAAATAAACCAGGAGGGGGCAAACCACATGGCAATGACAGGACAACAAAAAAGACAGGCATGAAACAGAGAAGACGTGACACCCATAGAGACTAATTTATTTTCAGTCACACCTTATGGTTTCATTTAACCTGCAACCTCCAAACCAAGTGTACTCTTTTAAAGCAGCCCAAACACACTGACCTGCACTCCTCTATTCCATGTTTATTCATCCCTCGTTCCTCAAACTGCTTTAGCTGCACAGCTGTCCTGTGTTTCCTTCAGGAATTGCACTTCTCTAGTATGTTATTGACATTTCTTAATTTGACCCATCCATAATCCAGCTGCTCGCTTCAAATACAGCTTTTAAACGGCAAGAAGTTCCATTGATGGCCCTCCTCATAAAAAACACAGTTATTTCCAGCTGTTTTGGTGGTGAAAAGTTATTGAGTTCTAAGTTATTAAGTTCTTTTATTTCATTCTAACTTGTTGCCAACAGGGCAGAAGAAGACTTTAAACTTTAATATTTAAAAATGTAACATTCTTTTTATTATGTTTTATTATGTATTTTATGTGTAAACAAAAAACTTTTATTTATAATTTATATAAACCTCACTGTTTTGCAGAACTACAAGGCCTCTATGGAAAGGTGAGTGTTGTGTCTCCTGGTTCTCTCTTTTCTTTGATGCTGAACCCAAAGCTACAGCAACACTGACTTTTGAACGTTCTTCCAGAACCCAGTGCACACTGAAGGATCCAGAAAGGCTTTCAGGAGTGCTGATCCGTGTGGATAAACATCTGGCCAACCTGAAGTTCGCAGTCTGGGAGAAGATGCAGGAGATTGTTCAGTTTAGTGAGTGTCTCATTCAGTTTCAGTCTTTCTTTCTCAGTTCCTCACACACAAAACTGCAAACGTGAGCGGTTCTTCAGCTGTTTATCATCAGGGGAAAAAACGAGAAGCATACACCACTGAGCAAAAGTCTGAGACACCTAGCTGCAGTTTAAAGAACAAAGTGTAGTTCCAGATTTCTCCTGGACGCCCCAGACATTGTATGAATGTATTCAGTTCCTTCAGCAGCAATCTTGATTTAGCTTAATGAAGTACTGAGCAGTCAAAGCAGGTATTAGATGAGAAATGTAAATAATACTGGGTTGTTTCCACAAGGAGAAGCTTGGAAAGGGTTAAACAAACACACTGATGTATTTAAAAGCACTACTTACTACTTCTTACAATCTGAATTACAAATTTAGACTCATCAGTCCAGATACCCAGTTTTATTGTAGTGTAATTGGTTCCTTTTCTCAGAGACGAACTTCTTGAACAGCTACACATGCTGTCAGACCCATAGCAATGAGGTGTCTTCTCACAGTGGCAGGATGGATGTTTTGAGATCTGAAGCCAGTGTGGTGTTTTTTGCTCTCTCAAATATAAAAGCTTTAAGCGCTGTTTATCTGAGGAGCGACAGTTTTAGTGGTCTACCAGATCTGGTTGGGTCGTTATGAGTTCTCCTAACTGTACCTTTCCCAGGCCATCCCTTCTTTAATTAAGGAAAATTATTTTATATCTACTCTCTGGAGAAATATATCCGGAAAAGGAATCATTTGTACTTAATGCAAGTTTTGACTTGATGGTAAATGCAGTCATCAAGTAAATTATTCTATAAGTAAATTATAACACTTAAGATATTGATGGTTTGTAGGATGGCTAAAAAACTAATTAAAAACGTCATTTCATTTGGAGTGCAGAAACCGTCTTTAACCCAGATACATTGTGGGATTTGTGACTTTTTAGTCAGTTAAGACAAAAATGGACCTTTTATACAAACTGCAAAATGGTGTGTGTGGAGCAAACCTAACACTGTCTAATCCTCAATTAACACCATCCCAACAGTGAAGTATGGTGGTGGCCACATTGTGTTGTGTGGATGCTTTTGCTTAGCTGGGACTGGACATCTTTTTAAAGCTGAAGGACAGATAGAAGGACAGGTACTGCAAAGACGACCTGCTTCAGTCCTATAAAGGCCTAAATCTTAAGAAAAACGTCACCACCTTCCAGCGGGACAGTGATCCCAAACACACAACCAAATCACCACAGGATTAGTTGGACAACAAAAAGGTGAAGTTCAGTCCAATCAAGAATACATGTCCAACCAACCTGAAAAAATTCTATTTCATTAAAATGCAGCAGCTGCTGTTTATATTGTCTGAGACATTCTTGATGAAAGGACCAATAGAAAAGCTCCAAAATGGCTTGGAAAATGATGATTAACGTAATACAATTAATCACAAGCTTGTGTTTCTTCTTTTTTTAGCTCCTGTAACTCTGGATCCCAACACTGCTCATCCTAAACTCACCCTGTCTGCTGATCTGACCAGTGTGAGATTGAGTGATGAGAAGCAGCAGCTTCCTGATAATCCAGAGAGATTTGATAAACTGGTGTGTGTGCTGGGCTCTGAGGGCTTTAACTCTGGGACGCACTGCTGGGATGCTGAAGTGGGAGATAAACTCTGGATAGTGGGGGTGATGACAGAGTCTGCTGAGAGGAAGGGAGAGATTTTCTCCAGGAATGGCGTTTGGTCATTGTGGCATCTCAATGGAACGTATGCAGCAGGTTCGTCACCGCAGCTTGGAACTCCTATCTCAGTAGGCCAGAAGCTCCAGAAGATCAGAGTGCAGCTGGACTGGGAGAGAGGAGAACTCTCATTCTCTGACAGCGTAACCAACAGACACTTACACACGGTATCACACAGATTCACTGAGAGAGTCTTTCCACTGTTCATGAACGCCTGCAAAGTCTGTCCTATGAAGACCATACCCGTGTTTGAAGGCCAGCACAGTCTGAGAAGACCATAACTGAACAACAATGAGTAGATTTACAGTATCCAAATAGAAACCAGAGCCACCATAGAAACCAGCTGGGACACTTTAGCAACTGCCTAGCAACACCCCAGCAACCAGATGGGATACACTTACAACTGCCTAACAACACCCTAGCAACCAGCTGGGATACCATACGAACCACATAGCAACACCCTAGCAACCGGCTGGGATACCCTTACAACCGCCTAACAACACCCAAGCAACTAGCTGGAATACCCTAGCAACCACCTAGCAACACCTTAGCATTTGCCTAACAACACCCTAGCAACAGCTTACCAACAGTCTAGCAACCAGCTAAGATACCCTAGCAACCACCAAGCAACACCCTAACAACAGCCTGGGATACCATAGCAAACCTAGAGGATACCATAGCAAATTTAGCGGCAGTTGTCGAACTGCTTATGCTACACAGCCATACTGCCTTTAATGCAATTTCTCCCGGAAGAAAGATGATAATGAACTTCGTGAGTGTGATATTAGTAAATTAGTAGAACATTTTCTTTTGCTGTACAGTCTAGTACTGTCTAGACTGATCTTCAGTAATGGTTCTCCTCAAAGTGTGTTGATTTATAACATTAGATATTTATATGATCAATTTTGGTATTAATAAAACTGAATGTATTTCTGGTAAATACTGTCTTTATTTTAGCAAAATATTCCACATATTAATGAAGAGTGTTGTAGCATGCAGAGCTTACCTGTCGTGAGAAGAAACTTTAAGATGCTGGTGTTTTTGGACAGAACAGAAGAGATGAGTGCTCCTGACTAGGTGGGGCATTAGTGTTTCAAGAGTTTTATTGTCATATGCACAGCAGAACAGACAGTTACACTGCACAGTGAAATTCTTACTTTGCTGCTCCTTCATTCACCAAAAGATAAGATAGCAACAAAAAAACAATGAAAATATATACAAAATATATAAAGTATAATAATAATATAAGTTGAAGTAAATAAAAGCATTTTTTTATATTTATAGTTAAAAAAATATAAAATAAAAGTTATGTGTGCTTTTATGTGCAGTATGTGTTGACAGTAAAGGCCCAGGATATATATTTATCACTTAGTACTGAACAGAGAGTGGGATTACTATGAGGTTAAGTGTGAATTTTGTATGACTATGAGCTATGAACTGATTATTTATATGAAGTTATGAAATAACTTAAGTTTGGGAGAAGGGCCACGCCCAAACTACTCCCTTCCATCATTACACGCTCTATATAAACCACTCCTCTGCCCTCACCTTCTCGTGACAAAATTCGCACCCCACCACCTCCCCAGCTCCTCCAACTCCAAATTCTTACTTACTCTTCGCTTGGCAAAAAAAGGGGGGGGGGGGGGGGTCTGGCTTCAAAACCTAGCAGAAGAAGCCACCCAGAACTCCCCCGCCTTGCCCTGCCTTAGTGGTCTGCACTTCACAAAAAACATATTAATATGTAATAAATGTATAAACAGCTTTATATTTGCATCAACTGGCCTTCCCCAATATGGCCTGGCTCATGGGTACCCAACCAGTATCAACATATCTTAGTAACTAACTAACTAATCTCAACTAATCTCAACAAACAAACACACACACAACAAACTGTTCACCCTTGGACAAAGCAGAACATGGAAGGGCGTATATATATAATCAGGTGGACAGCGAATCAAAATACACCTGACAAAAACCTGATAGCTGTCTGTATTGTACAGTCTGGCAGTCTGTATTGTCGTTTTCAACAAATTTTCAGTGTTGCATCCGAATATGTGTGTCAGGAATGGAGAACGGGCTGCGTAGTGTGACAAAACCAAAGAACAGCAATGTGGCTGGCCCACAACACCCCGAAGAAAAGCATGTCTAGCATGTCCAAATGTTTTGTATTATTTTGCCTAGTCTCCTACAACTCCTTTCTTGACGTTGACCAATAGGAGGCCATGTGTCAACATGATGGTGATGTTGCTGTTACAGCTGTCAGGGCAAAAAGTCACAGAATGCTTATATCATAATATCTATTCAGTATTTAGCACTGCTACAACAGCAAGCAGAGCAAACGTGCTACCAAAATGCTTAAGGTTAAGCTACAGTCTGTACAGCTGCAGCTTTAAATTTGCATTGGCTGGCCTTCCCCAATATGGCCTGGATCATTTCATGGGTACCCAACCAGTATCAACATATCTTAATAACTAAAAACCGATGTCTTTCTTGTTTCTTTATTTAGGGAACGAGGATTTCCCCACACAAGCATGACACAAATGGCGACAATATTGAATCATATCAAAGTTTTATTTGACTTTAGAAATCAGCAGGTTTGAAGAAAAACAAATATGATCTCTGCAATTAAAATTTAATCAGGTGCAAAACATAATATATACAAACCATTCAAGTAAAACAGAAAAATGACTAAAATACTCTGCAACCCAACTTCACTCAAACCAAATATCACACAGTAAGGATCAATCAAAACAACCAGTACTGACTGAAACACACGTCCACTCAGTAGTCTATCGCACCAGCTCTGTAAACACCTGCTTATTCTTTAAAACGAAGGACAACTGAAACAGAACAGTATTTCGTTTCTGTCTGTTTGGAGATGAAATGATGTGAAATTGGATTAGGCCACTATTTACAGCCGGAAGTGACAACACAGTGACTGTAAAAAAGTGTATTAAGGTCTGAGAACTATTTTCTGGGAGCCTAAATCTGCTTTGCATGCTCTTTTCTTCTTTTTTTAACTCACATTATCCAAACAGGGCGGCGTGGTGGTGTAGTGGTTAACACTGTTGCCTCACAGAGAGACCATCCGTGTTCGATTTGTGGATTTGTGGACAGTTAAAACAGAAATTGACCTTTTAAACAAACTACAAAATAGTGTGTGCGCATAAAACCCATCTCTCTACAAATAAGGTCACTCAGGAAAAATCCCGCCACTCCAGCTCGCGCGCTACGGGGTGTGTGGGGGGGTGGGGCGGTTTCTGCAATATGCCCATATATGGAACCGATGAGGTTCTACAAATAGTAGACCCTCAAATGGAGTGTAAAATAATAAAACCCACAAGAAAATGTAAAGTAAATGTACAGTCGCATATTTAAACAATAAAAACTGAAATCAGTCACGTTTATCAGAAGAAATCCGCTGCAGTTCCTCCATCAAACACTAGGTGAACGAATCTGTACCACTAACGGCGACGTCCTGTTCAGTTCGTTTCACTGATTCTGTTCTTAAATAACGAACTGTTCGGTTCAATGAGTTGAATATCCAGTGATTCAGTGATTCGGATCATTTGTTAAAAACTTTTCTTGCGGGTTTTATTCTTCTACTTGAAAACTGTTGTCCACGATTAAATGAACTCCTCGTGAGGGTCTACAGCCGTCACTCCAGAGCGCGCGGGCTGGAGTGACGCGTGTTTTTTCCCGCGCGACCTTTTTATAGAACGGTGGGGTCTATGCGCTATGACGTCACCACGGGCTGTAGTGACGCGTGTTTTTTTCTGAGTGACCTTATTTATTGAGCGGTGGGTTCTGTGCGCAGTGAGGTCATCGCGGCCGCTCTGGAAATTTATAAATACCCCTCCCCGCGAGCGTTGTGTTCAGTTGGTCTCGCGACAACTGAAAGCAGTTCGTTTGCGCGCGCTCGAGTTGATCAGAGTGTATTGATTGATTATTCGCCGCAATGTTCCCAGCAATGAATGCAAGATATGTAGCGGGACTGACGAAGGAGAAACGGCAGATGAAACAGGATCTGGCCGCGGTACGAAAGAAACTGCAGGAGGAACGGGAGAGGATACGAGAGGAAAATGAAGAGATCAGAAGAAGAGTAGATGAGATGATGGCGGAGGTCGATCTCTCCGAGGTTCTGGCGGATATGATCATGCAGCAGCTGCTGGACATATTCCCCCTGCTTATAACTACCAATCAGGCTGAACAGCAGGAATGGAGGAAGGAGCTGAAGCAGAGAGCCAAACACATCTCAGCAAGCCTGAAAGTGGAGGCGCAGAAGATAAAGAAGAAGCAGAGGAAAGCCAAGCCCAAGAAAAAGCGTAGCTTCTGGGAATGGCTGTGCCAGCTGTTTAAAAAAGAAAGAGTGAATGAATACGAATAGAATAGAAAAGTCAAGTCTAGCTCTCCAGGGCTGAACATTTAGTTATTAGACTCCTGGGTTGTAGCTACTCGGCGACTGTTCTATCAGAAACTCCTGCCATAGAAACGAACTGTACAAATTAAAATACAAGAAAAAAATAAGTCCAGCTCTCAGAGTGTTTCCTGCACACTTAGCAGTGAGAGTCACAACACACACACAGAAATAAGAATTTAGTTTATTTAGCACTAAGTAGCCCAAACACACACACACTTAAACTCTACACACTGCTCCCAGTAGACCACACACACTTAAACTCTACACACTGCTCCCAGCAGACCACATACACACACTTAAACTCTACACACTGCTCCCAGCAGACCATATACACACACACTTAAACACTACACACTGCTCCCAGTAGACCACACACACACACTTAAACTCTACACACTGCTCCCAGCAGACCACATACACACACTTAAACTCTACACACTGCTCCCAGCAGACCATATACACACACACTTAAACACTACACACTGCTCCCAGTAGACCACATACACACACTCTTAAACTCTACACACTGCTCCCAGCAGACCACGTACGTGTAATTCATTGTTAATGTGCAATTATCTGTAAATATATATTTTTACTTTTATTATTTATATTGTATGTACTGTACTGTTTATTTATCTATTGTGTGCCTTGCTGTACCTTTGCTGTTGTAACACTGAATTTCCCCACTGTGGGACTAATCAATAAAAAAGCGAATAGATGTTTTTTTTCCTCTGGTCTCTGTACTGTTTCTTCTTGTATTGATCTTTGCCACATAGTGAGAAATGAAAGATCCATGTAGCTGTATGTATGGATATGAATGCCCGGCAGATGTCGCAGGCCCAGCTGAAACACTGTGGGCAGATGAGATGTTGTGTTTTTTCATGCAGAGTAGCTTTATTTTTGTTAAACTAAAGCTTATTGTGTTGACAATGAAACAAAAAGCCTAATGAAAAGCTGAGATGGGCCTTGTGCTTTAGTTACACTCGAGTTGTAGTTTGAGTGACTTGTGACTCGACTCAGACTCACAAGAATTCAATTCAATTCAGCTTTATTGTCATTACACTAATACAGGGTTGCACAGTACAACACTATACCATTAGGCTAAAACTCTGGTGTAGTGATAGATGATGAACGTGGGACAACGGTGCACATACAACAGACAAAACACAAGATAAGTTCAATCAACAAGAAGTACAATTGACAATAAATACAGTACTAGGAATAAAAATATGTGGCAGAATTATATTTTAAGCTTGATTAAGTTAATACACAGACCAGCCATAACATTAAAACCACCTCCTTGTATCTACACTCATATTCCATTTTATCAGATCCACTGAGCATATAGGAGCTACACTTACAGACTGTAGTTCATCTGATTCTCGGAGTACTTTATTACCATGTTCAGGACCCCCACAGGACCACCACAGAACAGGTATTATTTGGATGATGGATCATTCTCAGCACTGCAGTGACACTGATGTGATGGTGGTGTGTATCAGACAGGCTTTTTAAACACCTCAGTGTCACTGCTGGACTGAGAACAGTCCACCAACCAGCAACATCCTGCCAACAGAGTCCAGTGGGCAGCGTCCTTTGACCACCAACGAATGACCAACACAAAGTGTGCAGCAAAAGATAACCTATTATCTCTGACTTTACATCTACAAGGTGGACCAACAAGCTAGGGCTGTCTATTAGAATGGACAGTGAGTGGACACAGTGTGTAAACACTCCAGCAGCACTGCTGTGTCTGATCCACTCATACCAGCACAACATATTCTAAGACACCAGTGTCACTGCAGTGCTGAGAATAATCCCCCACTCTGCTCTGTGGTGGTCCTGACTATTGAAGAACAGGGTAATAAAGTATACAGAGAATCAGATGAACTACAGTCTGTAAGTGTAGAACTACAAAGTGCTCCTATATGGTACATGGAGCTGATAAAATAGACACCGACAAGGTAGTGGTTTTAATGTTATGGCTGATATTAATAAGCAAACTATAATAAATGTTTAATCTGATGATTACAATTAGGCGTTTGTGTTTGTTAATAGAATGGAATACAGTATGTTCATGTGTAGTATGCCGAGGTAGACCAGGTCTGGTGGTTGTAAACAGCAAATATAAATATTTTCTACCAGTAAGCTTAGAATTAAAAC
Organism: Megaleporinus macrocephalus; assembly: GCA_021613375.1. Lineage (NCBI taxonomy): Eukaryota > Metazoa > Chordata > Actinopteri > Characiformes > Anostomidae > Megaleporinus > Megaleporinus macrocephalus. Next base: position 9,044,073 of record CM038710.1, on the reverse strand, counting down.
TTTCACCTGGAGATTCTTTGTTGAACATCTATATGGACTTCCACATGAGCTGGAAGATAATAGGATTTCTAAACTTCTAAATTATTTATGGTTGAATATCCAAGTACTAGTATACAATGATATAGTGTTTTTGTTTAACATTAAGAATGAGGTAATATTGTATTCTGTAACTGGAAGTCAGATCTTTTTATCATCCTATCTCAGTGCTCAACTGTACAAATGAGCTGAATGAATTCAAATACAAATACAGACACAATCTTGTGGAAAAAAATATTTTTGTGTGCGTAGAGAGTTATGGAGGCCTATATATTTAACAATCTCTATTGTGTTTAAAAGAGAAACTGCAGCCACAGCGGAACAGATTCCAGGACTGATCATTAGACACAAATCTAGACTGCTTACCTTTACTCAGTAAGTTAATATCACAGTAAAAGTTAAGCAGCATTGGGTAAAAATATAATAAACATAAACAAATTATATATACTAGAGCATAAAATATAGGTTAATATAAAGTTAAAATACAGTAAAAGATAAACTATAAGAAGATGAAGTAACCAAGATGTTAAAACTGATAAAAAGTGAGGAATATCAGGTGCAGCCAACACAACAGTCTAGAAAAGAACTACTCAAGTTGGAATCCTGTCTTCTTGTAACCACATTCATACCCGTAGTGTCTGAACACGGTTGTACGTAAAATCCAGAGAATCTCCTTTCAGGGTTCAACCGTTATGAGTTTCTTTCTCCATCCATTTGCAGCCTAGAGCGACGGTTGTCAGGATGTCCTTCACCCCCGAGTCTGCAACACCCTTGAAAAATTCCATCTTCTCCAAAATCTCCTTTGATCTTTTGAAGGATGTCTCTGATTTCTTCTCTCTTGGACCTCCTTCACCCTCATCTTTAGATCGGCCAGCTTTTCTTCCTGTTGGCGAAATAGATCTTTAAGATCTTCAATGTAACTTTCATCAATGTTTATGTCAGTGCTGCCCATCACCAATCAGTAAACAGAGTAAACTGAACTCAACTCAAACACGTTAAGAGGAGCTGCTTACAGTTATCACGAGAACAACTGGACACAAAGCTTGCGATGTTGCAGAGCGGAGAATTAAAAAATGTCCAGAGCGACCGCAATGACAGAACCAACCGCTCTATAAAAAGGTCACTCCAATCAGTTTGATCGGGGTCTCTGTTATAGACCCCAACAGGAAGTTCATTTAATTGTGCCAACAGTTTTCAAGTAAAAGAATAAAATTCACAATAAAGGTTTTAAGCATGTACATGTAAACATACAGTCGCATATTTAAATACTAAGAACTGAAAAGATTTATCAGAAGAAATCCACTGCCATCAAACACTAGGTGGAGCCACGAAACCGCCGCAGATCTGTTTCACTGGTTGCTTTAAGATTCTGCACACATTGTATTAACTCTATTACTGCATAACTGTGCAATCAGTGAGAAATGAGAATTCAGTCATTATGATTAAAGTCATTTAGAGTGTTCTGATGTGAAGTGGTTAATTGTAAGGAAACTTGAAGACTTGTGTTTCTTCACAGTGGTGGTGATGGGAAGTGGGACCGCCATGTCTACAACACGAATATAACATTTTATTTATTATTATATGGATTTGAACTGCAGCATTTGAATGTGTATTTAAGACTTTCAATTTCAAGTTCAAGTATGAATGAATAATAGAAGATTATACTGGGCATTTCTATATATTTATACTTGATTTAAGTAATAATACAAAGATAATTTAGCTTATTTGTATTGTACCACAGCAAAACAACAGAATGAACACTGTGATTTGAGCCAAATATAATTTTTTTGCATGCACAACACTGAAATAAACAGTTTGAAGTCTGGGTTATATAAAAGTATACATTCTTTATTGTACAGCATGTACAGGACAGGTTTAAAGCTGCTATATTATATGTAATGGTTCGTTTTTTAGTTTTTGAGTCACTGGTACACGAATATAGACTTTAGTGGTCAGCTTTTATTTTCAAGTAAAAGTACTGCATTAATGATGACTGCGGTCTCAGAATTGTTCAGCCAGTTATTATTCAAATTATTCAGTTAATCAAATCATAACAGAAAAATACCATGCTGGCCAGCTAGCTAGCGTAGCTAACTAACAAACTTGTAGCTCGCTCTTTAGTTCGTGTCTACGGACCTTCAACGATCGCAAAACAAGCGGGATTGATCATATCACAACAGAAAAATAGCTGTGTAGGTCATAAAAATGTTTTTAACAGATATAACAACGGGATATTATCAAATTACGCTGAATAGCCAAATAGCAAGCATAGCTAACTAACTAACGAACGCATACATCGCTGATTAATCCGTGTCTATAGAGCTTAAAGGCCCGCAAAATGAGCATAATAAATCATATTACGACAGAAAAAAAGCTCTATGGGACATAAAATTGTTTTAACAGATAAAATTACGGGATATTAACAAATTGCGCTGTATGGCAAGAAAGCTAATATAGCTAATATCGAACTCCTGCCGCCTTGCTGATTAATTTGTGTCTACGGACCTTAAACGAACACAAAACGAGCAGAATTAATCACATTACAACAGGAAAATAACTGTGTGGTAAAATAAATGTGTGTTTAACTGATACTGAAAGAGTTTATGATAGACTTAGGCTGATCAGAAACTTACCAAATCAGAACTGTGGTGGTGCTAATATGTAACCAGAGTTTAATGCCTCTACAAGCTCCCTTACAAAAAGTTAATACGTGAAATGTTTATGAATATGCTGCCTGATATCTAAACCTTATAGTTCTGCAGTGGGGCCTGACACCCCAGTTCCACTCCGACTACAATCCTGCCTCAGTTTGCCAGTCTGTCGCTCTAATAATAAATAGACCTGAAAAACGAGCTGTTTATCAACTAATTAACATGTGTGTCAGTGTACAGAAATAAGATGGAGACTAAAGAGCAGACAGACTGGTGAATCTACGATAGAGACTGAATTCCTGAATCGGAAGACAGTTGAGGAAGAAGCATTACCTGCTTCATAATAATAGTTTATGATATATCATAATAGTTTGTCTGGAATCATTTAAATAACACCTCCAGATAATAGCCGTTATTGCGTTAAAATATAACATCACATGACATAAATATAAAAGTGAAGTCAAGTTTATTTAAATAGGGATTTTTACAGTGATGTTGCCACAAAGCAGCTTTACAGGAGTTTATATACATGAAAACATGAAGTCACAACATCTATCCCCCTGTAAGCAAACCAGAGACAACTGTGGCAATAAAACTCCCTCCAGACTGGAAGAAGAAACCTTGTGAGGAACCAAGACTCACACGGGGAGACCCGTCCTCCTCTAGTCAAACAATATTTACAGTTTATTAACCTAAATTCAAATTAGAACTAAGAATCTCTATTTGAAGTCTAAATGGTAAAAGCTTTAGACACTGCGCAGGTGATTCATCTGGATGATACAGCGATGCAGGCGAGGGTGTAGCAGATGGCATGAATAAAAAGGAGAACTGGTTGGTGTCAGGTGAGGAGGAGGCCCTGATGGTCAGTCTTCCAACAGTATTCGGCAGGGCAGGAGGGCGGTCATTATCTGCTTTTAATTTAATATAGAGGATGTGAAGTATGTTATGTGAGTGTGCTGAACATGTTCCAAAAACATTTATTTTAATTAATTCATTTCTACATGATCATTTTTCAACCTTTCTTCGTCCCTTCTGTTCTGCTTCTTTTACTGTGCCTTTATGACTGATATATATATATACAAATATATATATATATTCTAAAAAGCAGTCTATGCTGCAACAATCTGTATAATCTCACCCTAAATAAACTGCTGTATGCTGAACAGAAGGATATGTAAATATCAGTCTCAGAAACATACAACCAATTATTTATTCAGAAGTATTCGGTCAATCATAGAAAATAGCGGTGTGGGTCCTAAGATATTACCAAATATTACCAGGATATTACCAAATTATGCTGGCTGGCCAGATAGCTAGCATAGCTAACTAAAGAACTAACAAACTCATAGCTTTATGGACCTTCAACGCCCACAAAACAAGCAGAATTAATCATATTACAACAGAAAAATAGCTGTCTGGTCATAAAAATGTTTTTAAAAATGTTTGTAACAGATATAATAATGGGATTACCAAATTATGCTGGCTGGCCAGATAGCTAGCATAGCTAACTGAAACTAACTCCTTCCTCGCTAACTAATTTGTGTCTACAGACCTTTAACGCTCACAAAATAAGAAGAATTACTCATATTACAACAGAATTATTACTGTGTGGTAATAAGTGTGTTTTTAACTGATACTGAAACGATTTATGACAGACTTAGGCTGGCTGGTCAGCTAGCTAACAGCTAACTTACCAACTAACTAGTGCCTAGCTTGCTAAATAACTCCTGATTTTGATACAGACATAAAAAAAGCAGACTTAATAATTTCACAACAGAAAAATATCATAAAAATATTTGTAACTTATACTGAAACAGTCTGACAGACTTAGGCTGACTAACACAGCTAACTAAATAACTAGCACCTGGCTCTCTAATTAATTCATGCTTTTGACAGACACAGAACAAGCAGAGTTAATCATATCACAACAGCAACATGTCATAATATAAGGGTTATAACACCTACCTTCCTTATAAAACACACCTTAGTGTCTTCTAATTTGTTAACAAAATAAGGTTTGTGATGTCCAGAAAGTGGGGAAATTAAAAAAGCAATAAATGAAGTCCTTCACACTGTTTAATTAAGTAAATTTTTGTCTTTATTATTTAATCAAACATTTTAGTTCTGGTCAGTCATAATATAATGTGTTGAAACAAGGGGTACGGATCAGCGGTACATCTGGAGAAGAAAGAATGAAACATGCAGTGAAAACAACCCCCTGACTAGTTTCTACAGTGGAATCTGTTCATAATTCATATGTCTATAGTAAGATAAACTCTGAACTGATATATGTGATAGTTTAATGGGCTACTTATTATAAATGATCATTTTATAAAGTGCTGAATGAACTGAAGTCTTATTTCTCAGTTCTACATGTGCTGTGACTCTCACTGCTAAGTGTACAGTACAGAAAACACTCTGAGAGCTGGACTTGTTTTTCTCTTTTATTTGTTGTTCCTTCATTTACTGTTTCTGTCTAGGCAGCTTGCACAGCCATTTCCAGATCCGCCACTTTCCCGTGAGTAGAAGGTCCTGCTGCTTCTCCCTTATCCATTTCTCCTTCACATGCAGGCTTTCTTTAGCGTAATCAACCTTCCGCTGTAGCTGCCGCCTCCAAGATTCTCTCTCCATCCATTTGCAGCCTAGAGCGACGGGGCAGGCTTTCATGGTGTCCTTCATCTCCGAGTGTGCAACCCACTTGTAAAGTTCCATCTCCTTCAAGATCTCCTTTGATCTTCCGAAGATGTCTTTCTTTACTTCTCTCTTCCTCTCTTCGGCCTCCTTCATCCTCATCTTCAGATCGGCCAGCTTTTCTTCCTGCTGGCGAATCAGATCTTTGAGATCTTCGATGTAACTTTCATCAACTTTTACTCGAGTGCTGCCCATCACGATCAGTAAACGCAGTAAACTGAACTCAACTCAAACTCGTAAAGAGGAGCTGCTCTTCAGTTATCGCGAGAACAACTGAACACGCGATGCTGCAGCGCGGAGTATTTATAAACTTTCAGAGCGACACAGAAGCACCGCTCTATAAAAAACTAACTCAGTAAAAAACCGCGTCACTCCAGCCAGCGCGCTCTGGGGGGCGGTCTCTGCTATATGCCCATGTATGGACGCGATGACGTCATCGCGCATAGACCCACACCGTTCTTTAAAAAGGTCCCTCAGAAACAAACGCGCGTCACTCCGGCCAGCGCGCTCTGGGGTCTCTGCTGTAGACATTTACATTTACATTTACATTTACATTTACATTTATGGCATTTAGCAGACGCTCTTATCCAGAGCGACTTACAAAAGTGCTTAGTGTTCAGTCAGAGTATGACCCTCTATCTAGTACAAACAGGTTTAAGTCCAAACCACTCTTATACTCAAACACTGCCATAAACACAGGGCCAGTGCTGATACCTAGAAACAAGACAACGCAATACCTAGCAAGACAGGAACATCTATAAGAGAATAAATACAAGACTACATACAGTACAAGTGCACCCTCACGTGGACTTCATTTAACTGTGCCAACTGCTTTTAAGTTAAAGAATAAAATCCACAAGAAAAGTTTTAAGCACGTACATGTAAACATACAGTCGCATATTTAAAAACTAAGAACTGAAAAATCCACATTTATCAGAAGAAATCCACTGCAGTTCCTCCATGAAACACTAGGTGGAGCTACGAAACCGCCGCGAATCTGTCGCACTAACTGCGACGTCCAGTTCAGTTCGTTTAACTGATTCTGTTCTAAAATAACGAACTGTTTAATGAATTAAACATCCAGTGAGTCATTTCGCTTCAAACAGGATTCGAGTCTCTGCACTGTCTGCTAATTCTGTCCACTTTTTTAGAGACCCCTGCCTCCGCTTGCGGTGGGGAACCTTCAGAGCCTTCTAATAATTAATACCAAATAAAATACTACTAATAATATGCAACATAGAGAAACTTACAGACTCGTGTTTCTTTACGGTGGTGTGGCTAATGGCAACCAGGGGTCGCCATGTCTACAACACAAATATGGACGTTTTGTTTATAGAACAAAGCACTTCACAACAAAGAAAAAAGAGTTCCCCTTCAGGTATTACATTTCTACAGTGAATAAAATATACGAGTAGATCACTGATGTTTATATATATATTCATATATATATATATATATATATATATATATATATATATATATATATATATGAATTCATTTCACAATTAATGTAAGTGTATCAGATGATTTTTAAAGAATAAAAATGTTTGTATTTGTATTAATGCCTATTTTTTTATTTAGGCTTATTTAGCATATAGTCCTATTATCAGCAATTCTCAGTCCTCTGTCTAAATCTCCTGGTACAGTCCAGTGTTGTGTTAAGTGAAGGAAGACTACTCCATAAGAACATTTCACTTTTGAGTGGTAGTATATATATATATATATATATATATATATATATATATATATATATATATATATATATATATGCTGCATTCAGATGTAAGTAAGCTTTATTGTGTAGTCACTGTCATACAACCTAGTCATTCTTAATCAGAGAGCATTCAAATAATCCATTTATTCATTTATCAAATATTTGTAATTTTCAATAACATGATTCACTTCCTTCCTAACAAATCTACCCTTTGTTCACATGTACAGCCGTGTCAGTGGCATTTCCACTCAAGCCCCTCCCACAGAACAAACAGATCAGTGGAGAAACGAAAGTAAAGTGTCTTTTTCTCTTTCTCTTTTTTCTCTGTTTATCTGTTCGCAGTAAAATGGCAGCAGCTGTTGTAAAAACTCAGGACTCTTTCAACTGTCCGATCTGTCTGGATCTACTGAAAGATCCGGTGACCATTCCCTGTGGACACAGTTTCTGTCTGGGCTGTATTAAGGACTGCTGGGATCGGGATGATCAGAGGGGGGTCTACAGCTGTCCCCAGTGCAGACAAACCTTCACTCCGAGGCCTGTTCTCAACAAGAACACCATGTTGGCTGAACTAGCTGAGGGTCTGAGGAAGACGAGGCTCCAAGCTGCTGCTCCTCCTGCAGGATCTGGATCTGGAGATGTGGAGTGTGACGTCTGCACTGAGCCAAAACACAGAGCTGTTAAGTCCTGTCTGGCGTGTCTGGCTTCTTACTGTGAAGCTCATATTCAGACTCACTACGAATCTCCTGCATTAAAGAAGCACAAGCTGGTTGAAGCCTCAGTGAATCTGCAGGAGAGCATCTGCTCTCTCCACGATAAGCTTCTGGAGGTTTTCTGCCGCACTGATCAGCAGTTTGTTTGTTATCTGTGTGTAATGGATGAACACAGTGGCCATAAGACGGTCTCAGCTGCAGCAGAAAGATCTGAGAAACAGGTAAGAACTTTACTGTAGGTCCTGCTGTAACCAGTTTGCAGCACAGTGAATGAACTTCAGTCAGCCAACACCCAGCTGTAATAAAACACAGTGAAAGACTGACTAAAGTCAAAACCGATGTGATGTAAATGTAGTGTAACACACTCAAACAGATGTTGTGTAATTTGTTTTATTTCTCGTACTGCCAAATTGGCCACAGGTTCATGTATGTGGTAAAAACTCAGTATGAGTAATAAACAAACACTTTTGACATCTTTTAAAAGACCCCTATTAATATAACATTGAACATTGAATATTAAGATATTCAGTTATATCCACAGATTGCAGTGTAATGGTTGTAAGAGGACTGTTGAATAAATCAGCATGTGAATGTATAATCTATTGTGTCTACAGAAGCAGCTGGTGGAGAATCAGAGGACGTTCCAGCAGAGAATCCAGCAGACGGAGAATAAACTGCAGGAGCTAAAACAGGCCATGGAGAACATCCGGGTGAGTATGCTGACCAGCAGAGAAGACGACAGCTAACTGTTGGAGGAGCCGATATCTGGCTTCTGTACAGAGTCAACCTTCAGGTCTATGTAGCGATAGGTGAAGTCAGGGCTCCACAAACATGAACCTGTAAGAGCAACATGTGTCCCATCGCTGTACGAAACAAAAACCTATATCATCACTGCAAACTTGAGGCGTAGTCGTTTCTTCTATTTTATAAAACAAGACCAGACAAGACAAGCGGAGGGGCGGCGGTGAAGTGGTTAGTACAGTGGTGTAGTGGTTAGTATGGTGGTGAAGTGGTTAGTACAGTGGTGTAGTGGTTAGTATGGTGGTGTAGTGGTTAGTACGGTGGTGTAGTGGTTAGTATGGTGGTGTAGTAGCTAGTACAGTGGTGTAGTGGTTAGTACAGTGGTGTAGTGGTTAGTATGGTGGTGTAGTGGTTAGTACAGTGGTGTAGTGGTTAGTATGGTGGTGTAGTGGTTAGTACGGTGGTGTAGTGGTTAGTATGGTGGTGTAGTAGCTAGTACAGTGGTGTAGTGGTTAGTATGGTGGTGTAGTGGTTAGTACAGTGGTGTAGTGGTTAGTATGGCGGTGAAGTGGTTAGTACAGTGGTGTAGTGGTTAGTATGGTGGTGAAGTGGTTAGTACAGTGGTGTAGTGGTTAGTATGGTGGTGTAGTGGTTAGTACAGTGGTGTAGTGGTTAGTACGGTGGTGTAGTGGTTAGTACGGTGGTGTAGTGGTTAGTATGGTGGTGTAGTAGCTAGTACAGTGGTGTAGTGGTTAGTATGGTGGTGTAGTGGTTAGTACAGTGGTGTAGTGGTTAGCACGGTGGTGTAGTGGTTTGTACGGGGGTGTAGTGGTTAGCACGGTGGTGTAGTGGTTTGTACGGGGGTGTAGTGGTTAGTACGGGGGTGTAGTGGTTAGTACAGTGATGTAGTGGTTAGCACGGTGGTGTAGTGGTTAGTATGGTAGTGTAGTGGTTAGTACGGTGGTGTAGTGGTTAGTACGGTGGTGTAGTGGTTAGTACGGTAGTGTAGTGGTTAGTAAGGTGGTGTAGTGGTTAGTATGGTGGTGTAGTGGTTAGTAAGGTGGTGTAGTGGTCAGTATGGTGGTGTAGTGGTTAGTACGGTGGTGTAGTGGTTAGTACGGTGGTGTAGTGGTTAGTATGGTGGTGTAGTGGTTAGTACGGTAGTGTAGTGGTTAGTACGGTAGTGTAGTGGTTAGTAAGGTGGTGTAGTGGTTAGTATGGTGGTGTAGTGGTTAGTAAGGTGGTGTAGTGGTCAGTATGGTGGTGTAGTGGTTAGTACAGTGGTGTAGTGGTTAGTACGGTGGTGTAGTGGTTAGTACGGTAGTGTAGTGGTTAGTACGGTGGTGTAGTGGTTAGTACGGTGGTGTAGTGGTTAGTACGGTAGTGTAGTGGTTAGTAAGGTGGTGTAGTGGTTAGTACGGTGGTGTAGTGGTTAGTACGGTGGTGTAGTGGTTAGTACGGTGGTGTAGTGGTTAGTAAGGTGGTGTAGTGGTTAGTATGGTGGTGTAGTGGTTAGTAAGGTGGTGTAGTGGTCAGTATGGTGGTGTAGTGGTTAGTACAGTGGTGTAGTGGTTAGTACGGTGGTGTAGTGGTTAGTATGGTGGTGTAGTGGTTAGTACGGTAGTGTAGTGGTTAGTATGGTGGTGTAGTGGTTAGTACGGTAGTGTAGTGGTTAGTAAGGTGGTGTAGTGGTTAGTACGGTGGTGTAGTGGTTAGTACGGTGGTGTAATGGTTAGTACGGTGGTGTAGTGGTTAGTATGGTGGTGTAGTGGTTAGTATGGTGGTGTAATGGTTAGTATGGTGGTGTAGTGGTTAGTATGGTGGTGTAGTGGTTAGTATGGTGGTGTAGTAGTTAGTACGGTGGTGTAGTGGTTAGTACGGTGGTGTAGTGGTTAGTACGGTGGTGTAGTGGTTAGTACGGTAGTGTAGTGGTTAGTACGGTAGTGTAGTGGTTAGTATGGTGGTGTAGTAGTTAGTACGGTGGTGTAGTGGTTAGTATGGTTGTGTAGTGGTTAGTATGGTGGTGTAGTGGTTAGTACGGTGGTGTAGTGGTTAGTACGGTGGTGTAGTGGTTAGTACGGTGGTGTAGTGGTTAGTACGGTGGTGTAGTGGTTAGTACGGTAGTGTAGTGGTTAGTACGGTAGTGTAGTGGTTAGTACGGTAGTGTAGTGGTTAGTACAGTGGTGTAGTGGTTAGTACGGTAGTGTAGTGGTTAGTACAGTGGTGTAGTGGTTAGTACGGTAGTGTAGTGGTTAGTACGGTAGTGTAGTGGTTAGTACAGTGGTGTAGTGGTTAGTACGGTAGTGTAGTGGTTAGTACAGTGGTGTAGTGGTTAGTACGGTAGTGTAGTGGTTAGTACAGTGGTGTAGTGGTTAGTACGGTGTACATAAACCAGCCTTTTGACCATGAGGTCACTGATTCGATCCCTGGAACCAACAGAGCTTGACTGTTAAGTGAGGCACCTAGTCCCCAACTGCTCCCTGGGTGCTGTGGATAGGGCTGCCCACCGCTCTGGGCAAGTGTGCTCATGTGTGTATATGTGGGTGTTTCGCTAAATATGGAGGCCAAATTCCTCTGTGTGCAAACACAAGTGACAAATAGTTTGAAAAAATACTAATAATATTATTAATAGCGTAATAATAACAACAGTATAGCTTAAAGAAAACAATGCCAAGTTGAACATAGACCACTTTCCATCTCCGCTGGGCCCACTGGAGAGAAATACGTAAAAGAGCTGCTTCAGATGAAGCCCCTCCTCTCTGTGTGTCTCCTAACAGAGCTCTGCACAGACCGCAGTGGAGGACAGTGAGAAGATCTTCACTGAACTCATTCAGTGCATTGAGAGAAGACGCTCTGAGGTGAAAGAGCTGATCAGAGAGGAGGAGAAGACTGAACTGAGTCTGGCTGAAAGACTCCTGAAGAAGCTGGAGCAGGAGATCGCTGATCTGAGGAGGAGAGACGCTGAGCTGGAGCAGCTTTCACACACAGAGGATCCCATCCATTTCCTCCAGGTGACATTACTGACTCTCCTCTGAAAGTGTGGTGGTCTTACACTCATTGGACTGTTTTGAGCTCTCTGTGTGTTTCTTCATCTCTCTGCAGAGTTTCCAGTCTCTCTCTGCTCCTCCTCGGTCTCAAGACTTACCCCGTATCACAACCAGTCCACAATTCTCCATGGAGAAACTGAGGAAAGCTGTGACTGGAGTGATGAAACAAGTGGAACTGAACGTTGTATCTGCAGGTAAAAATTATAATATCTTAAAAGTTTAATCCTAAATAAATTTACTGAATGAGAAACTGAATGTACTTTCTCTATTTTGAAAAGTGCATGATGCCCTGTTCCCAAAGGCCAGAGAGGACTTTCTAAAATGTGAGTATCACATGATTATATACCCAGTTTATTTGCAGCACCATCTACACTCGCAGGTCATTTTATCAGAAACACCTGCTCATCAATGCCACAGCCACCCACGACTCTGTTCACTGAGAAATACTGGAAACGGAAAGGTACAAGTATCAGACTATTGCTGACCAGATAGTGTTTGAGTGGTTGACCAAACAAAAAATAAAACACAACAAAACTTTATATTTTATGTATTATTTTTTCTCCAGTACGTTAAACCGAATCAATACAGAATACATAGACATTATGCTCTAAAATTTACAGAACAATGTACGTTCTTTGTTAAAGATTTGTGTACTTTATTTCTCGTAGAAATAAAATCTTCAATCATAACTGAGCACATCAGTCCTCGTTGAAAGCCTCGTCTTTACATATAGGAGCACTGTGTAGTTCTACATTTACAGACTATAGTCCAACTGATTCTCTGCATACTTTTTTACTTTGTCCTATTATGATAAGGACTCCCGCAAGACGAGTGGTTAGTGGACTATTCTCAGTCCAGCAGTGTTAAAAACCCACCAGCAACACTACTGTGTCTTAATGTTATGGTACAAATATTTGTAATGAGTTTTTAAGAAATAATAAAAATTTTCTTTTCTCTCCACCAGATTCCTGTCAGCTCACTCTGGATCCGAACACAGCACACAGTCAGCTCGCTCTGTCTGGGGGGAACAGAACAGTGACGGTGATGCATCAGTCTCAAAAACACCCTGAGTGTCCGGAGAGATTTGAGAGAGTGCAGCAAGTCCTCTGTAGAGAGAGTCTGACGGGACGCTGTTACTGGGAGGTCGAGTTAAATGAGATTAATTCATCGACCAAATCACTGGCAGTGTCTTATAAAGGCATCAGCAGGAAAGGGAAAGATAACGATGGTAAATTCGGGCATAATGAGCAATCCTGGAGTCTCATCTTCAACAACTGCAAATTCTATTTCAGTCACAACAATAAAGAGACTAAACTTCCTGTGGACTCCAGCTCCCCCAGAATAGGAGTGTATGTGGATCACAGTGCAGGAATTCTGTCCTTCTACAGCGTCTCTGATACAATGACCCTCCTCCACAGAGTCCACACCACATTCACTCAGCCGCTCTATGCTGGATTTGGGGTTTATGGTTATGGTAATGTTCTCCAGATATGTGATCTTAATTAAAGTGCTAAAAGCTGAACACGTGACTTTTAGAAACAACATAGACACGGACGAGCCAAAAGTCATGGGACAGTAACTAGTATTGTTCCAGCCCAGTGAAGTGCAGTAACTTGATGCAGCATTGATTCCACAAGTGGATGGAAGATGTCTGGAGGGATGATGAGCCATGCTGTCTAGACAGTAACTCGCAGCTCTGTGGTATTTGTAGATGCAGGACCTCGGGATACTGCAACAACACAAGATCTTAAGTGCTCCCAAAACAAGTCTTTTTAATTCTATAACGTGTTAGAAAATTTCCATGTTATCTAAATATTTTGATTTTTTAACAAATTTTGATCAACGGTTATTTGGGTTGGGTGTGCGCTATTCAGTAAAACAGGAGCACTCAGTCCTGGTGCTGAAGATCTACCACCCAGGTGAGTCAACAAATCTGGCTGTAATATTCAGATGACCCTGAGGGCCTTCATTACCTGGATCAGGTGTGTTAGATAAGGGTTGGAGCTAAACTCTGCAATCATCAATTATCCCAAGCATACATCCAAGTTAACCAAAGCTTGGTTCAGGGACTGGTCCTGGAATGTCCTCGAATGGCCACTTCAGTCCCTGGATTTAAAAACCCAATACATACAACCTTTGGTTGGATTTAAATAAAGCTGTGGTGGTACAGAAACAGCTGGAAGCTTTTGCTCATGAAAAACAGGCAAAATGTCCAATAAAGAAACTTGAGTACCAAACAAACACTTATTGGAGGTTATTAATTGTAAAAGATGAAATACTGATTTTAAGGGTTTAATGATTTTGCATGTGGACATTTGTGGAGACAGTAATTTGTCATTTGAATTGTTAGCAGTAAACTGAACAATGCATGTACTGATAAACCTTCTTAGAGTGTTTATTAAAGCCTTGCTCTGTATATTTCCCATTAATAGTGTTTTATTACCAAACTGCCTTGCACTTAGAGGGGGCTGAATAATTTTTAGTGAAGCCGTCACTAAGAACTGTGTTTACATGTGTTTTTGTGATTTCCACACTTAAACAGCTGTAGTGATAAAAGATAAAATGTGGTTCATATGTTCAATCATCTACTGGCATTTTTAATATTTAAGCTTTATTAACTCAGCCATAATAACTGATAAATAGAGCTCAGTAAAAAAAACAAAAACTGAAACGGGCAAAGAAATGTTAAATATGACTTTAATCGTTCCATCTTATTTATACATGTTCTATGATCAACAACATCATTACTATCTTGGAATAAGTTGAATTATGTACATAAATAAATGTGATTCAAACCAAACTTCTGTATCTGCTGCTCATAAATAATACATCTCTGAAAAATGAAAGGGAGGAGTCACACAGACTGTTCCCAACACATCCACCAACACACCCACCAACACATCAAGCTCTGTTCTCCAGAAGAGCCTGGAAGTCAGGTGAACAAACCAGTTTGTGTTTAATGTGGCCCAACACAGACATATCACCTCTTCTGCCTTCTGTTCCAACTGAAACCAGCTCCTACAGAGAGGGAGAGAGAGAGAGAGAGAGAGAGAGAGAGAGAGAGAGAGAGAGAGAGAGAGAGAAAGAGAGAGAAAGAGAGAGAAAGAGAGAGAGAGAGAGAAAGAGAGAGAGAGAGAGAGAGAGAGAAAGAGAGAGAGAGAGAAAGAGAGAGAGAGAGAGAGAAAGAGAGAGATAGAGAGAGAGAGAGAGAGAGAGAGAGAGAGAAAGAGAGAGAGAGAGAGAGAGAGAGAAAGAGGCAGAGAGAGCGAGAGAGAGAGAGAAGACAGGAAAAAGAGAGAGAAAGAGAGAGCGAGAAAAGACAGAAAGAGAAAGAAAGAGAAAGACAGAGCGAGAAAGAAAGAAAAAAGGAGGAAAAAAGAGAGAGAAAGAGAGATGTTAAAGGAATAGTTTGGTAGAAAAACAATCTAACACAACTTGTCACTCACTTCTATAGTTTAGCGCTGGAGCTACGAGGCTAACAAACCCAAGAACTCAATAGTCACCCTAAATTACTGTAAACACATCCCCTTCTTTAGTGTGTTCCACAATATCATCTACTTTTGCTTATAAACAAATACAAAGATGTTTTTTTTTATAAAGGTAAAATAGAATAAGCATTTAGAACCTAAAAGCTACACTATGTGTGTTTTTTGTTAAAACTGAAAGAATCTGCGTTACTGAGGAAACAGAAAAAAACCCTGCAAGGCCTGAAGCAATCATGTAAACCTCAGAAGCATCAGTTCAGGTTTCCCAGCATACCATCATCCCACATCGTTTAGAGAACAGGTTGAGTTACTGTCAGCTATAAAAGTAAACAAAACTTCATTTTACACAATTTAGACAACCGGTGTTGACTTCTGCGTCCTTTGGCATGAACATACCGTATACAGGCATACAGGAATCTGCAATATGCGTTATTTATTATGATTAAATATTGTAAATATTAACTAACACTACTCATTTTGAATGTCAGCCAGATGTGGTCTATTGACTGTCAGCAATATTAGCCTCATAGCTCCAGGTCTAAACTAAAGACGGGCAAAACTCCAAACTTGACCGATCAGCTACAGCTGGATTATTCCGGCTATTCCATTAAATAAAAGGAATAACGGCAGAACTGGAGAGATAAGTGCGGTACTGAACGAGGGAGTTGGGCATTATAAGTTCTGCAGTAAATT
This sequence comes from Megaleporinus macrocephalus, assembly GCA_021613375.1. NCBI lineage: Eukaryota > Metazoa > Chordata > Actinopteri > Characiformes > Anostomidae > Megaleporinus > Megaleporinus macrocephalus. The sequence continues at coordinate 9,028,305 of CM038710.1, read as the reverse complement.
AAATTAAATTATGAAGTATATAAAAGTATTTTTATTATATACTTAAAAAAATACTAAATAAAAGTTACTTGCACATAAAAGCACACGTAACTTTTATTTTGTATTTTTAACTATATAAAAAATACTTTTATTTACTTCAACTTATATTATTATACTTATTATATTATACTATACTTATTGTACTATATTTTGTATATATTTTTATTATTTCTTTTTTGTTATCTATTGGTGAACATTGTACCGTGTAACTGTCTGTTCTGCTGTGCATATGACAATAAAACTCTTGAATCTTGCAGTATTTCTCAGTGGAAGCTGCTGTAAGCTGCAGTATACTTTTCGGCCAGAAGAGGGCATCAGCAGCATTTAAACTGGCTGTGTGCTTACCTCTTTTCCAAAGCAGTAACAACTGTATCGACAGAACTTAAATGAGACCTAAATATGAGAACTATGGGACTAAGGGAGCTAAACAAAGTATGTGTGTAGTGAGTTCTAGTTGAGCACCCTGCTATATAGCTTGTTGAGTTAAGTTCTGCACGTGTTTGTATGAAAATACCGGCTTCATAGCACCTGACGAAGCTTTTCTTCCACACCTGCGTATATAAGTAAGGTGTAGAGTGTGTCTTAAGGGGGAAAGAAGAAAAAGAGACCTGAAGAAATGAGCAGGAGGTCCCTAGAGCCACGTCCAGTGTAATGTTCCCCAGGATGAGCTGCACTTTGCCAGATTTCCTCACCAACATCCGGCCCACCAGACCCTCCTGCAGATCCTTCAGACAGCAGGTGTTCTCCTCTTCAGCCTCCTCCTGCTGCACACACACAAAACTAAACAAAAGTAGACAAGCAAGCACACATACACACATACTCACCGACACTCAGCACACATTCTATCAGCTCCACTGACCATATAGGAGCTACACTTACAGACTGTAGTTCATCTGATTCTCTGTATACTTTATTACTCTGTTCTTCAATGATCAGGCCCCCCACACAGCAGGTTTTACTTGGGTGGTGGGTCATTCTCAGCACTGCAGTGACACTGCCATGGTGGTGGTCTGTTGGTATGTGTTGTGCTGGTGTGAGTGGATCAGACACAGCAGTGCTGCTGCTGGAGTGTTTAAACACTGTGTCCACTCACTGTCCACTCTATTAGACACTCCTACTACTTGCTGGTCCACCTTGTAGATGTAAAGTCAGAGACAGCAGCTCATCTGCTGCTGCACAGTTTGTGTTCCTCTAGTTCTTCATCAGTGGACACAGGACGCCGCCCACAGGACACTGTGGTCTGGATAGTTCTGGTTGGTGGACGATTCTCAGTCCAGCAGTGACACTGCTGTGTCTGATCCACTCACACCAACACAACACACATTAACACACCACCACGTCAGTGTCACTGCAGTGCTGAGAATCATCCAGTACCCTAATAGTACCTGCTCTGTGGTTGTCCTGTGGGGTTCACTGGCTTCCTGTTAAATTCTTTATCGACTATAAAATTCTTTTATTGACGTATAAAGCCCTGCATGGTCTTGAGGATCTGCAAGATCTTATTTCCTATTATGAACCACCACGTTTACTCAGATCACAGGATGCTGGTTTTCTATTGGTTCCTAAAATTTAGAAGACCTCAATGGGTGGAGGGGGAATAATCTCCCAGTTAATGTTCGGGACTCTTTGGTCTAGACTGAAAACATACTTGTTTAGTTTAGCTTTTGATGATCAATCTTCCCCCTTTTTTTTTTTAAAGGAGGAGATCTGGGGGTTCATGGACACAGAGGTTTATGGTAAACTGAGATGTTGACCCACCACTTCACACATTTACACAGGTTTGTTGGTGGTGGAGAGGGGGGACCCCAGTGTCTCGGGGTGCTCTCATGTCCATCTTCTGGTTTTTAGCCTATGCTGCTATATTAATCCAAATCAGAACTAACTCTGTTTCTTTACTCTTCCTGAGACAATGACCGCCCTCCTGCCCTGCTGAATACTGTTGGAGGACATACAATCAGGGCCTCTTCCTCACCTGACACCAACCAGTACTCCTCTTCATTCGTACCATCTGCTACATTCTCGACTGCATCACTGTATCATCCAGATGTTCCACCTGTGGAGTTTCTAAAGCTTTTATCATACAATTTAGCTTAATAACCTGTAAATACTGTTCGACTAGAGGAGGACGGGTCTCCCCGCGCAAGTCTTGGTTCCTCCCAAGATTTTGCTCATTGAAAAACACACTATATAACTAGACAGGGTAACAAAGTACACAGAGAATCAGATGAACTAAAGTCTGTGGCTGTGTCTCAAAACCTAGTGAGTGTCTAGGTAGGCTGTCTAGGTAGCAGTTGTTTAAGTAGCAGTGTTCTCTCCTCATCTCTCCTCATAAAACAGATTACTGAGACACTCTAGTTAGAGAGAGACTGCGTCACGGCTTGTTCCCGCCTACTGCAGCACGCGACTGGTGCTTTAGCTGGTTGCTAAGCTATCAGCCGGCATTCAAAACAATAGCCCAGGCTTAAAAATCCACTAGCATAAATGCTAATGGCTCGAGTTTAAAACAGCTGAATGGTGAACGACTCGTAACAGAGTTGATAATAAAAAACTGTTTTGTGTGATTATATGACAAGAAACACATTAAAACTCCAGAGAGAATCAAAATAACTCACATTTTAAAACCACTTCACTGCTTGTAGATTTGCCTGTGTTGTATCATGGGATTGCCTTAGCGGCTGAGGAAGCGTTCAATGCTTCTTTAAAATCAGGTCTAAATAAGGTTTCTCAGTAGACAGCATGTTTAAGGTATATAAGAATTGGGACAGTCTACATGTCGGGAGCGCATACTATGGCGTAAAATGCTGCCTATGTAGGAGCTCACAAGGTTTTGAGACACATCCCAAGTGTAGACCTATAAGTTACTCCTACATGGTAAGTGGAGCTGATAGCATGGATTGCAGACCCAAGGAGGTGTAGTTTTCTACACGTGTTTTTAAATTCATTTTATTTTACATACCTGGCCCTCAGTTTTCTGTAGCATGGACTGTCCATCCTCTGACTGCACAGCTGTTTTGGTTGGTCTGACATCAGTAGTGGGCGGCTGGCCTGGCAACGAATCAGGAAGCTGCATGAAGAGTAGCTCCTCCTCTTTGCTCTGACTCCATGACTCAAGCAGGTCAGGCAGCGAATCAGGCTCACGAATGATCGGCGGCCTCGACACAGGCTCTGCCTTCTTTACGTCAGGTACATCAGGAGGCTCTTGTTTAACTGAGCAGGAGGAAGAGAGAGGACAGCTTCATCAGCACAGCTTCAGTTTCAGCACAGCTGAGTCACATTTTCTCTGTATGTTAATCATTTTTTTGGAAACTCCTGTTTTCTTCCACTTATATCTTCTCAACGTCCTAACAAACATCTCCAGGTAAGTAAGTGAATGACTTGTGCCAACTGGCTGTTTTAACTGGAAATGAAATTGCGGTCTGTGACCTGAAAAGTAACCAGTAGAGATTGACCGATATGGGTTTTCTATAGCCGGTGCCGATGTTTAGAGGTCAGGGTCAGCCGATGGCCGATATGTACCGCTGATTTCTAGAAGTTGCTAAAATATCACACTAATAACAAGTGGATGCACAAAATTTCTGAACTTAATATCATTTATTGAACACTGACTTAACAAGAAAAAAATATTATTTATGAATAATGATGATTATTATTATTATTTTTTATTTTATTATTATTATTAAAACATGCATTTAAAAATACTTCCACACAGCCGACATGTTTACTGCAGTTACAGAGAGTGCCTCGTAATACGTCCATGTATACACCTCAATCTGAATAAACTAGTCCAATTTCGGTAACTCCCATTACAATTTCTATCCGATTGAAGGAGGTGGGTAATCCCGTAAATAATCAATTTAATAGAAGAATAATAGCCGAGTAAATGCCTGTATCTAATTACATTCCCCATCTAAAAAAGTTTAAATACGTTCAGCACTTCTACTGTATATGAGCAAAGAAACGAGGGTGTGTTTACACGAACTATAGAGCAAATTAAAAACAGATGAAGTTTCTCAGATCGGAGTATTAGAGCTAAAAAGCAGAACGGTACAATTGCTCCTTTTTCCCGTTTTACTAAATTATACATGAAGTCATAGGAGATCGCCTCCTCGCTAACACAGATAAAAACGGTGTTGCAGGACGTGATGTCTTCCTCTCGGACCTTCTTTAATAAGTACATGTGAAATAAGTTTTCCTGAATCTGCCATAATTTCAAGGAAGTTAAAAACACGAGGGCGCTAACTGAAAACTCAGGTATGGTAGTGTGTGTTATTTTGTAACAAGTTAATGTGTGTATTACACTAGAGCAGTTAGCTTTAGCCCCGGAGCTAAGCAGTAAAACATCCGCTCTGGTTCATGTCTACGGCCGGAAATAGGAACTAGAAACACGTAACTGCATCATTTAAAACATAACCGCATCATTAAAAACGTAACAGCATCATTAAAAACGTAACCGCATCATTAAAAACGTAAACGCATCATTAAAAAAACGTAAACGCGTCATTAAAAACGTAACAGCATCATTAAAAACATAACCGCATCATTAAAAATGTAAACGCATCATTAAAAACGTAAACGCGTCATTAAAAACGTAACAGCGTCATTAAAAACATAACCGCGTCATTAAAAACACGTAACCGCATCATTAAAAACGTAACCGCATCATTAAAAACGTAAACGCATCATTAAAAATGTAACAGCATCATTAAAAATGTAACAGCGTCATCAAAAACGTAACCGCATCATTAAAAACAAATGCATCATTAAAAAACGTAAACGCGTCATTAAAACCGTAAACACATCATTAAAACCGTAAACGCATCATTAAAAACATAACCGCATCATTAAAAATGTAACAACGGCATTAAAAACACGTAACCACGTCATTAAAAACATAAATGCATCATTAAAAACATAACCGCATCATTAAAAAAACGTAACCACATCATTAAAAATGTAACAGCATCATTAAAAAAACGTAACCGCATCATTAAAAACACATAACTGCATCATTAAAAAAATTTAACCGCATCATTAAAAAAACGTAACCACATCATTAAAAATGTAACAGCATCATTAAAAAAACGTAACCGCATCATTAAAAACACGTAACCACGTCATTAAAAACGTAACCGCGTCATTAAAAACACGTAACCGCGTCATTAAAAACGTAACCGCGTCCTTAAAAACGTAAACGTGTCATTAAAAACGTAACCGCATCATTAAAAAAACGTAACCGCATCATTAAAAACGTAACAGCATCATTAAAAAAACCTAACCTCATCATTAAAAACACGTAACCGCGTCATTAAAAACGTAACCGCGTCATTAAAAACGTAACCGCATCATTAAAAAAACTTAACCTCATCATTAAAATCGTAACTGTTTGCTATAAATTATTCACTTTCACCTTTTCGGGCAAGAGGTTCCACAGTTATCGGCCGATGCCGATATATTAAAAATGGCTATATGGATATATCGGTCGATCTCTAATACATAAAAGCTTTTTTATATTCATACTGCTCTTAATTGTTTCGCGCTGGGACGACTACTTCTCTGTCAAACCTGTAACAGCAGCTCCGGAGCTTTCAGTGTTCATCGATTCAGCTTCTCCCGAACTGCTCTCCATTTTAAGGTCCACCTTAGTGTCTTCCTCAAACTCCTCCTTAAAGACCCATCCGGACACAGCCAGAGGAAGCTGGACGGGACAGCTCCGCGCCTCGCTCCTCAAGTGAGGGTCATCCAGAAACTGCAGCATGCACACACACACAAAGGCTCATGGGTACCTCATCTCAAACACCCTTTCAGATATAAGAAACCGCAACACTGCTCGATTCATTTTACTTCCTTTATACACAAAATATCAGCACTCACCATCTTCATACATAACATAACAGAATATGTTGATATAACTGGAATAATAATAATAATAACAAACTGAGCAAATCAATTAAGAATTAGTATATTATAAATAATTTACAACATGTTTTATGAACAGCTGCTGTTCCTACACTGGGTTCACAAAGATGTTTACATAGTTTTCATATATATATATTTTTTTTTTCTAGTTGGGGGCAGACGTGGGCTGGAGGTTAGGGAACCAGCCTTGTGACCTTAAGGTTGCTGGTTCGATCCCATGAACAGACAGGACACAACACGACTGACGTGCCCTTGGGCAAGGCACCTAACCCCTGACTGCTCCCTGGCTGCTGTGGATAGGGCTGCCCACCACTCTGGGCAAGTGTGCTTACTAGTGTGTCACCTAGTGTGTCTGTTCACTAGTGTGTGTGTATGTGAGTGAGATCTTGCGGATTTCCCTCTCAGATCAATAATAATATATCTAATCTAATCTTAAATCCTTGGTCATGTTAAGTACAATGCACTGTATCATTAAGGACACTAAATTCTTGTTTCTCTATTGTTTTTAATTAAGGTGTCAATCAAAGTATGTAAACGCTGTTTATCCTTTGAAAAATTAAACATTAGCATGTTTTCCCTCCTTTTCTGCCACCCTGAAGTATCAGCTGAAAACCTGCTGCTGGCGAATGTCTTGGCAAGGCCACCAATATACACTACACTGCCAAAAGTATTCGCTCGTCTGCCTATATATGAACTTTAGTCACGTCCCATTCTTAATCCATAGGGTTTAATATGATGTCGGCCCAACCTTTGCAGCTATAACAGCTTCAACTCTTCTGGGAAGTCCTTCCACACAGTTTAGGAGAGTGTTTATGGGAATGTTTGAACGTTCTTCCAGAAGCACATTGGTGAGGTCAGACACTGATGTTGGACGAGAAGGCCTGTCTCACAGTCTCCGCTCTAATTCATCTCAAAGATGTTCTATCAGGTTGAGGTCAGGACTCTGTGCAGGTCAGTCAAGTTCTTTCACACCAAACTCGCTCCTCCATGTCTTTATGGAGCTGCTTTGTGCACTGGTGGGCAGTCATGTTGGAACAGGAAGGGGCCGTCCCCAAAACTGATCACACAAAGTTGGGAGCATGATAAAAAAAAAGTCACCTGGTTTCACCTCACAGCATAAGCCCCCCTCTACCAAACTTCACACTTGGCACAATGCAGTCAGAGGAGTACCGTTCTCTCCCAGCAACCGTCAAATCCAGACTCATCCATAGGATTGCCAGACAGAGAGACGTGATAGGTCAATCCAGAGATCACGTTTCCACTGCACCATCACTTTACATTGCTCTTGGTGATGTAAGGCTTGGATGCAGCTGCTCGGCCATGGAGACCCATTCCATGAAGCTCTCTATGCTCTGTTCTTGAGCTGATCTGAAGGCCACATGAAGTTTGGAGGTCTGTAGAGATTGACTCTGTAGAAAGTTGGTGACCTCTGTGCACTATGCTCCACTGACCCCGTCTGTCATTGTATGTGGCTACCACTTTGTAGCTGAGTCACTGTCATTCCCAATCACTTCCACTTTGTTATAACACCACTGACAGTCGACTGTGGAATATTTAGTAGTGAGGAAACTTCACGACTGGACTTGTTGCACAGGTGGCATCCAATCACGGTATCACGCTGGAGTTCACTGAGCTCCTGAGAGAGACCCATGCTTTCACTAATGTGTGTAGAAGCAGTCTGCATGACTAGCTGCTTGATTTTATACAACTGTAGCTATGGAAGTGATTGGAACACCTGAATTTAATGTTTTGGATGGGCGAGTGAATACTTTTGGTAATGCTGCTGGGCCTTACAGAGCTATCAGGTCTCTGCAAATTGCAGATACAACTTTACTGTCATTTCAATCGTGACTCAGGTGTATAAATAAGTGCCTGAATATTTACATGTGCAGCTGCAGGTGTAAGATCACAATGCAGGCTGTACAGATCTACATGTACATAAAGTATTTTTTAGGTATATCACTTAAAGGTCAGAGGATTTGACCACACTGAGTAAGTGGTCAGCGTTATGTGCAAACCCACGTTGTCTTTCTCCAGTTTGCGCAGAATCTCTTTGGTTTCCTCCTCCGTCTCTCTCTTCTCCTTCTTTATGTTGATGATGGGAGAGGGTCCGCTGTTTGGAGTGTCTCGTGCGTCATCATAAACCCCTAACAAAGCCAAAGTTATACATGTTATATAAGGATAATGCTTCTTTACTGCCAGACAATAAAAACTGCTCACACTGCAACACATACTGGATCATGATCACCGCACAATTACAAGATTCATACTGGATCAAAATCACTCCACAATTACTACTGTCAGACTGTAAAATCTACACGCACTGAAGATACATACTGGATCAAAATCACTCCATAATTATTACTGTCAAGACTGCAAAAATTACACACTGCAGATTCATACTGGAATAAAATCACTCCATAATTATTACTTTCAGACTGTAAAAACTATACACACTGGAGATTCATACTGGTTCAAAATTACTCCATAATTATTACTGTCAAGACTGCAAAAATTACACACTGCAGATTCATACTGGAATAAAATCACTCCATAATTATTACTTTCAGACTGTAAAAACTATACACACCGGAGATTCATACTGGTTCAAAATTACTCCATAATTATTACTGTCAAGACTGCAAAAATTACACACTGCAGATTCATACTGGAATAAAATCACTCCATAATTATTACTGTCAAGACTGCAAAAACTATACATACTGGATTAAAATCACACCATAATTATTACTGTCAACACTGCAAAAACTGCACACTGCAGATTCATACTGGAATAAAATCACTCCATAATTATTACTGTCAAGACTGCAAAAATTGCACACTGCAGATTCATACTGGAATAAAATCACTTCATAATTATGACTATCAGACTGTAAAAACTATACACACTGGAGATTCATACTGGTTCAAAATTACTCCATAATTATTACTATCAAGACTGCAAAAACTATACATACTGCAGATTCATACTGGTTCAAAATTACACCATAATTATTACTGTCAAGACTGCAAAAACTATACATGCTGCAGATTCATACTGGTTCAAAATTACACCATAATTATTACTGTCAAGACTGCAAAAATTACACATTGCAGATTCATACTGGATTAAAATCACACCATAATTATTACTTTCAGACTGTAAAAACTATACACACTGGAGATTCATACTGGTTCAAAATTACACCATAATTATTACTGTCAAGACTGCAAAAATTACACATTGCAGATTCATACTGGATTAAAATCACTCCATAATTATTACTGTCAAACTGTAAATACTACAGAAGTTGCAGATTCAAACTTATTAAACACTGTAAACATTGTTTTTATTAATCATCACTATTTGTATAATTATTAATTATTATTAATTAGAGGGCCGTCTCAGGTAAAACTGTTCCAGGGCTTTAGTGTCACAAATAGTGTACCTCTCCTCCTGGCCATCATCTCTGCAGGGCCCTGCTCAAAGATGGAATGTGATTGGATGACCTCTGGGCGACCCCGACCCCTGCCACGCCCATCTCGCTGTCGCCCTCGATCTGCGTCCTTCCTCTCTCTCCTGGGTCCCTCGTCAGCTTTCAGTCTGAGATAAAACATTAGTTACTGAGGCCTGAGTGGAGCTCATTACCTACGAGCCTCATATATAAATACGTAGATAGTTAAACAGCATCTGTTCTATTAACACATCAAATACAGAGAACACTTTAGGAGTCTGAGCCATTACTCACTCTTCTTTACTCTTACGGCCAATGATATTGGGGGTGAACGTTTTCTGTAAAAAGGTATAAGAGACAGGACAGCTGTTTAATATTCATACGGTCGCATTACATCCTTCATAGATTTTGACAGAAGTGACACAACCTGTGAAAGTATACGACTGTGGCTGCCGTACCTTCTTCACTCCTCCTAGCGTGAGGTCCCTGGAACGCATGGCGGGGAGGCGGCCAGGAGAAATAGTAGCAGGCAGCCTGCGACCGAGCACCGAGCCCCTACCTCCGCCTCCTGACTGAGGGGTCCGGGGTGGTCCAGCATCACCGGAGCCCGGGGTGGCCATCTTCACGCTGTGATGACATTTATATTTGGATTAATCTATCAATGAACTATCACTACCTCTCTTTAACCATTAACATTACACAACACACTGCAGATTCATACTGGATTAATATCACTCTACAATAATTACTGTCAGACTGTTAACACTACACACTGCAGATTCATACTGGATTAATATCACTCTACAATAATTACCATCAGACTGTAAATACTACACACTGCAGATTCATACTGGATTATAATCACTCTACAATAATTACCATCAGACTGTAAATACTACACACTGCAGATTCATACTGGATTATAATCACTCTACAATAATTACCATCAGACTGTAAATACTACACACTGCAGATTCATACTGGATTAATATCACTCTACAATAATTACCATCAGACTGTAAATACTACACACTGCAGATTCATACTCGATTATAATCACTCTACAATAATTACCATCAGACTGTAAATACTACACACTGCAGATTCATACTGGATTATAATCACTCTACAATAATTACCATCAGACTGTAAATACTACACACTGCAGATTCATACTGGATTAATATCACTACAATAATTACCATCAGACTGTAAATACTACACACTGCAGATTCATACTGGATTAATATCACTCTACAATAATTACCATCAGACTGTAAATACTACACACTGCAGATTCATACTGGATTAATTTCACTCTACAATAATTACCATCAGACTGTAAATACTACACACTGCAGATTCATACTGGATTAATATCACTCTACAATAATTACCATCAGACTGTAAATACTACACACTGCAGATTCATACTGGATTAATTTCACTCTACAATAATTACCATCAGACTGTAAATACTACACACTGCAGATTCATACTGGATTAATATCACTACAATAATTACCATCAGACTGTAAATACTACACACTGCAGATTCATACTGGATTATAATCACTCTACAATAATTACCATCAGACTGTAAATACTACACACTGCAGATTCATACTGGATTAATTTCACTCTACAATAATTACCATCAGACTGTAAATACTACACACTGCAGATTCATACTGGATTAATATCACTACAATAATTACCATCAGACTGTAAATACTACACACTGCAGATTCATACTGGATTAATTTCACTCTACAATAATTACCATCAGACTGTAAATACTACACACACTGCAGATTCATACTGGATTATAATCACTCTACAATAATTACCATCAGACTGTAAATACTACACACTGCAGATTCATACTGGATTATAATCACTCTACAATAATTACCATCAGACTGTAAATACTACACACTGCAGATTCATACTGGATTAATATCGCTCCACAATAATTACTGTCAGACTGTTAATACTACACACTGCAGATTCATACTGGATTATAATCGCTCCACAATAATTACCATCAGACTGTAAATACTACACACTGCAGATTCATACTGGATTATAATCACTCTACAATAACTACCGTCAGACTGTAAACACTACACACACTGCAGATTCATACTGGATTATAATCACTCCACAATTATTACTGTAAACACTACACACTGCAGATTCATACTGGATTATAATCACTCTACAATAACTACCGTCAGACTGTAAACACTACACACACTGCAGATTCATACTGGATTATAATCACTCCACAATTATTACTGTAAACACTACACACTGCAGATTCATACTGGATTATAATCACTCCCAGGAATCACACTGTTTACACAAATTCAACCACTTTGTTTACTATCTATAATTAAAAGTGAACATACACACACTGTCTATATTTTTATATGCAGTCATGTTAATGTTGTAAATAAGCTTAAGTTTATTTTTCTTTGCCTTACAATGAATTGTATGTTCCCATTTACTGTGAGAGGCCAAAATCTTACCTATATCACAAAATAGATTTTAAATATTTTGGATGTCTGGTTCGTATAATGACTACTATAAACAGTTCTGACGCTGGTATTTATTGCAAATGCCACTAAAGTGATGCACATTACATAACTCCAAATGACTTTGATCACATGTTAACAATACAAAATTTATTTTGAAACTGGTGAAATTCCCCTTTAAAAGAACTTTTCTACATAAATAAAACGGTTGAGATGTAAACAAACTTTTTCAGTGTGTTTTGGTGTGAAGTGCTTAATTCTAGTGAACCTTGCTGCCCACAGGAGAGTTGATGGGAATCAGACGTCCACCTGTGAAAACACCCTCATGGCCAGTTATTACATGAAGTGGTGATGAATGCACTGCCTGACGTGTTTCTGACATTGTTTTTTGAAAGTTTTGTACTTAAGCTCTGCTCTAAATGACATTAGTGTCAATTTATTTGAAATAATTCATGGCGGGCACACAAAGGGACGTGAAAAGGCAAATTTGTCCCATATTTCAGATTTTTCACTATTTTACTATCAACATTACATATAGAAACTCAGAAGGCAGGTGTCTGGTAGTCTTGGATAGTAAATATAAAGGAACCCCTGGTTCATATTTCCACCACTATAAAGCTGAGCCAAATGAGCCACTTCACATCAAATTACTCGGAAATTAATTTGTTTACATGTCAAAAACTGAATGATAGACATTTTGAAAAGTGGGTGGACTTCCCCTTTCAGCGAAATACTCTGACAGCACAGCAAGCGAACCATGCAAAAGTGTAAAGGTGTGACTGAGTGATTTGGGACTCGTTACTGAGTGTGAACCTGAAGAAAGACGTGGCTAAAGTTAGCTTCTTATTAGAATTCCCCGTTCCACCTTAAATAGTGCAGCAGTTACATTCTTAGAAGAATATAACATCGGAAAGTAACCGCTGCAGTATTTAAGGTGGAAAAGGAAATTCTAATAAAAAGCAAACTATAATAAAAAATAACTAATAAATGAATACGAACCTAACATCAGGTAGCAAGCAGTTGCCTCAGGCTCCAGTATGTAACTGGTACACTATTTAAGGTGGAACTGGGATTCGAATAAGAAGCCAACTTAAGAAAGCAAGCTGTTGCCAGAGATGCCTGTGTGTAACTGCAACATTTAAGGTGGAACTGGGATTCGAATAAGAAGCCAACATGAGAAAGCAAGCAGTTGACTAATGCGTACGACTATAACTGCTGTACCATTTAAGGTGGAACAGAGAATTCGAATAACAATCTAATTTCAGAAAGCAAGCAGTTGACTAATGCGTTCGACTATAACTGCTGTACCATTTAAGGTGGAACAGAGAATTCGAATAACAATCTAATTTCAGAAAGCAAGCAGTTGCCTGATGTGTTGGAATATAACTGCTGTACATTTAAGGTGGAACGGAGATTTTGAAGCTAATTTCAGAAAACAAACAGCCGCCAGAGGTGGCTGAATGTAACTGCTGCACTATTTAAGGTGGAACAGGGAACTCAATAATTCAAAGTAAGCTGTTGAGCTTTTCCAGTTTGAGTTTTACGGTAAACCCGGTGATTTCAGACCCGTCCGATACAAATCACAGACGCTGACTGGAGGAAGCAACCAGTCCAGCTTTTTCTCTCATCCAGAACCTTCCAGACAGCCTCACTGTTTACTTTCCTTGCTGTGTGCCAACATAAAATCCCTGCATTAAAATAAAATATCAAACCGTGTCAGCAGCCTCAGACTGAAGTTTTCTCTTCTACTGTAAACACATGGAATAACACATGGCTGAGCTGAGCTGAGCTACCGGCTGCTAAGCCGCTAAATAAGTGGCCGGTTAGCTTAGATAACAGTTTACAGCCCTCGAAGAAACCCGCGGAGTATTTACCCGAGTTCTTGCTGCTCAGCGACCTCAAAATATGGAAGAATAAATGGAGAGATTGTTGAATAAAGAAAGATAAAGCGACACAAGTTACTGCTGGGCGGAGTTTTGTTAGCGATACGAATGAGGAAGTGACGTGGTACATGGTACGCTCGAGTCGGTAGTGATGCTCCCTACTCCCTACGCCCTACGCCCTACTCCCTACGAACACGTTCTATCGGGACATCCGGGAACTTTGGTTTGAAACACGTCATCGCCACTTTTCTGGGGGCAGATAAGCAGTAAATAAATACAAATATAAAATAAAATAACTGAACTAAATTAGTTTCTGTACCCAGTAAATACACAACGTTGTCACAACAGTGTCTACTTTCTTACAACTTTGCTGCAGTGTTGTCGAATGGTGTTGTCTGAACCAGGCTGTCACGATATCACTATTAAATATAGATAACGTTGTCACAACTTACAATTCAACATTGTGACATTGTTGAGGTCACCAAAACAGTTTGTTGTCACAATATTGTCGCAACTTAGCTGTGTTTGCAGGGTATTTATAACTATCTAGACTATGTGTTTGGTTATACCAGCTAAAATATCCTTTTTTAAAGTAAAATGTATTTGACTTATAATACTTTTTAGCATATTATAAAAGCTTATGTGAAATATTGTGCTTTAGCACTGCGTAGCTAGCTATGTTAACCTGGTCATCTACCCTGAGGCCCAAGTTTAAATGCTAATCATGTCTGTGCGAGGCTATGGTTGAGTTAAGAAAACATTTAAGAACATAATGATGAAAGAAAATAACAATTCTTAGAATAATCTCTAAGGAAAACATTAAGGAAAATGTAGGTGTTGTTGTGATTGTATCAATGGAGGCACAAACAAATTATAGGGATCCACACACAGATTTTTATTAACATTAGAAAACCTAGTTTAAAAGTCAGCATCCGTTTAATAGTCAAGAAATGCAAAGTACAGACAGACATGGTTTAAAATCTATTAGAAGAACTGATTGACTGGGCCAAGACAGTAAAAAGAGAAAGAATATGAACTCAGGAAAGGGTGACCTCTGGTGGACAGACCTGGAATTACCAGATGTAGATGTATAATATAGACATAATATTATGCCATTTTTAACGGCCTATTTTCCACTTTTTCCCTTTTTATTCAGAAGATGATCTGCAAAAGAAAAACGTGATCCAGCTAAGGCATCTGTATTTAATGGGTTAAAGTTTTATCACATAGGTCACAAAATACATTGGCCCTATTACTGCCACTCCGTTATTTAAAGAAATTGCAAAAATGACAAACAATTTAGCATACTAACTTAAGTAGATATCTCTGCCACGAGATACATATACATCTTTGACAAGCCCTTCCAAAGCCAAAGCCAAAAACTGAAAATCTTACAAATGTCATGTTACATATTGCTCCTTTAATGCCTCTAAAAGCTCCATCACGGAAAGGTATCATATGAAAAGATTATGAATACATTGCTTGATGTCTGAGATGTTGTTTTACAATAGTTTTGTTGATAAACCATTTTGGTCCAAAACATATTTTATTCAATATATTTTGAATTTTATTTATTTACAGTGGAGGGGTACATGAAGGGTTTTGTTTTACAGAAAAACAGACCCCAGAGGTTTTTTTTTTTTCAGATTTACCACTATTTCACCATTATCGACATATAAACATATAGAAGACACATGTAGGTTCACTGTTGATTAAAATGGCTATATTTGTGTTGTAGACATTGTGACCCCTGCCCCCCCCTGTAAAGAAATCAATTGTGCAGGAAGTGTATAAAAAATGTGGTGGAGTCCCCCTTTAAGTGTTATTGCAATTCTAAAAATCAACATACACATATACACTGTTAGCGATAGCAAAAACATGTATACTTACAGACTCTATAATCTAATCACCTTTTAATTTTCTTCTTTTCGTTCTCCTTCCTGCAAATGGACCATCTCATATGTGGATGTTTTGACTTTATGTTTTGCGATTTAATGATATTATTACTAGATATACATCATCTCTACAGTGATCTCAAAAAGAAAGCTAAAAAAAGAAATGAATAAATAATAATAATAGTAATAATCATCATAATAATAACATAAAAATAAGAAATAAGAACTAATATGAAAACATCTCATATTTAATACTTACAAAACAGATGATATGCTGAAATTTGGAGTGTGCCTTAGCTCGGACACCAGCACATTTGGTAGGGTTTTGTCCTCAAGCTGCTGTCGAGGCTTGTCTTTAGATGGATGAGTGCATTTTAATTACTCTACAGCCCCTACACGCAGGAGGAGGAGGACGAGGAGGATGAGGAGAGCTGCTGGGGTGGAAGCTCCACCACAGGCAGCAGCAGCAGCAGCAGCATGCAGCTCAGCTTACACGGTGGACATGCTGGAAATGCTGTCCGGATCTTTGGAGATCATGTTCCACAGTGCAGGCTGAGTCACCTCACCGACATTACTGGTCTCCAGGATTTGAGTTGTGTTTATTAATCAGTGCTAGAGGTGTAAACCTTTGACAATGATTCAGTTCAGGTATGATTCTTTACAAACCAATTCAGTGAACCACACAATCAATTCAGTGCACTTACTGTGGTATGATTCTGAAATGACTGGATTATGTTAATGGATTATTGTCATATGCAAAAGTTTGGAGACTCCACTTTGTTTATCTCAAGTGAAAATAAGGCAAATTTTCTTCTCCTCACTTGGAAATGGGACATTTTGGAAATATACATGGCCAAAAGTATGTGGACCCCTAGTTATTGAGTTCAAACTGACAACATGTTGTTACGGTTTCGGGGTTAAACAATACATTTCTCTAATTTTCTCTTGTTTGACGATGTATCAGAGATGTTATCGAATCATCAGTGACACATATTTAAACCTCACCATATTAAAGAACAGTTCACACAATGAATTTTAATATATTCTTAACACATATGCTGCCACTACAGCTTGGTGTGTGCAACAGTATAACACTGGAAGACATACATCATAAGTATTTTCTTTAAGTCTTTGGATCACACACCAAAAATGGCCTTCTCAGCTGCCGTAGTTGCACAACAGAGTGTTCAACGCACCCTCAAATTCGTTAAAAAAGTGTTTTGTTATGTTCCCATACACCTACTGTTAACAGGTGGATCAAATATAACACACAGCCTTGCAATCTCAAATTTATAAACACTGGCAGCAAACTTTAAAAGTAACACAGTCGCAGGGTGCCAAATTTTGCTAGGTCTGCCCCAGCCAACTGTAAGGGCTATTATTGTGAAATGGAAGCACCAAAAAGCAGCAACAGCCTCTATTGCGTTAATCACTACAGAGTTACAAATTGCATCAGCAAAAGAACTGCAAGTTGGAGGCGTCATGAAATGGATCTCCACACAAGCCTAATACACCCATCAGTCATAACATTAAAACCAACACCTTGTTTTTGTAATATAATAATTTTATCAGCTGATCATACCTTGTTGTTGTTCTACAATTACAGACTGTATTCCATCTGTTCTCCAAATACTATGTTAGCCTATGTTTTTCAAAGGTCAGGACCACCACAGAACAGGTATGATTTGGGTGGTGGATCATTCTCAGCACTGCTGTGACACTGACGTCGAGGTGGTGTGTTAGTGTGTGTTGTGCTGGTACAAGTGGATCAGGCACAGTGTCCACTCACTGTCCACTCTATTAGACATTCCTACCTTGCTGGTCCATCGTGTAGATGTAAAGTTAGAGACAGTAGCTTATCTGCACAGTTTGTGTTCCTCTGGTGCTTCATCAGTGGACACAGGACGCCGCCCACAGGATGCAGTGTCGAGAATGATCCACCTCCCTAATAGTACCTGCTCTGTGATGGTCCTGTGGGGGTCCTGATTATTAAAGAACATGGTTAAAGAGGATAAACAATGTATGCAGTGAATCAGATGAACTACAGTCTGTAAGTGTAGAACTCCTAAGTGCTCCTATATGGTAAGTGGAGCTCATACAGTAGACAATGATTGTAGATATAAGGAGGTGGTATTAATGTTAGGGCTGATCCGTGTATCACTCTGCACAAGTATCACTATGTCAAGTGTCGCCTGAAGTAGTGTAAGTAATGTTGCCACTGGGCTCTGAAGCTTTGTGGTCTGGGTTTGGTGGAAACCGGGTGCTCAACCTCTTGGTGGTAGTGAAGGAAAAATATATTTTAGACAATTATATCATCGCTGTCCAATGAAAAACAAGTGTCTCCATAATTGCTACTTCACAGAAGAGAGCAAAAACTTACTCTACTTTCAATGTAAGTCAATGGAACCAGAATTGTTTTCAAGCTGTTTTGGAGCACATCTATTGGTCCATTCATCACGAAATTTTCACAAAATGTGAACGACCATTGGTGTGTTCAAATGATGTAGAAAACTCAAAATCGACAAATATTGGAGAAACATGTTTTTCATTGGACAGCGACGATATGCTTCTATGTTTGTATCAACAGTTTAGTTGAGGACCAGCTTGTTCCAGCATAATGGAGTCCGTGTGCACATATACATGGTATATAAAGATATGGTTTAAGGAGTTGAGTGTAGAGGAACTCATGACCTCAACCCCACTAAACACCTTTGGGACATATTGGAATATCAATTTTGAGTCAGGCCTCATTGTCCAACCTCAGTGTCTAACCTCACAAATGAACAGAAATTCCCAGATACACACCAAAAAGGTCTTCTCAGAAGAGTGGAGACTGTTACAGCCACAAAGTGGGGGTCAACTCTGTACTGACCCTAATAGTTTTTAATGAGATGTCCAACAAGCTAACACACATGTGATGTACGTGTCTCCATACTTTTGTCCATATAGTGTATATATTAACTGCGCCATGTAGTTGAATGTCCACCCGATGCATGGATGCATTTTGCACTCCTACTGTGTGCTGCTCAGTGGAGGTCCCCAATCCGGTTAGCAGAGTGTTGGTTTATTGTGTGGGATGTACTGCCCGTGGCATTGAGGACCATATGGTGCAGCATTTGGTGATTTCCAATCACACTCAGCTTCAGATCTACGCTACACTGAGGAACAAGCCCCTTAGGAGAATCTAACGTAGGTAAGGAGGGTGATGACATAATTAAGACATGCAGAAAAATACAGGCAACGTGTGAGTAATGACCAGACCAGGTTTTAACCATCTACAGTACTAATGCCTAAATGTTATACATGCTCCTCAAGTACATCACTATAGAACATCAGACAGATACCTCCTCTCTCTCTCTCTCCTTCTCCATGTATCTCCATGTTTGTTAAGCCCTGCTGAGCTGAACAGCTGTTACTGTAAATATTAGCAAATGCCTGAATAAGCTTTAATGGGCAGATACAAATAGAGCTTAGTATTTTAGCTGATGCATATATATATATATATATATATATATATATATATATATATATATATATATATATATATATATATATATATATATATAGTTGATTCTGCAACAACTTTCTAATAATTGACCTTCTACTGTTATCGGTTTTAGCTTAAAGCCCAATGTTTATCCATAGTATCTAGGCGGCACAGTGGTGTAGTGATTAGTAAGGTGGTGTAGTGGTTAGTATGGTGGTGTAGTGGTTAGTACGGTGGTGTAGTGGTTAGTATGGTGGTGTAGTGGTTAGTATGGTGGTGTAGTGGTTAGTATGGTGGTGTAGTGGTCAGTAAGGTGGTGTAGTGGTTAGTACGGTGGTGTAGTGGTTAGTATGGTGGTGTAGTGGTTAGTACGGTGGTGTAGTGGTTAGTACGGTGGTGTATGGTGGTTAGTATGGTGGTGTAGTGGTCAGTACGGTGGTGTAGTGGTTAGTATGGTGGTGTAGTGGTTAGTATGGTGGTGTAGTGGTTAGTACGGTGGTGTAGTGGTTAGTACGGTGGTGTAGTGGTCAGTAAGGTGGTGTAGTGGTTAGTACGGTGGTGTAGTGGTTAGTATGGTGGTGTAGTGGTTAGTATGGTGGTGTAGTGGTTAGTACGGTGGTGTAGTGGTTAGTATGGTGGTGTAGTGGTTAGTAAGGTGGTGTAGTGGTTAGTACGGTGGTGTAGTGGTCAGTAAGGTGGTGTAGTGGTTAGTACGGTGGTGTATGGTGGTTAGTATGGTGGTGTAGTGGTCAGTACGGTGGTGTAGTGGTTAGTATGGTGGTGTAGTGGTTAGTATGGTGGTGTAGTGGTTAGTACGGTGGTGTAGTGGTTAGTACGGTGGTGTAGTGGTCAGTAAGGTGGTGTAGTGGTTAGTACGGTGGTGTAGTGGTTAGTATGGTGGTGTAGTGGTTAGTACGGTGGTGTAGTGGTTAGTACGGTGGTGTATGGTGGTGTGGCCGTTTAGGGCAAAATTAATCGACTTAGCATCTGTTCAAAGCCCTTCTGGGCTATAAACTCATCAACAACATTTGCTCTAGTGTTACTACGTCTCTGGTCATAGAGCTTATTAGAAAGAAGGTTTAAGTTGGGTAGAATCAATGCTGTGGATTTGGTGGTGAACGTGCAATGAGGGATCGGTGGTGAACTGTAACACCAACACCAATACTCTGGTTTTATAGGTGCAAACACCACCACTACTAGGTAGTACCCAAAGACATGGCAGAAATTTTGGGTTGGCATATGGGGTAGCCAATTAGATTTCAGAGAGGGCTCCGGCCACCTCGGCCACCTTATTAGAACCGTATTTGGGAGATTTTGTCCAAACAGCAATGATGTGTAAGTGTGCATGCATGGGATAAACTACTATTATCATAACAAAGATGGTCCTTTAAAGGTTCTGAACACTCAAAGAACCATTTGCATGCTTTAAAGGGTCCTTTGTATGGTTAAACGGTTCCACATAGGTTCTATATCGGTCCAAACTGGGCTTTTTTAATGTTAAAAGCTTGACAATATAAACATAACAGAAAACTAGGCTTGTAGAACCATACACAGCCCATTCTCAGTCACTCTGAGGAACCATTTCACTATGAAAAGAACTCTTTAGAGCACGCAAATGGTTCCTTTGAGTGTTTACATATCATGTTTATGAGTCGTGTTTATGTTTATACCTTAGCACCAGCAGATAGAGTACTGTACAAAAGCCAGAGGCCACCCATCGTGTACTACCAGCTGCCTGTTGAAAATGCAAATCTCTGTCTTTTTAAAGGTGCTATGTAATTTATTTCTTCTCTACTTAGAACCTTTCTCTTCACTAAAGAACCCTTGCCAAACCATATTTAAGCACTTATATAATACATATGACACATTTTATTACCCACACAAACATGCATATGTGTACACATACAGAGAGGTGGGAGTCAAAGAGGGGGGAGGGAATGAAAGTGCGCCAGGGCAGAGAGAGTGGGAGCGAGTGAGCGAGCAGGAGTGAAGGAGAGAGAGTCCCCAATCAGTGTATGGGAACCAATCAGTGTCTCCTTTGGGCTTCCTTCACTCCAGAGCAACCGCGCAAACAGCAGCAGCAGCAGCATCATCTTTGTTCTCTGTTGATTTGCAGCACTGAGGTAAGCCCACCGTCTCTGTGAACTGGACTGAGCAGCCCTGCAGTAACCCCTGCAGAACACTGTGGTGGTGGTGTTTTTCTATTGCTCTGTTATTGTGATAGTGAGTTATGTAATGTTTTCTATAGACGGCGGCACTGAGAGCAGAAATGCTCCTCCACTCCATGCGCACTCCAGCATCCGTGCAGAGGGTGTTAGTGCGAGAACGTGCCGTCTCTGTTCACCTCTTTTGGAGTTAGAGGTGTGAGCGACGTCTCAGGAAATCAGTTCCGGCTGTGGACGCTGGAGCGGCTGCAGGGCTGCTGAGTCCGCACTCATAATTCTGTGCTTCTTTCTCTTGTTTTGTTTGTGTGCATGACTGCATGTGCTGTTTCTGCAAGAAATGCATGCTGATACTGGAACCTGTATTTGCAGATACGTCCTTATAATAAACTGTTACTGTACACAGTGTTAAAGCATCTGCTTTTTATTCACTGTGTTTATGGCAGCACAGAAATACATATTTGGTTTCTCTGTAATGCTAATCCAGGTGGCTCTTGACCCAGTTTCTATATTTTATACAGGTTTATATATCAGCATCAGCAGACAGAGGACTGTGCAAAAGGCAGAGGCCACCTTTTTTGAATAACTACCAGCTTTTGCAGGTGCTTGTTAGGAAAACAGTCTTGTAATGCGTTTATTCTGTATTTGTCACCTCATTATAATTACTTATGACTACAACAACTTTTCACATTTCTTAGACTTGTGCAACAAGCAGAATGTCAAGTGTGTGTGCTAAGCATATAAACTGAAATACAGCAGATGGACATAGAGGGCAGTGCTGAGTAATGTTAGTGTTTTAGACAGACGGACACTTTATTGATCCCAGAGGGAAATTCAAGATCTCCGCATTTAACCCATCCGTGCAGTAAAACACTCACTTATACACACAAACTAGGGGCAGTAAAACACTTACATGTACACACACACTAGGGGGCAGTGAAACAATCACATATACGCACATACACTAGGGGGCAGTAAAACACTTACATATACACACAAACTAGGGGGCAGTGAAACACTCACATATACACACATACACTAGGGGGCAGTAAAACAATCACATATACACGCAAACTAGGGGGCAGTAAAACACTTACATATACACACAAACTAGGGGGCAGTGAAACACTCACATGTACACACATACACTAGGGGGCAGTAAAACACTCACATATACACACAAACTAGGGGGCAGTAAAACACTTACATATACACACAAACTAGGGGGCAGTGAAACACTCACATATACACACTCACTAGGGGGCAGTAAAACACTTACATATACACACAAACTAGGGGGCAGTAAAACACTTACATATACACACAAACTAGGGGGCAGTGAAACACTCACATATACACACATACACTAGGGGGCAGTAAAACATTTACATATACACACAAACTAGGGGGCAGTGAAACACTCACATATACACACATACACTAGGGGGCAGTAAAACACTTACATATACACACAAACTAGGGGGCAGTGAAACACTCACATATACACACATACACTAGGGGGCAGTAAAACACTTACATATACACACAAACTAGGGGGCAGTGAAACACTCACATATACACACACACTAGGGAACAGACACACTAGGGGGCAGTAAAACACTCACATACACTCACACACTAGTGAACAGAAACACTAGGGGCAGTTAAACACTCACATTTACACACACACACTAGGGAACAGACACACTAGGGGGCAGTGAAACACTCACATACACACACACAAGTTAACAGACACATTTAACCCATCCGTGCAGTGAAACACTCACATATACACACACCCACTAGGGAACAGACACACTAGGGGGCGGTAAAACACTCACATTTACACACACACACTAGTGAACAGACACACTAGGGGGCAGTGAAACACTTACACTAGTGAACACACACACTAGGGGGCAATGAAACACTCACATATACACACACTAGGGGGCAGTGAAACACTCACATATACACACACTAGGGGGCAGTGAAACACTCACATACACACACACACACACACACTAGTGAACAGACACACTACGGGGCACACTTGCCTGGAGCGGTAGGCAGCCCTACCACAGCGCCCAGGGAGCAGTCAGGAGTAGGTGCCTTGCTCAAGGACACTTCAGTCGTGTCCTGATCGAATGGATGACCACAAGGCTGGTTCCCTAACCTCCAGCCCACGACTGCCCAAGCCCCATTAGCTGTATAGCTACAATAGTGTAGTGTATCACGCTGACTGTACAACCAATAATATATTTTTAATCAGCTCATTTGGCCACTACTTGCATGTACTGCATTAGTTCTATGTACAATTAAGATGCAATTATTTAATTAAGAGTTAATTTAACTGAACATTTAGGATGTTCAATGTCTATATAGAATATAAATGAAGGGCCAGTGTAAAAAATGCCTAGATGGCCATTTACACTCTACGATTTGGTCCTAGCATTAAAGCTGTTTTCTCTTTTAGAATAAGCTCATGAATAATCTGATGAGCTCTGCTCTGATTGGCTGGTTTACAGTGAGATGATCCACATGTTGGAAGGTTGAAAAGACAAAATAAAATAAACCTCCATGTAAACAAGCTCAGTTATTGGAGCTTGTTAGTAGTTATTGTTAAGTATACTAGCTACTCACTTTCCATGTGGACATTAACCCAAAGTGTTACCCACTGTAAGACTTTCAGTTTACGATGATCTGCTTCAAACAGCTGCTACTTGATGTCCACAGTCTGCTGGGCTTAATCTCGGATAATTTATTATGCTCATGTTATAATTTAGCACAGTGAATATATATTACATATTGTTCCTTTAAATAAATAAGCAGTGACTTTTGCATATATATATATATATATATATATATATATATATATATATATATATATATATACATTTGCATGTATATACATAACAAACATCACACACCAGCACACATCTCCCATATCAGTGCCTCTACATCTGTTATATTCTGTGATATGTCTCCACTGCTGTGAGACGAGGTCATGTTTTTGCTGCTGCTGTTGTGTTGGTGGAGAAAGTGGTGCTATTTTAAAGTTATGGTTTCAGACTCTCTCTCTCTCTCTCTCTCTCTCTCTCTCTCTCTCTCTTTGTCTGTCTGTCTCAGAGTTTAGTAAAAGGGCTTATATTTAGAGTGTAGTGAAGATTCAGAGGGCCGTTCACTTTCATCCTTCCTCTGAACACTCACTGCATTGCAGCTACGATTAACATCTACCCACAGAGAGAAATCTGAGCCCTGACAATATCATTAATAACTCTCTCTCTCTCTCTCTCTCTCTCTCTCTCTCTCTCTCTTTCAGAGTTTAGAGCTTATATTTAGAGTGTAGTGAGGATTCAGTGGGTCGTTCACTTTTATTCCTCCTCTGTCTCTTGCTCTCTCTCTCTCTCTCTCTCCATTCTTCACAGTCCTCAGTAGAGTCAGTCACCCATAACAACCCTCACTTTACCTTTCTCTCTTGTCCTATCTTCTCTCTCGCTCTCTCTCTCGCTTTCTCTCTTTTATTCTGTCTATTTCTTATTGTTCTCTCTCTTTCTCTCTCTCACTGCGTCTTCTATGGTCATCAGTAGAGTCAGTCAGCCACGACAAATCTTGCTTTTCACACAGTGTGGTTTTCTCTTTTCTCTCTCTCACTCCATCTCTCTCTTTCTCTCTTTCTCTCTCTCTCTCTCTCTCTCTTATTCTTTCTCTCGCTCTGTGGTTTTGTGTTCTGCTTTTGTTTTTTGTCTCTCTTTCTACTGTCTCATTCCCCGGTTCTGTCTCTTTTTCCCATTCTCTTTCTTTATAGCTCTTTCCATCTCTCTCTTTGTCCCTCTCCCGTGCTCTCTCTCTCCATTCCCCACTCACTCTCCATCTCTCTCTCTCACTCTCCTCTCTTTCCATCCCTCTTTCATACTTTACCTATCTCTCTTCCTGTCCCTCTCTCTCTCCCTCCCTCTTTCACTCTTCTTTTCTTTCTCCCTCCCTCTTTCATTCTCCTTCTTTCTCTGTCCCTCTCTCACTCTCTCTGTCTCTAACTCTACCCCACTTTCTCCCTCCCTCTTTCATTCTCCATCTTTCTCTGGCCCCTCTCCCTCTCTCACTCTACCCCTCTTTCATTCTCCATCTTTCTCTCTGTCCCCTCTCCATCTCTCTCTCACTCTTCCCATCTCCTCATCCCTCTTTCACTCTTCACCTCTCTCTCACTCCCTATTTCTCCCACTCACTCTCTATTTCTCCACCCTGTATCAATCTCTCTCTCTCTCTCTCTCAACCTTTCCCTGTTCCTCTTTCTCACTCTCTCTCTCTCTCTCTTTCTCAATCACTCACTCTCTCCCTCCCTGTCCCTCTCTCTCCCCCACTTCTCACTCTCCCTCCCTCTTTCACTCTCCTCCTCTTCCATTCTCCATCTCTCTATGTCCCCTCTCCCACTCTCTCTCCAGCCCTCTCTCACTCTCCCTCTCTCTTCATCCTTCTTTCACTCTTCTTTTCTTTCTCCCTCCCTATTTCATTTTCCATCTCTCTCTGTCCCCTCCCCCCTTTCTCTCCATCCCTTTTTCACTCTTTACCTCCCTCTCACTCTGTATTTGTTCTACTCACTCTCTATTTCTCCCACTCTGTATCGATCTCTCTCTCTCTCTCTCTCTCTCTCTCTCTCTCTCTCTCTCTCTCTCTCTCTCTCTCTCTAGATTAGGCCGGTCTGAATGAATTAGTCACACAGATTAATTCCACTCTCTCTGGCTCTGATGCCATTCTGAAAAGTCAATGCGTCCTTCATCCTCTTTTCACTCGTGTTCAGAAGAGACAGATCACTTCTCTGAAGCCGCCGCTGCCGCTGCGCTCACAGACTGACGCAGATGAATAGAGGCGTAGTGTTTGAGAATGAGTAATAGAACCGCAATTATAATATCTAAAATCTGATTGGCCGAGTCAAAAAGACAGATTGATGCAGCCTTCCACATGTACTGCACTCAGTTAACCGTCAGTCGAGACGGAGGTGGTGAAAGTTTTTGGTTGGATTTTATGACAGGACACGATTAAACAGGCTAAGAATGAGTAAGTATGTATGTTAGATTAGATTAATTTTACATGCCGGTGTTCTCCAAAACTTGGTCAGCGAGTGGTAGAAGTGGTCAGTAGACCAAACCCAGCACAATGCAAGACGTCTGTATGTCCGTCTGCTCTGCAGCAGGCAGGGCCGGAGTGGGTCCCTGTTTCAGCCTGGGAGCTTCATGCCCAAATCCGACCCTCTTTTTCCATGAAGGAGGAATTTGAATAAATGTAACAGCAGCTAGCTCTTACAGAGCATTTTACTGGGGATAAGTTCAGGTATATGTTGGTAAGCTAAGAGAAAGTGAAGTATATTTCACACATACATAGAGAGACGTGCATGCGAAGCAGATATTTAGGTGAAAGTTTAGAGGAGTATGAGCATCTGGTTTCAATTAGCGATTCTATATCATAAAAGCTTCCTTCGTTCTCTATTTTTCATGTCAAGTGTTATCACCTGATCTAGGGTCAGGCCGTAACTGAAACTGAGAGTGGGTTCTCTCCCCGGACCTCTGCCAGACCAAACACCAGACACTGTTCAAACCAGAAAAGTGCAAGTTTATTGTCAACAAATGAGTGATGGATGAGACACTGGCTTCAGGGACGGGCACATTTACGCCAAAACAACAAACAAAACAACTAAAGAGAGAAATCTAACTAAACCTGAAAACAAAGCAAACAAAAATACAACTCCAATAACTACCCTTAACTTCCTACCACAAAAAATAAGCATGTTGCTTAAGACCCTTGAGACCCACGTGTCTGGCTGGCTGTTGCATAGCTTTTCCACTAACTAGGCTAACCTCACAGCAAGACGATCCAAGTTGGATTCCCGGTCCAGGCCGTTCTGTGTGGAGGGTCTATGTTCTCCCCGTGCTTGAGTGGGTTTCCGCCGGGTACTCCAGTTTCCTCCCACACGTCCAAACACATGCATGTTAGGTTGATCCTCACTCTAAACTACACATAGGTGTGAGTGTGTGTTGGTCATGTGATGGATTGGCGACCGACACATGGTGTACCTAGCCTTCACCAGATGAAGCTTGGATTAGCTCCAGCCCCACCCCTGTGAATCTGACTATGATGGTGGATGTATGTATGGATGTTAGCTATGTTTAGAATATATGGCTCTGCCAAACTGACATGAGATTAATTCTTTATGAAGATCATGAAGAAGACGAGTGCTCATCAGCATCAGACAGTATAGCATTTAGCAGCTAGGTTAGTGTTAGCTGATTAGCTCATCCTGAGGGTGCCTCTGTTACTCAACCGACATTAAAACCTGTTGACTGTTTTTAAATGATAACTGGTGTTTTCAGATTTTGGCCTCACAACAGCTTATTCGTATCTGTTGATCAGGCCTAACTCTCAGGCCTAATCAGTATCAGTGAGAATGACAACCTAGTTCATGTTTATTTGTTATTATTAATTATTAACACCAGCTTTCATTAGACATTTGTGCTGCAGGCTGTGAGAAACTTGCTATAAAGCTCGTTTACTGCTTTGCTAAAGCAGCCACGCACCTGACCCACGTTCTACAGCAGTGGGATGGCTTTACGCTGAAATCTTGCAGCACCAAAGTCTGTTATTTATGTAATACGGCACCTTCTAGTTGTAAAATAAGACGTTTTTTCACGTATCAGTGTAGTAGCTGTTAATGTAAACAGCGAGCAGAGCCCTTTAACCTCAAAGCACTTCAATAATTTGACAATAATTGGATCCTTCAGAAACTCAGTAACATCTTGTCTACGACTATCGCAACGGGTCACTGCTTTAGATAGAATTATAAAAATTGTTGGCAGCTGAAACATATTGATCACTGCAAGGATTCACTTATTTACATTCAGAAACAGCAAGTTTCGCTTTGGTTGGGCATATATATATACACTCCCTTTCAAAAGTTTGGGATCTCAGTGAAATGTTCTTGTTTTCAATGGAGTATCTTCTTCCTTAACACAACAATGGACTGATGGGTCTCTAAAGAAAGTTGTTTCTTTCTGGTCATTTTGAGTCGGTCAGCAAGCCATCAACTGCTGATGCTTCAGATACTAAACTAAGCTAGAATGTTGTTCCCTTTTATACTCACTTATTAGTAGAATGTTTTTCAGCTGTGCATCACAATTGAGCAAGAGTGTCCTAACAACCAATTAGTCCAATAACATCCTTAACTTGGATTGGTGGTCATACCAGGAGATTTAGACAGAGGACTGAGAATTACTGATAATAGGACTATATGCAAAATAAGCCTCTATACAAAAATAGACTTTAATATAAACATTTTTATTCTTTAAAAATCATCTGATACACTTACATTAATTGTGAAATGAACAATATTGTTTATGAATTAGCAGTTATATATATATATATATATATATATATATATATATATATATATATATATATATATATATATATATATAACATATAACATAAAATTGCTTATGGAATAAAAACAAAACATCCTACTGTGATTTATCCATCCATCCAGTAATGGCTTTACGCTGAAATCTTGCAGCACCAAAGTCTGTTATTTATGTAATACGGCACCTTCTAGTTCTAAAATAAGACGTTTTTTTCACGTATCAGTGTAGTAGCTGTTAATGTAAACAGCGAGCAGAGCCCTTTAACCCCAAAGCACTTCATCACGCAGAGCGGTGTCAAAGATAAGAAGAGAACAGCAGAACAGATCAGATCTACTGATCAGCAGAAACACAAAGAGCGAAAGCGTCCTTGAAGAAACGCCTCTGGCTACTGTTAGTTTAGCTGCACATCGCTGACACAGTCCCTTATCTGCACAATGATAACTTGACAGGAGAAACACCTACTTCACTGTTAATGTACGTCAGTGGAACCAGACTTTTTGGTCCATTCATCATGAACTGTACACGCAATGTAAACGCCAACCAACAGCAGTGATACACTCCAGTATTAATGACTGGCTCATAGAAAACTTCAGGTCACCTGTATATGACAGTGAGTATTCATAGGCTGTAATAAGTAGACTTAAATAGAACAGAGGTAATTCAATTACACAACTTGGCAAAACCGCATGTACACAGTTTTTCCTCCTACAACCAAACGCAGTCCATTCAGCAGAGCATCTTTGATGTTTGATCCTGTTTATCTTTTTACTGACTACCTTTATTTGGTTTATGTAGTTTCTTACACCGTTTACTGTATATGTCCATAAAAACAGGCAAAGGCAACAGGCTGGTAATAGGACTATATGCAAAATAAGACTCTATACAAAAATAGACTTTAATACAAACATTTTATTCTTTAAAAATCATCTGATACACTTACATTAATTGTGAAATGGACAATGTTGTTTATGAATTATATATATATATATATATATATATATATATATATATATATATATATATATATATATATATATATATATATATATAAATAAAACATACAATTGCTTATGGAATAAAAACAAAACATACTCCTGTGATTTATCCATCGATCCATTGTCTTTCGCTTTATCCCGCCCATAACATAAGATACAACAATTACCCTACTTAGTGGAAAAGCTATGCAACAGCCAGCCACACACGTTCTCAACTAGGGGTCTTAAGCAACATGCTTATGTTAGAGTTTGACTGTCCCTGACTGGAGCTGCCCCTGAAAATGTCCTAACCACTGTGTTAACCACTGCACCACCATGCTGCCTTAAGTAGAACTGAATTTAAGTTTCTTTATTTAATAACAGCATATTTTTCAGTTTGCAAGTCAAACAACCATGTGTTCTTTTTTTGAATGTATTATAAAATAATATCCCAGGCATGTAGTCATAAGGTAACTTTTAAGGAAAGGAATTTGCTATACGTCTGGTTGCTATCACTACTATAGTAAACAATTCTGACTTAGTTTATCTAGAATGAAGACATCAAACCATTTCAAATGACATGCATTGTTTACATGCTAACCCTTTAAATATTTAGAGAGTTCAAAGAAATCTATGAGATTTCTTCCATTTTCCCTTTTTATGCAGCTTGCGAGGATGAATTTAATGAAGTGGTAAGAAAGTGGAGCAGGTGCCTGTATGTATGTGGTTCAGTGTTTCTGATATCCGTCCTGGGAGGCTCTTCATGGCCTACATTAACTGTGAGTGAGAGGAAGAACAGCTGGGCAGCATGCATTTCTGTCACAGTATAGCAGCAACATTCCTGCAGCACTGACAGGATATTTGTGCTAGCGTTCTCTCCGCACTGCCACAGTATTCCCAAGAGAGCCGACATTTCACAGCTCACAGACTTTAAGGGGGTTTGGACGAATGTCCATCAGAAGTATCACACGCACACACGTGTGAGGGGGTAAACGCAGGCGTGCGTGACGGACTCGTGGTGAAGTAGGCTGTCTGTCATCCTCTGGCTAGCTTATTAAAAAAGAGTCAGACAGGTCGTTACTTATAGTGCGCTCAAGGACACAGTGCTAACATATGGCTCCTCTTGCACTAGGATTCCTAATTAAGAAGAGGTTATTTGTTCGGGTTTTCAGGTCAGTGCACGTGCATTTCACCCTGCGTTACTTTACATAACAAGACGACCACCGAGCCGTGGAGAGGGCAGCAGTGTAGAAGAGATTCTGGCCCTGAGCAGCTCAGAATGCGAAGGAGATACTGAATGCATTGGAAGGTGTAATCAGCGAGTCAAACATGACGTAAAGAGATGATGGCCTGAGAGAGAAAGAAGAGAAAGAGAAAAGAGGCGTTTTGAAATGCCATGCTGTCTCATTCGATGCCACCTAAAGTGTGTAAGATGCCACCTCTGACTAAACTGTCTAATGCCACGCCTCCTTCTAAGGCCACATAGAATTTACTGCCAAGTCTCATTCCAATGCTAACTAAAGATTGTAATGCCATCCCACATTTGAATGCCATCTAAAGATTGTAATGCCATCCCACATTCGAATGCCACTTAAAGATTGTAATGCCATCCCACATTCGAATGCCACCTAAAGATTGTAATGCCATCCCACATTTGAATGCCATCTAAAGATTGTAATGCCATCCCACATTCGAATGCCACTTAAAGATTGTAATGCCATCCCACATTCGAATGCCACCTAAAGATTGTAATGCCATCCCACATTCTAATGCCACCTAAAGATTGTAATGCCATCCCACGTTCGAATGCCACCTAAAGATTGTAATGCCATCCCACATTCGAATGCCACCTAAAGATTGTAGTGTCATCCCACATTCGAATGCCACCTAAAGAGTGTAATGCCATCCCACATTCGAATGCCACCTAAAGATTGTAGTGCCATCCCACATTCGAATGCCACCTAAAGATTGTAGTGCCATCCCACATTCGAATGCCACCTAAAGATTGTAATGCCATCCCACATTCGAATGCCACCTAAAGATTGTAATGCCATCCCACATTCTAATGCCACCTAAAGATTGTAATGCCATCCCACATTCGAATGCCACCTAAAGATTGTAGTGCCATCCCACATTCGAATGCCACTTAAAGATTGTAATGCCATCCCACATTTGAATGCCACCTAAAGATTGTAATGCCATCCCACATTCTAATGCCACCTAAAGATTGTAATGCCATCCCACGTTCGAATGCCACCTAAAGATTGTAATGCCATCCCACATTCGAATGCCACCTAAAGATTGTAGTGTCATCCCACATTCGAATGCCACCTAAAGATTGTAGTGCCATCCCACATTCTAATGCCACCTAAAGATTGTAATGCCATCCCACGTTCGAATGCCACCTAAAGATTGTAATGCCATCCCACATTCGAATGCGACCTAAAGATTGTAATGCCATCCCACATTCGAATGCCACCTAAAGATTGTATTGCATCCCACATTCGTATGCCACCTAAAGATTGTAGTGCCCATCCCACATTCGAATGCCACCTAAAGATTGTAGTGCCATCCCACATTCGAATGCCACCTAAAGATTGTAGTGCCATCCCACATTCGAATGCGACCTAAAGATTGTAATGCCATCCCACATTCGAATGCCACCTAAAGATTGTAATGCCATCCCACATTCTAATGCGACCTAAAGATTGTAGTGCCATCCCACATTCTAATGCCACCTAAAGATTGTAGTGCCATCCCACATTCGAATGCCACCTAAAGATTGTAATGCCATCCCACATTTGAATGCCATCTAAAGATTGTAATGCCATCCCACATTCGAATGCCACCTAAAGATTGTAATGCCATCCCACATTCGAATGCCACCTAAAGATTGTAGTGCCATCCCACATTCTAATGCCACCTAAAGATTGTAATGCCATCCCACATTCGAATGCCACCTAAAGATTGTAATGCCATCCCACATTCTAATGCCACCTAAAGATTGTAGTGCCATCCCACATTCTAATGCCACCTAAAGATTGTAGTGCCATCCCACATTCGAATGCCACCTAAAGATTGTACTGCCATCCCACATTCGAATGCCACCTAAAGATTTGTAATGCCATCCCACATACGAATGCCACCTAAAGATTGTAGTGCCATCCCACATTCTAATGCCACCTAAAGATTGTAATGCCATCCCACATTCTAATGCCACCTAAAGATTGTAATGCCATCCCACATTCTAATGCCACCTAAAGATTGTAATGCCATCCCACATTCTAATGCCACCTAAGAATTGTAATGCCATCCCACATTCGAATGCCACCTAAAGATTGTAGTGCCATCCCACATTCTAATGCCACCTAAAGTAAAGAATTCAGATCATTTGAGATATATCACGTCTGATCCCACACCTCACTAATGCCACCTAATGCCTCAACTCATTCTAATGCCACCTAAAAGGTCTAATGCCATACCAGCTCTACCGCTACATAAGGAGAGTAATGCAGCCTAATTTTTACTAAAGAATCTAATGTCAGATAGATCCAATGTCAGGTCTAGTCTTGTGCCTCACTTTAATGCCACCCAAACTGTTTTATGCCACAATTTATTCTAATGCCACCTACTGCCATGCCACCTAAAGGTTCTAATGGCACAACTCACTCTAATGCCACCTAAAGGCTGCAATGCCAGACCTAATTCTAACTATTCTAACTAACTGCCAACTAAAGAATCTAATTAGACTCTGGCATTAGAATAAGGTGTGGCATATAACATTCCTACCCCCCACTCTAATGCCACCTAAAAAGTGCAATGCCACAGCTCATTCTAATGGCTGCACCTAAAGGCTGCAATGCCAGACCTAATTTTATGCCACAATTTATTCTAATGCCACCTACTGCCATGCCACCTAAAAGTTGTAATGGCACAACTCACTCTAATGCCACCTAAAGGCTGCAATGCCAGACCTAATTCTAACTATTCTAACTAACTGCCAACTAAAGAATCTAATTAGACTCTGGCATTAGAATAAGGTGTGGCATAAAACATTCCTACCCCCCACTCTAATGCCACCTAAAAAGTGCAATGCCACAGCTCATTCTAATGCCAACTGAAGAATTTAATTCCAGATGTAATGCTAGGTCTGATTCTACATCTAATGCCACCTCAAAAGTGCAATGCCACATCAGCTGTAATGGCACCTAAAGGGAGTCATGCCACACAAAGAGCCTAATGCCAACTAAAGAATATAATTACAGCCAGTTCTAATGCCAGGTCTGATTCTACACCTCACTCGAATGCCCCCTTAACTGTTTTATGCCACACCTCGTTTTAATGCCACCTAAAAAGTGCAATGTCATGCCTTGTTCTAATGCCACCTAAAGAGTCAAAGAGTCTAATCAGATTCTTTAGTTGGCAGTTAGTTAAAATAGTTAGAATTAGGTCTGGCATTGCAGCCTTTAAGTGGCATCAGAGTGAGTTGTGCCATTACAACCTTTAGGTGGCATCAAAGTGAGTATTAGACTTTTTAGCTGCATTAAAATGGGGCATGGCATTAGAATAAATCCTGGCATAAAACAGCCTAGGTGGCATTAAAGAGTCTAATCCTACACCTTAATCTAATGCCACCTTTCTCCCAACAAACTGGCCTCAGACTAAGAGAATGTGTATGTGTGTGTGTGTGTGTGTGTGTGTGTGTGTGAGAGAGAGAGAGAGAGAGAGAGAGGCGAGAGAAGCAAGCATAAGTCAAGGTTTTGACACTCTCTCTATCCCCTGGGTGTGATAAAGGTGTTTTGTGTGAGCACACTGCTGGGGTCACTGATCACAGGGCACAGAGATGACAGCTAATTAAGCACACCCTGCCCAGCTCTCCACAGTATCACCCCATATCACACTGCCATCACTAATCATCTCCTCTGGGACGGGAGCCGTGGCCTAGACTGGCTGGAGAACACACCGACAGGGCTCAGGTGTCCAGCCTCTCTGCACCGGGAGACTTTACTCCCTGAGGGCCTTGGGGCCGAGAGAATTTAACTCTCCA
>CM038710.1:8733498-8990998 GCA_021613375.1 Megaleporinus macrocephalus | reverse complement strand
TCTGTCTCTCTTCCTCTCTGTCTCTCTCACCCACTCTCTTGCTCTCTGTCGCTCTCTCTCCATCTCTCTCTGCCCCCCCCCACTCTCTCTCTCTCTCTCTCTCTAGATAATGGGTGAAGCAGAACTCCTCTCCACACCTCACAACATCCAAATCAGTGAGGTGACCTGTGACTCGTTCCGGGTTGCCTGGGAGATGACCCCTGAGGATGCGGCCCGCATAACACATTACTTTATAGATCTGAGCCGGAAAGAAGGAGGAGAGCAGAACCGCTTCAAACACAGAGTAATGATACACCTCCTTCTAATGCCTCACCTCCTTCTAATGCCTCACCTCCTTCTAATGCCTCACCTCCTTCTAATGCCTCACCTCATTCTAATGCCTCACCTCCTTCTAATGCCTCACCTCATTCTAATGCCTCACCTCCTTCTAATGCCTCACCTCCTTCTAATGCCTCACCTCCTTCTAATGCCTCACCTCCTCCTAGCACAACAAGTCACTTTAATGACACTCTTTAATGTCACTGTACACTCCAATGACACTTTTCACTCTAACGCCACTCTTTAATGTCACTGCACTTTAATGCCACTGTTTAATGCCACTCTTCACTCTAATGGCACAGTTTAAAGTCACCCCTCACTCTCAAGTCATTCTTTACTCTAAGGCTACTGTTTAATTCCACACTCTAATGACACTCAAGTCATTCTTCACTCAAATGCCCCTCCTCAGTCTAATGCCACTGTTTAATGTCACCCTTCACTCTAAGGCCTCTGTTTTAATGCCACTTTCCCATCTAAAGCCGTTCTTCAATGCCATGCTTCACTCCAATGACACCATTTAATGTCACTCTTTACTGTAATGCAACTGTTTAATGCTACTCTTCACTCTAATGCCACTCTTAAATGACAACCTTTAATGTCTCTTATGAATTTAATGCCACACCTTAATGTCACTCCACACTCTAATGCCATTCTTTACTCTAAGGCCTCTGTTTTAATGCCACTTTCCCCTCTGAAGCCATTCTTCAATGCTATGCTTCACTCTAATGCCACGGTTTAATGCCACTCTTTACTGTAAAGTCATTCTTCACTCTGAGGCCACTGTTTAATTCCACACTACAGTCTTATGACATTCATGTCACTCTTCAATCAAATGCCTCTCTTCACTCTAATACCACTGTTTAATGCCACTCCTCACTCTAAAGTCACTCTTTACCCTAAGGCCTCTGTTTAAATGCCACTTTCCCCTCTAAAGCCATTCTTCAATGCCATGCTTCACTCCAATGCCACAATTTAATGCCACTCTTTACTGTAATGCCACTGTTTAATGTCACTCTTCACTCTAATGCCACTGTTAAATGACAGCCTTTATTGTCTCTTATCAATTTAATGCCACACCTTAATGTTACTCTACACTCTAATGCCACTCTTAAATGCTATGTTTCACTCTAATGCCACTGTTTAGTGCCACTCTTTACTGTAAAGTCATTCTTCACACTGAGGCCACTGTTTCATTTCACACTACATTCTTATGACACTCATGTCACTCTTCACTCAAATACCTCTTTTCACTTATGGCACTGTTTAATGCCACTCTTTACTATAATGACAGTTCAATGTCACTCTTTACTGTAAATTGTTTACTCTAATGCCACAGTTTACTGTAAAGTTATTCTTCACTCTCCACACTACAGTCTTATGACATTCATGTCACTCTTCAATCAAAAAACCTCTCTTCAATCTAATGCCACTGTTTAATGCCACTCTTTACTATAATGATACAGTTCTATGTCACTCTTCACTGTAAAGTCATTCTTTACTCTAAGGCCACTGTTTAATTCCACACTACACTTTAATGACACTCATTTCACTCTTCAATCAAATGCCCCTGTTCACTCTAATGCCACTGTTTAATGTCACTCTTCATTCTAAGACCATTCTTCACGTAGAGTTCTTTACTGATTAAATGCCACTTTTCACTCTAAAGCCATTCTTCAATGCCATGCATCACTCCAATACCACCATTTAATGCCACTCTTTACTGTAATGCAACTGTCTAATGCTACTCTTCACTCTAATGCCACTCTTAAATGACAACCTTTAATGTCTTTCATCAATTTAATGCCACTCCTTAATGTCACTTTACCCTCTAATGCCAGTCTTCACTGTAAAGTCATTCTTTACTCTAAGGCTACTGTTTAATTCCACACTATACTTTAATGACCCTCATGTCACTCTTCACTCAAATACCTCTCTTCACTCTAACGCCACTGTTTAATGTCACCCTTCACTCTAAGGTCATTCTTTACTCAAAAGCCACTGACTAATGTCACTCTACGTTTTAATGGCACTCTTTAATGTCACTCCTCACTCTAACGTTACCCTCATTCAAATGCCACTCTGCACCGTGTAGTGATACTGTTTGTGTCACTGTTCTGACTAATGGCACACTCTATTCTAGTTCCGCACTCTAATGTCACGGTAGAAATCATTTTGTCCTGGTTCTTTATACAAGACGATATTGTTGCTGTCGTTTCAGATCATCACAACTTTTAATGTCAAGTGGTCCAGAGTTGTCTGGGTTGTTTTAAATCTAAGTTACATTAAACATTAAAGTAGAACCTATTTTATTTTCTCTTACATAGTTATTATTTAGGAGATACCTGCCTAACACGACAGCGACTCCATATATATGGAATGTTGTACCAAACTGGAAATAAAGAAGGGAACGAGAGTGAGAGGTAGATGTCTCAAGATGTGTTTGGAGATAAAAGTATCTGACAGGGCTCTGCAGACGCTACGCTAATACAGACAGCCGGAATGTTCTCTCAGTCACTACTAATCCTGAAACCCGAAAACCTACAAATCACTGCAGGCCAGTGACTCATCAGGACATTCGTTTCCTCTCCAATACCCAAAACCCACCAAGCGGCTAAAGGCCGGAGCGCTGGACTGCTCAAACGGACCACTCGGCTTGTGTAATTGTCTTGCCCTGTTTAATGGGCAATGAACTGTACAATAAACAGTACAATGAGTTCTGTCCCTGTACAGAGTTCTGAAGATACAAGATGCAATCAAAAGGTGTCACGTTTGGACTCCACCATCATTGTCTTTTACTTTCTTTAGACTTATTCATTTTCCCAGTAAAAGCTTTTCCACAAACATGTTTTCCTCTGCAGTCAATGAATGGAACTCGTTGCTGGTTAGCTACAGATATAAGTCACTGCTAATGGCTTTTTAATCACCGGCAGTTCTGCTGCCGTGTTCGCGTAGGGAAAGCAGAAGATGAGGTTGCTATGGTTATAGCCCTCTTGCGGATTTAGCAATTGGTTTCACTTGTCATGGAGCCAAGACAGCACAACAAGACTAATTAGCTTTGATAGCGCTCTGATATGAAGGTTGGGAATACTTCGCGCCACAGCGAAGTTGGAGACTGGCATTCAACCTTTTGCAAGGAGTGCAGCGCTCAGTTTCATGAGCATCAAAGGCAGGGAATCCACAATGGCAAAGGTAGTCATTTACAATAGAATAGACATCCAAGGTATGTAATGTAGCAGAAAGCAGATGCTGTTTGTTAGTAGGCTATAGGGCTTGGGAATGTGCTGTCATGTTATGTCTTATGGGTGATCCGACGTTGTGGCAGAGTTAACATTGAGTAGATTTTAATAGTTTACAAATGTCCACGAATGTAACTGCTGCATCTTTCAAGGTGGAAGAGAATTTTTTTTTAGATGAGTCAGCAAACGAGAAGCTAATCACAGCATTGTGTTAACTTACATACTAAACATACCACTAATGGTGAACCAACCGTGTTGTTTTCCACCTAAAAGCTAGTGGTTGTAGCTTTCAGCATAGAGTTTGGCTACTCTGGCAGCAGTGCGCCCAGGAGGTTCGCCATCTTTAACTTCTCCCATGGCACGTTCTAGAAAATTGGATATGCCTGCCAAAAGGTTACAGTCTGCTCTGCCACCAGCACACCCATCTGATGAAGCATCATGAAGCAGTAGGCATCCCTGGTGGCATCTGTGGGCCAACTGTCGCCCTCTCATTGGACTCTACTGACAAGCCACACTATGCTGCTTGTTCTATCATCTTCACCACCCATCTTCACTGTATCACTTCCTTCTCAGCAGTGACCATCCACCATCCACCCCCCCCCCCCCAGTTCAGGGTAGCATCATTCCTGTACAAACAGCTGACGG
The DNA here is from genome assembly GCA_021613375.1 of Megaleporinus macrocephalus. Classification (NCBI taxonomy): domain Eukaryota; kingdom Metazoa; phylum Chordata; class Actinopteri; order Characiformes; family Anostomidae; genus Megaleporinus; species Megaleporinus macrocephalus. The sequence continues at coordinate 8,986,799 of CM038710.1, read as the reverse complement.
GGACACTATCCCACCTCTGACACCACTGTGCTGGCATACAGTAAAACAGTCCTTGTTTAATGCTCTTTTATTGAACACAGCAGCAAAGTGGAATCACTCCTCTGCCATGGCTGACAGCCTAGAAAAAATAAGGAGTGGTTCCAGCCCCTCAGCCCAGCACCACAAAGCCTACACACCACTGCTGCACATCTTAAACTGAGGACAGTTACTTTACAGTGAACAGTCTTTCTCCTACAACTGACATGGTGCTCCTGAGAGTCTGTGGGTGTGGCCGTTTGAGGGATACAAGAAAAACCCATGAATGACAGTTGGTGTTCCCCCATCATAACAAGCTTTACTCTACGATAGCTGGCCTGTGTTTTTTGCTTGACCCCCATCAGGACGTGCCTACCAAGCTGGTGGCCAAGGCAGTCCCCCTTCCCATGGCTGTGAGAGGCCACTGGTTCCTGAGCCCTCGGACCGAGTACTGCGTTGCCGTGCAGACGGCCATCAGGCAGCCGGATGGAGACTACCAAGTGTCAGAGTGGAGTCAAGTGGTGGAGTTCTGCACTGGGGGTAAGGAAAGGAGGTCCAGTTTGGGCCCAAAACAGTGTTTTTGGAATAGTGGGGTTTTAGGGGTGCTGACTGCTTTAATGGACCGGAGATCTGTTGCCATACCATATCAGGCTAGTGTTGAAAAAAACAAGCTCTACAGTAGAGAATGTCTACAAAAGTTGTGTTAGTAGAGATAAACATCTTGCTTACCTTGAAGTCCTAATGAGTTTGTGTTGAAACTTTAAGTAATGTCACTGAGAAACTGTGGAGGTGAATTGCTGATGGATGACTGTGATTCTATTTAATAGACTACGCGATGGACCATCTCCAGCAGCTTCTAGATAAAGCTCAAGGAGCCGCTGGAAGGATGCTTCGGTTCTCGGTGTTCTACCGCAATCAGCATCCTGAATATTTCCACTATGTGAGGTTGGTATGAGACCACTATGCCACTACTGGTGGATCCAGTGTCCTTCCTTCAACTTCAATTGCTAACGGGATGCTATGGCCAAAAAAACTAATTACACATCATTCCTCTTTATCAGTTACGTAATCATCAAGATAATCATTGTGCAAACTGCCTCGAACCATGTTGTTTAGTAATGGACTTGCATGTGTGGTTTCTAACAATCTATGTCATCTACAAAAATGAACAAGGGTATTGTGCCATTGTTCCAGTAATATGCTGAAAAGCTGAAACAGTCGCAGTCATCTTGAAACCTAAACTTTATGAGTTTTTTTGGCTGCTTTGGAGTTAACAGTACGCCAAGCAGCAAGGCTATTTGAAATTTCTAAGCAATTTGATGCCATTTATGTGCTGAATTATGTACCAATTAAGTTTGCGCAAGATTACATCGGTGGCTTTTTAGCATTGATCGCTTGCTAACTACATTACCTTTCTAGCTCCAGTGCAGAAGTACAGCAGACTTTAGACACCAAACATGACTTCATTGGTTTACTACATTTTGGGTTTGTGAAAGATAACACTGCTGGCTTTCTAGCATTTATAACATGCATAGGTGGAGCCAAACGTAACATTACATTACATCTCATTGCGCCTACAGATGACTATCAGCTTCCAGGGTGCACTTCACGTTGTACGTTTCACTGAGTCGAAGAATGCGTTGAGCTTCGACTCCATGCTGGCCTTCCTTTCTCTGTTTCTCTAATGATTTTTAGAGGAGGTGCCGTTAGCTACGTTAGCAGATTTAGCTGACTCATGCTCTGTTGGCTTAAATGACATGTAACGTGAAGGCTGTGTCTAACGTGTCGACTAGCTGAAAAGTTTGAATATTAAACTTATATCTACAGTGATCTCTTTACTCTGACTTGTGTTTGTGTGAGACAGTATCAGTGATGGTAAAGTAAGTTACTAAAAAAAATCTGTACTCTGGTCAAGTACAATTACTTATACTTACAATTAATTATGCTCTTCTGAACTGAGCAGTAGGTAGCTTTGCACTCAGAAGGCCCAGTCTTGGTGCTTGCTTGATTAAGCTCTGCACTATGTTCATGTCAAGATGGCATCACTGGTAGTTTTTTTAAGCAGACAGATTGTGTGGGTATTTGCGTGTCTGGGTTTTTATATTTACATTTTGTACAAATTTAATACACAGATCGTATCTTCTGTGTGCTTAAGGTGTACTTCATGAAAACAGTATAATATCTACAGATTTTGATTGCAATTGATTGTGCTTCTTGAATATTCATTGTCGTAGTCTATGGACCCCCTAAAATAGCTTCGGTTACCCTCTGGCCATCCCAAGGATAAAAGTTTAGCTCCGCCACTTTAGCTTCACAGCCCCTCTGCAAAACTACAGCATACTTAAGACACCAAACTAAACGTGTGACAACACCAAAGGGGGAGAAAAAATAATAGTGACCGAGCAAAAGATTGGACTAGAGTAAAGAGAACATCTCAAACCAGCTTTTACTTGTTGGCAAGAACTGAAAGAGATAAAAGAATGTAAGACAGTCTCACTCCGACAGTGGAGTTGTAATGTTATTTATTAAAGATTACAAGGTTTGCAGCCTTGTCTGTGTCATATCTGATGCTGAAAGTCATCAAACCTTTGGTCAGTCTTTGTCCATAGCATGACAAATAAGCCCTAAACTGTAACGATTCAGAACAACCGGAAGCAAAGGCGAGATCCATAAGCAGAGGCTTGTTTGTTAAATAACAACAAAGAATGAAAAATAGTGATGCGCTGGGTAGGGCGAAGGGTGTGATAACCAAGGAACCAGGGAAGCCTAGCAGGAGCAGGCCATGCAGAGTAGATGGTTGGCAGCAATAGATGGAAGTCCCAATTTGATCTGGCTTATCCAGGATCTGGTTTACTGTCTGAGCAGTGAATATAGCAGTGTCCTCCAGGAGCAAAGTCCTGTCCCGATCAGATACAGAGGTAGAAAGAACCCTAATGAAAGGGTAAAGTTAGTGAGCAGTTGAAGAGAGAGTCAGTACAGGCTTGCCGTGGCCCTGCGAGTAGAGTGAAGGCTGAGTAAACCTCAACTTGGTGTTACCTGGAGCTATTTCTTTACAGGGATGATGATAGATATGTAGAGCAGAAGTAGTGTAGACCGACCTTAAGCTTGGTAGGAGTCTGATGTAACTACGCTGAGCTTGACTGAGCAATGAAAGACTTGACTGGAAATACATTAGTCTAGCTCTACAGAGAAACAGGAAGCCTGGTCTGCACGTACAAGTGTACATTCAATACCATGCACTGAGAGGAGAGTGAGAGGGGTTTTTAAAGTGTGAGTGCAATGAGCTACAGGTGTCTGGAACGAGGGACAGGTGACAGGTCTCAGGGGACAGAGACGTCAGGTGGCGCTGAGCAAGAGTGCTTACAAAAACGTCCTGTAATAAAATGCTATAGTATTATTCAACATTGTAGGTCGCCATGGTTATTTCCCTGCTGATGTTGTCCCTGCTGGTGTTGTGACCAATTCCAACTCCTCAGGAGAATCCTAATCATGTGCACCCAAAGGAGCTTTAGATTCTGTACCTTCAGCTTGTCAACAAATACATGGGCACAGCTGGCCATGGGGTGGGGCTTGGAGCACAACTTGAATTGAATTACACTTCATACCTAGTGGGGGATCCCAAAACAAAAAAAAATCACAAATTCTTACATATACTGCTTCAAAACCCTCTTCTGATGATGTAGTTTGATGGTGCAAACATTTTTTGAAAAAATCCAGCTGCTTTAAGTCAATCTTTGACATTTAATCATATTAAATATTGAATTTATTAGCATATTGTCACTGTCCAAACAAAACTTTCTGTAATTTGAAAGTAAGTGAATGGAACCAGAACATTTTACAAGTAATTGTAGAGCCTTAAACAATCACAGACTGTAGTTCATCTGATTCTCTGTATACTTGGTTACCCTGTTCTTCAGTGACTAGGAGCCCCACAGGACCACCATAGAGCTGGTAGTATTGTGGGTGGTGGATCATTCTCAGCACAACAGTGCTGCTGCTGGAGTGTTTAAACACTGTGTCCACTCACTGTCCACTCTATAAGACACTCCTACTACTTACTGGTCCACCTTGTAGATGTAAAGTCAGAAACAGTAGCTCATCTGCTGCTGCACAGTTTGTGTTCTCTAGTCCTTCATCAGTGGACACAGGGCGCCGCCCACAGGACACTGTTGCCTGGATGTTGCTGGTTAGTGGACGAGCTGGTTAGCTGGTTAAACACTCCAGCAGCCCTGCTGTGTCTGATCCCCTCATACTAGCGCAACACAAACTAACCCATGACCCACCACCTAAATAATACCATGCTCTGTGGTGGTCCTTTGGGGGTCCCAATAGAGCAGAGTGCTCCTATATGGTAAATGTGTGCAGATATAAGGAGGTGGTCTTAATGTTATGGCTGATGGGTGTATATACTTCTACATATGCTTTCTCGTTCTCTCTCCACAGAACAGAATGCGGAGGGGCGATGCTCCCGGCCCTAAAGGACAACAGCGGCAGCCACGGCTCCCCCATTAATGGCAAGCTGTGTGGAGTCTTCCTCAGCTGCAACACCGAATTTGACACGGGCCTTCCGCCCAAAGATTCCCCCTACGGACCCCTGCGCTTCCAAACCTCCGCAGGCAACCTGTTGAACCCCAACACCCACCTGTATTTCGCCGACTTCTACTGCATGTACACGGCTTATCACTACGTAGTGCTGGTGTTGGCCCCCGTCGGATCGGAAGGGGACCGCTTCTGCAGCGGGCGGATGCCTCTGCTGGACCTCACGGCCAACCCTTTCCTGATTTATGTCCCGGGGCCAGAGCCGTCGTTCTGCCACGCGAGCGACGTTATCCTGGAGCTTTTGTACACGGAGCCATTGGCGCTGGACCAGGGCTCGCTGGTGCAGATCAGTGGCCATCACCAGCTCATGAGCCTCTCCACCGCCAACGCCAAGAAAGACCCCAGCTGCAAGGTGTGTAACATCAGTGTGGGACGCTGAGCTGGGGACGCCGGGGGAAGTAAACTTGGACTGAGAGGCAGGATGCTTTGGGAAGAAGTGAGATGCAGCTGGAAGTTTGACAGACTATGGAAATATTCCAGACTCCAGACATTCATGCCGTGGAAGAGAAAGCAGTAGAGGAAAAAAAACGTCCAATCAACACCCTCGACCGTGTTGTTAGATGCAAAGATGAAACAGATCAAAGAAAAAAACGTGACAGGCAAGTCTCTCGGGTGGAAGACAGAACTGGAGCGCTGAGGCGTTCTCTACAAAACACGAAGAAATGCTAAATTTGGTCTACGTTGTTTTTGCTCTAGCATGGATAAGAATAGAAAACTAAGCCATATGATGTACATATTGATAAATATATGTAATATGTGTGATGAAACATATCCTATCCTGTCCTCTCCCTGCCAAGTGCTTCAGTCATTGCTGTAACTTTGTGTACACTTCTCCTTCACTATATGGGAACCACTGCCACATAGTTCAATGACTACACTATTGCTATTAACCCTTATTTATTTTTGTTATAAAGTGTGTTTAGTTTCAGGACCCTCAAAGTTGAACTCCAGTCCATGTTGGCCGAGGCAGATGTGTCTTTAATGCGGAATGCTGTATATCATATCCGTCCTTACAAAACTTTGTATCTCAAAAATGGCTAAAGGAAAAATAAAGATGTTGTTTTGGACCAGTTCTGTCTGCTACGAAGTTTTTACACCAGTAAAATAGATGAGATAAAACAGGAGATTTTGATTGGTTAAGTAAGTATATACTCATTCAGTGATGTAGCGTCTTGGTGTGTGTGGTATGCTCTTGTATTGGACCCTGTAATTTGGGGCTGCATGAATCACATCTTTTTTTTTTTTTTTTTCACAATAACAGACACACCTTCACCAGAGACACCTATACTTGCTTAAAGATGAGTCATTGTTATCCATCCATCCATTACCTTCTGCTGGAGCCAATCCAGCATCATTAGGCCAAAGCAGGGCATGAACAGAATGCATGGCCAACACACACTCACACCTATAGGCAGTTTAGAGTGAATTATTAACCTAACATGCATGTGTTTGGACTGTGGGAGGAAACCGGAATACCTGGAGGAAACCAACTCAAGCACGGAGATGCACACTCCACACAGAACCACCCAGACCGGGAATCCAACCCAGATCATCTTACTGTGAGGTGACAGTGCTGACCACTACACCACCATACTAACCACTACACCACCATACTAACCACTACACCACCTTACTAACCACTACACCACCATACTAACCACTACACCACCTTACTAACCACTACACACCGTACTACCACTACACCACCGTACTAACCACTACACACCAACTAACCACTACACCACGTACTAACCACTACACCACCATACTAACCACTACACACAACCCATACTAACCACCCATACTACCAACTACTAACCACTACACCACCATACTAACCATACACCACCGTACTAACCACTACATCACCATACTACCACTACACCACTATACTAACCACTACACCACCATCCTGACCACTACACCACCATACTAACCACTACACCACCTACTAACCACTACACCACCGTACTAACCACTACACCACCGTACTAACCACTACACCACATACTAACCACTACACCACGTACTAACCACTACACCACCATACTAACCACTACACCACCATACTAACCACTACACCACCATACTAACCACTACACACCAAACTAACCACTACACCATACTAACCACTACACCACCTACTAACCACTACACCACCATACTAACCACTACACCACCGTACTAACCACTACACCACCGTACTAACCACTACACCACCGTACTAACCACTACACCACCATACTAACCACTACACCACCGTACTAACCACTACACCACCATACTAACCACTACACCACCATACTAACCACTACACCACCATACTAACCACTACACCACCGTACTGACCACTACACCACCGTACTAACCACTACACCACCATACTAACCACTACACCACCGTACTAACCACTACATCACCATACTTACCACTACACCACCGTACTAACCACTACACCACCATACTGACCACTACACCACCATACTAACCACTACACCACCATACTAACCACTACACCACCTTACTAACCACTACACCACCATACTAACCACTACACCACCTTACTAACCACTACACCACCGTACTGACCACTACACCACCGTACTAACCACTACATCACCAAACTAACCACTACACCACGTACTAACCACTACACCACCGTACTAACCACTACACCACCATACTAACCACTACACCACCATACTAACCACTCCACCACCCATACTAACCACAACCCACCTACTAACCCTACACCACCATACTAACCACTACACCACCATACTAACCACTACACCACCTACTAACCACTACTCACCATACTATACACCACCGCACCTAACCCTACACACCACCATACTGACCCTACACCACCATACTAACCACTACACCACCATACTAACCACTACACCACCTTACTAACCACTACACCACCATACTAACCACTACACCACCTTACTAACCACTACACCACCGTACTGACCACTACACCACCGTACTAACCACTACATCACCAAACTAACCACTACACCACGTACTAACCACTACACCACCATACTAACCACTACACCACCGTACTAACCACTACACCACCATACTAACCACTACACCACCATACTAACCACTACCACCATACTAACCACTACACCACCGTACTGACCACTACACCACCGTACTAACCACTACACCACCATACTAACCACTACACCACCATACTAACCACTACATCACCATACTTACCACTACACCACCGTACTAACCACTACACCACCATACTGACCACTACACCACCATACTAACCACTACACCACCATACTAACCACTACACCACCTTACTAACCACTACACCACCATACTAACCACTACACCACCTTACTAACCACTACACCACCGTACTGACCACTACACCACCGTACTAACCACTACATCACCAAACTAACCACTACACCACGTACTAACCACTACACCACCGTACTAACCACTACACCACCATACTAACCACTACACCACCATACTAACCACTACACCACCGTACTAACCACTACACCACCTTACTAACCACTACACCACCATACTAACCACTACACCACCTTACTAACCACTACACCACCGTACTGACCACTACACCACCGTACTAACCACTACATCACCAAACTAACCACTACACCACGTACTAACCACTACACCACCATACTAACCACTACACCACCGTACTAACCACTACACCACCATACTAACCACTACACCACCATACTAACCACTACACCACCATACTAACCACTACACCACCGTACTGACCACTACACCACCGTACTAACCACTACATCACCAAACTAACCACTACACCACGTACTAACCACTACACCACCATACTAACCACTACACCACCGTACTAACCACTACACCACCATACTAACCACTACACCACCATACTAACCACTACACCACCATACTAACCACTACACCACCGTACTAACCATTACACCACTGTACTAACCACTACACCACCGTACTAACCACTACACCACCATACTAACCACTACACCACTGTACTAACCACTACACCACCGTACTAACCACTACACCACTGTACTAACCACTACACCACCGTACTAACCACTACACCACTGTACCGCTGAGTTGTTATTAGTTTTGTACAATTCAGAGTAGACTATTTATGACTGTTTATAACTACTTCTGTGCTCAAAGTGGGCTGGTACTCACCAGTACACAGTATCAGCACTAGTTCTCATCTAATACCTGCTTTGACTGCTCAGTACTTCATTAAGCTAAATCAAGATTGTCGGGGCGTCCAGGAGAAATCTGGAATGTAGGTCCTGCTGAACACTGTTGGAAGACCAACCATCAGGGGCCTCCTCCTCACCCATCACCAACCAGCTCTCCTGTTCATTTGTGCCAACTGCAGCACCCTCAGTTATACCACTGTGCCATCCAGATGTACCAGCATTGAGATAGGATGGGACTGTTTCAGCTCACGCTCACTTTTCATAAAGACTCAATCAGTTTCTAAAGCTTGGTCAGAGATTGCCTTAGCTTTTCTTTGGTATTTAGCTTATTAAACTGTAAATACTGTGTGAACGGAGGATGACGGGTTTCCTCTTGAGAGTCTCGGTTCCTCCCAAGGTTTCTTCCTCTACTCTGGCTTGCTCACTGGGGAATATATGTTATCACTGTTTTCAAACCTCTGAAAAGCTGCTTTGTGACAACATTGTTGTAAAAAGCGCTACACACATAGATTTGAAACTTGAATTGAGGTTAGATTTCTGGCCTCAGGGTTTCGCATCAAAACAGAAAATGAAATTACTCTTGGTGAGACACCAGTCACATTCTTTAATTTAGTCTCTATTACTAAAGCTCTCATTTTGACTATGAAATTAAGGCAGAACCAATTGGGATTCTGTCTCTCTTTCTTGTATGATATTATTGGAAGTACTGTGTCAAATACAATATTTCCAAAGCATAACAACAACAACAATAATAATAATATACGGTAAGTTCCAACAAGATATATTTTATTTCAGTTACAATTTATAAATATAAATAAATATTGTTTATTTGGCATTGGTAGAAGGACTTCCTCAGCTTGGCTTACAGCTGAATTCCCTTCAGCTGCACTCTTACTTTGCCATTTAACCCCAGGAAGTAGGACACAGATCAAAAGCATTCAAATCTATACTTCAAATCAAAACCAAAATCCTGGTTTGATCAGTTATCGTAACCAAAAGGCACTTTGTCATCATGCCTGACGGAGTTAAATATCTTTGGAATGAGTTGAAGTACTGAAGCTCCATTGAACATATTTGGGTAAGCTGGAATGATGAAGCTCTCATGAACATGAAAAACACACCACCAAATTTTTTTTGGAATTAGCTGGAATGATGAACATCTTTGGATGGAGCTAAAGTGATTATACTACATAAACCATCTTTGAGATGACTTGGAATAATGAAGCACCACTAAAAAATTGTTGGGGTGGGTTAGAAAGATGAAGCTCTGCTAAGCATCGTTGTGGTAAGTTGAAAATACGAAGATCCACTGAACACCTTCCGGATGAGTTGAAATGGCAAAGCCTCAGGAAAGAAAAAGCTCCATTGAACACCTTTGGGATAAGTTACAAGGATGAGGCTCCACTGATCGTCTCTGTTGGAGTAATGAGGTTTTACTGAATCTTCGGGATGAGTTGGAGTGATGAAATTGGTGTGAAGTAATAAACATCTTTGGGATGAGTTGAAGTGACGAAGATTCATTGAACATCTTTAGGATCAGTTAGGGTGATGAAGGTCCAGTACAGATCTTTTGGAGGAGTTGGAGTGATGAAACTCCATTGAACAAATTCACCTTAAGTAGGAGTAAAAAAGCTCCACCGAACATCTTTATGATAAGTTGGAGTGAAGAAGGTCTACTGAAGACCTTTGGGATAAGGTTAATTGAATCTTTAGAACATCTTTAGAATGAGTGGTGACGAATTTTTGATCACGTTTAGGATGATTTGGGGTGATAAAGGTCCATTGATGATCTTTGGGATGAGATGGAGTGATGAAGCTTCATTGATCAAATGTGTTGGAGTAATGAAGCTCCATTGACCACCATTGAACACTTTTTGAGTGAGTTGGGGTGATGAAGGTCCATTGAACATCTTTAGAATGAGAATAAAGAATTTTTGAAAACGTTTAGGATTAATTGGGGTGATAAAGATCCAGTGAAGAAATAAAGGTCCAATAAACATCTTTAGAATGAGTCGGAGTGATGAAGAATTTTTGAACACGTTTAGGATGATTTGGGATGATAAAGGTACATTGATGATCTTTGGGATGAGGTGGAGTGATGAACTCCATTGATCAAATTTGCCCTGTTTTGGAGTAATGAAGCTCCACTGACCACCATTGAACACTTTTTGAGTGAGTTGGGGTGATGAAGGTCCTTCAAAGATCTTTGGGAAGAGTTGTGGTGATGAAGCTCCATTATACTAAGATGCCATTTGGAAGAAATATTGGACCAGCAGGTGTCTGGATACTTTTAGACATGCAGTGTAACTCTCTACTCTACGCTCATTATGGTGTGAGGAAAAATAGTCTAAAACCAGAACGTAAGGAACCAAACTCTGTATTGCACATTAAAGCACAGAGAACACAATAATTACCAGTATTAAATATTGCCATAAATAATATTTACATTTACAGTATGTTTTCTGTTGTCACTTAGATTTCTCTATACAGATCAGTAGTAGTAGTGTAAGCTTAGGATGGATTTGTGTTACACATATGCCACGCGTCATGTTGTTTACGATGTGCTGTCCCAAAACTGGAATCTCGGAAAGGCCTTACAGTTCAATTACAGTTCATTTACAGTTTAAACTGTCCTCTAGCCCCTTATCAGTGCTGAGTTTCTGACCACAGGACCACTGTTGGCTGGGTATTTTGGGTTGAAAAAATAGTTGACCACAAAATTATCGGTGGTTAGCATGAGTCCTGTGGTGGTCCCCGTCCATTGACCAGGTAGAAGTGGGCTGTTAAACTGCACAGCAAGCAGAAAGCCTACAGTCTGTTATTGTACACTTACAGTAAACACATACAGTAGGTGTTTCTGATAAAATGGCCAGTCAGCGCATGTACATGGAAGCAACCTTGAAGGCCCTTATGCACATAAATATATTGTCGCTGTCCAATGAAAAATAAGACCATCTCCAAAATTGCAACTTTACAGGAGAGATCAAAAACTTACTTTCTTTTTAATGCAAGTCAATGGAACCAGAATTTTTTCCAAGCTATTTTGGAGCACTTCTATTGGTCCATTCATCATGAAATTTTCACACAATGTTAATGACCATTGGCGTGTTTGTATGATGTAAAAAACTCAAAATCGACAAAAATAGAGATATATGATATTCATTGGACAGCGATATACATACATTTGATTATCGTTTCATATTAAAACCAATATAATGTGCAATATATGTCATATTTCAAAATTTGTGCTTAAGGTGGAACTGACACAGTCAATCAGTCACATACATGGAGACTGTAATTTTTGCCATCGTTGTTGTCCCACAAAGCTTGGCTGTGTCCCTGCGGTAGGTATTTTAGGCAGAACTCGATGCTCTCCCGTGCCTCCAGGGCCTCTGGCACGGCGATGTGAAACGAGAACGTGTCCGTGTCAGGCTCACCACAGTGGCGCCCCAAAAAAGCGCACGGCGCATCCTGCTGCGTTCGCCACGAGTCGAAGGTGATGCGCACGTGCACGGCTTTCTCGTAGCTGAGGTTCCACACGCGCACCGTGCCCACTAGGGCGCGCCCTGTGACGCAGCAGCTCTCCAGCAGCACGGGGCTGTGGCGGATGCGCTGATGGAAGTCCTGGAGGTTCGCGCAAGGCTGAGCGAAGCCCATGTGAAGGCTGGGACCCCGCGTGTGCTCTCCCAGCCAGCGCAGGCTCCTCAGTTTGAGGGACGGCAGCATCTCCTCGCGAGGCTTCTCCTCCTTCTTAGAGAACACTCGCACAGAGGTGAGCGAGAGGCCCTTGGAGTCGGCAAACACGACCCGCTTCTTGGCGCATGCGCGGTGCCGGACTTTGGGAGAAGGAGGCTTGAACAAGTGGCCACGCGCTGGAAGGCCGAAGCCCATGTCCATCGATATGGTCAACACGCTGCAGAGGGAGGGAATAGGAGAGCAGTTACAAATATGCATGTATACACAAGTATATACACAATCACATAGATATATTACAGCAGGACTGCATCCCTGTCCCTCATTGCCACATGAGCTGTGTCTCAAAGCTAAGGATGCAGTAGAGGTTGCAGAGACCTTACTAGCACTGCTATATGAAGGCTTCCCCTGATGGCCTAAGCAGGCTGTACTGATGTTGTTTCCAATGGTTTCAAGCTGCGTGACTGTTTTCTAATGGATTTTTGGTCTCTGCGTAATTCAATGTCTCACAAACAAGGGACACATTTCTCAGCCTCATTTGATTGATCTTGGAGAAAGGAACAGCCTTCAGTGGCCTGACCACCAAGAAATGCATCCTACCTCGGCCGCGCCCTTAACTCACAGCTGTGGTGAGCTGTTAGATTCCGTTGTGTCCCAGATCGCATGTTTACAGGCACTTCTTAATGCAATCATTATTGGATTTTGACAGTTATCTGATTATTCAGGGGCTCATAAACACAACATAGCCCTTTAATAAGAGTAAGATCTAAATATCTGATTGATTCCAATAAGGAGAGTCAGATTTTACCTCAGTGATCAAGTTTCTTGGCGCATGTGTATATATACACTCTTATTCTCTGATTATATTCAGACTTCTGAGTTCATGGTACCTGAAATAAGCAATCAGTTAACACAGCACCACTCACGAGATGGCAACAAAACACTTTTGGAGCGAAACCAACCACATGCCAGATGAAATTAAGGGTTTAGATATTATTCTAAGTTTACTTCTTCTGGGAGTTTATTGGCTGGTTGCAGAAATACGACTAATGCTGACATCACACCAAGCCATTTTACTGTCGCAGACAAATTTCCAATGTCGGAATAAAATCCTGAGAGTCTTGCTAGAGTTGAGTCGCGCTCGCATCATCTCGATCGTCTGAAGTCTGAAGTCTTGGCTCATGCATATAGTGACCTGAACATAGTCGACAACCAATAGGAGAGCTCGTTTCACCACCAAACGGGAAGCCGCAAGGCATGTACAGGAATGTCTGGCGGGTAAAGAAGTTAGACACTGGTGGTTCTCCTGGACTGTACAAAAGGAGGAGAAACTGGTGGAGCTGTGGAGTGAGCTGTGGAGTGAGCTGTGGAGTGAGCTGTGGAGTAAGCAAGAGTGCCTCGTTGACGTGTCTTCCCGTTTATTTATTTATTGGGCTGTTTTTTTTCTGTACAAATCTCAAAAGCAATCGAGTAGCAGTCTGTAAATAGTGACTCTGAAAGATCCCCAGTCTTTGCAAAATCATAATCTGTAACTAGTCTTAAGATGTGAGAGGATGTCAGACTTTAGTCTATTAAACCTAAAGACAGTCACCAAAAAACACATATATTCTGCAAATAATTCAGCAAAATAATACGACTGTTGAAAAAGTAGTCCTTCAAAGCTGAGAACACATTAATTACCAGTATTGAATATTGCCATAGCAGTATTAAATATAGCCAGATCAGTAGTAGTAGTGTAAAACTAGATGGATTGTGTTACACATAGGCTTTTGTAATGGCACTGAAACCAACCACATGCCTGATAGAAATGAAGGATTTACATATTATTTGAAGTTTTATGTTATGCTTACATCCCTGTGAGTTCTGTGAGTTCATTGGCTGGTTGCAGAAATACAATTACTGCCTGGCTCTAAGTTTTCCTATTGTCTAATTAATAATAACTGACTACATCTGATTATAAACACATTCAGTGCATGAACTTAAGGATAGTCACCAAAAAAAACCCATATTGCCTGCAAAAAAAAAAAAAAAAAATACAAGTGTTGAAAAAGTAAAGCTACTGATGCTGATCACGTACCGGCTAGCATTTCTAGAATTCTTAGATCACAATATATATACAAATATAATAATGAATTGAAATCTCTCATTTTTACGTTCTGTCGCACATTGTTTCACTGTAGATCATATTTTAGCTTATACTGGCAATATCCTGAAATACATATGTCCAAAATGGGGGACATTAATGGGGAGTTTGTCCTCCCTTGGCTGTGTTAACAGCCTCCATTCTACTGGGAAGACTTGACACTAGATCCTGGTTGCATTCAGCTTTGGTGAGGTCGGGTACTGATGTTGGATACAGTCCAATACTGGTGGGCTATATATCCCTCTAGCAGATGCTTGGCATTATATTATATTATATTATATTATATTATATTATATTATATTATGCACACTATGTTTGCAACTGGACAAGTAGCTTATATTCAAGTGTTTGGAATGAAAGTGCTGCACATGTAAATTGTGTTTAACACGCTCATATATGTTCTGATTCTGGACATGAATGTGAGTGAATGATGTGAATGACATCACAGCTTGTGCTCTACTTACTTTGCGCAGAACATGTTGAGCTGTAAAACAGGAGCTGCTTCCAGAAGCACTGACCTAAACCACGCTGCAAATGAAAAACAAAATCTGTTACTCAGTTAAAAGAGATAATCAGGACACAAAGCTGTTACATGCTGATATTAATTACCCGTATGTGTCTATAACTTTTGGTTTTGTGTTGTATTTAAAGTGTAATATGGTCCCTCTCAGTAATTCAACACATCCAGCAGACAGCTTTACACTTCTGTCTCTTCACCGTCTGCTCGAACTCAAATGATCATTGTTCATCTGTCACCTTTGAAAAACACCTTCTTAGTTTAAAAGAACTAAATAAAAACTAAATAAAACTGTCCACAAATAGACCGATTCTCATTATATAGATCAATACATCAGACTGAGAGTCTTTAGAACCACCTCCGTTCCTCAAACAGTATTTTTCTAGCCAACATATAACAACTTTAAATAAGAACAACTTTAAATATTAACACAAATATTTGGATTTTTTTCCCCCACAAAAAAAATTGTTTATTTAAATTTTAACAGTTTTGACTGTTAAAGACTGTAATTATTGTTATACTTGTTCATTAATTGTTCAAGTTGTTTATTTAAAGGCTTATTCCAAAATACTAATGTAATGTCTTAAGTATAAATATTGATTTATATACAAATAAATAAATAAATAAATAAATAAATAAATAAATAAATAAATAAATGTTGCTGTCCAAAGAAAAATAAGTATCTCCTAAATGGCAACTTTACAGTAGTGGCCAAAAATCTTCTTTCCTTTTAAATGGAACCAAAAGGTCATTTTGGAGCATTTCTATTGGTTCATTAATCATTCACACAATGTAAACAGCAGCAACAATATATATATATATGTCCATCCATCCATCCATTATCTGTCGCTTAAGTCGGGGTCACGAGTGGGCTGGAGCCAATCCCAGCATCATCGGGCAAAGGCGGAGTACACCATGGACAGTTCGCCAGTCCATTGCATGGCCATATATATATAAACGGCATATATATATATATATATATGTAAACAACAGCAACAGTATATAAATATTTATATATATATATATATATATATATATATATATATATATATTATATATACATACTGTGTGAATCAATATGTGTACTTCTGTTTGAAACTACTTACATTAGCATTTAAGAATAAGAACAAATACGAACCAAAACCAACAGATGATAAGAGGAACTTACTTGCAGTTTCTCTGCTTAGAAGTCTTCAGTGCTGTTTAATCTGTAGGTCCTACGCATATCACAGGTTTCAGTGACTGGATCAAGTCTGTGTGTTTGGCCCTGGACCTGTCGGATCCCAGTGATGTTCCCTCCCCCTACTTCGCTTAAGTCCTCCTCACACCTGCTGGCACGCTGCTAGATCAGGAAGTTTCCGCCCCCACCCCTAGCTTCTTCTCCTTATTTACTAAGTGTGAGTGTCAGTAAGTTTAGCCGGTAGTCACGTAGTACATGATGCAACATCCAAGAAGTTGTTCTAACATGAAGAAGCTCTTGAAACAGGGCCAGTACAGTCGCCCTAACATCAGATACATTAAATCTGCAACAAAACCTATAAAATACTTACAATTATGAGTCAATTATCCAGAAACATGAACATTTTAATGCACCGGCGTAAGAAGAGCAGCCAGAAAATACATAGCCAGAACTCTTGATTCATCCCGGCAGTGATGACCCCAAAACACAGGCCAAGTGGCCACTTGTCTTTAGATACCTATGAACCCTTTTTCACAACAGCCGTGCTGAAGTTCACAGTATTTGCACCTGTTTAATATAATTAGATGGAAAAGTCAATAACTCTGTAGGTTAGCAACCAAATCAACATTTATTAAAGTGTTTCAGTTGGTTTTACAATATCAAGAAAGCTCCAGTTGTCCTTTGGCACAGCCATCTTCGTGTGAGCTGTTCTCGCTGCAGAGGTCTATCACCCCTGTCCTTTAATACCTCTGAAACTGGGTCAGCATTTTGAGGTCAGCATTAAGCACATATTAGGAACTGTATGTGTAAAGTGGTCTCCTCTATGACCAATGATGGGGTCCTAAATGTACCCACCTGGGCATAAGTCAAGACCCAAGTTGAAACGGTCATCAGTTGATCAATATTCAGACATGTTTAGCAAGCTGTAGTTGGATAAACTGACTAACTCAGCACACCATTGGGGTTTTGGTTACCTTAGTTTTTTATAGAATTATTTATATACAGTACAATAATTTTTAGAATGAGAATTAATTTATGTCTCTATTACACATTACATACATACAAGCACACAGACTGTTGCTATTTAATTAAAAACATAATAAAATAAAATAGAATAAAGAATAATAAAGAACAACGGACAGAGACTAAACGCATCTATGATGGTCTGAGTGAACATATACCATAAAAAACTATTATATACTATTATATACAGAATGATATTATATAATGATGAATAGAATGTAGCATCTGCACAGTTGGAGGTTGGTTGGTTGAGCATAGGTTTGGAGTTTGGTGTCCACTGTGGTTTATGAGTGCACCAGCTCTGGGGCCAAAAGCTGGTAGCTTGTCTGGTTGTGCTGGTTTTGTGAGATGGAGGAACCAAACCAGAAGATTATGGACCATATAAGGATAGACTTGATGATCACAGTGTCGAACTGGATCATCAGGGTCTGTGGAATGTCCTCAGCTGTCTCAGGAAGAGGATTCTTTGCTGTGCTTTCTTGGCTGTGGTTTCTCTCCTACTTCAGATCTCTGGATTTGGTGGTGCCAAGGAACATGAGTGACTCCACACCACGGAGGAAACCACAGCCATTCATGTTGGGGGGGTTGGGGTGGGGATGTTGCACCTAAACCCAACTACCATCTCTACTGTCTTTGGTGGTTGTGGCCGGTTTCTGTAGACTCATTACCGGTGACAATGAGGGTCATCATGGGGGTGTCACCTGAAAACCTCAGAATCTTCACAGCTGGTTCCTCAGAAACACACACTTATTGGTGTAGAGATTGAAGAGAACAGGTGAGAGCACATAACCCTGTGGCACATGGAATCTGGCACTGACCCCTGGGGCAGTTCTAGCACTGCGGTGTTGAATGAACTCTAGCACAGGTTTCAGGACTGTCTACATACTGTGACGTGAACTGCAGTGTCAAGTCGACTGTGTTGTCAACAGACCTGTTAGCTATGTATGCAAACTGTAGGGGTCCAGCAGAAGGTTTGTAATGACCTTCAGGTGGACCAGGTGATCAAATGCTTCCATGACTACAGTTCAGAGGTCAGGGCGACTGGTCTGTAGTCATTAAGTCCAGTGATGTTTGGATTTTTGGAGACTGGAATGATGGTAGAGGTTTGAAAGCATGTGGGGACAGAGCCGAGTTCCAGTGATTTGTTGAAGATGGTGAAAACAGGTGCTAGATGGTCCCGCAGTGTTTTAGGGTGGACGGAGAGACTAAGGGGGCCAGACCCTGGGGCTTTTCTCACCTTCTGTCTGCTGGCCTGCAGTCATTAAGTCGTGTGATGTTTCTGTTTTTTTGGAGACTGGAATGATGGTAGACGTTTGGAAGCATGTGGGGACAGAGCCGAGTTCCAGTGATTTGCTGAAAATGTTGGTGAAAATAGGTGCTAGCCGGTCACAGCAGTGTTTTATGGTGGATAGGAAGTCAAAGCCAGAGCCCGGAGCTTTTCTCACCTTCTGTCTGCTGAAAAGCCTGTTAATGTGCTGCTTGCTACTGAAGAGATGAGCGACGGGGGAGAGGTGAGAGGGCCGGGGGTGGGGGAGGAGGGCGGTTGCAGTAGATCTCAATCAGGAGGTCATTCAGGAGACGGGAAGTCTTTCTTACCTTGTCCCCGTATAAAGCCTCTCCAGACAGAAGGTGGGTCATTAGCAGAAATGTAGCTTTTCAGCTTCTGAATATTTTGTCTTCGCTGCTTCAGTCCTTTTCTCCAGCTTGTAGTGTCCTCTCTATAAAGAATATTGTCCCCACTATTGTTACATCTGGAGTTGTCTGAGTTAAGCTGAAAACCATGGCTTGATTTCACATGTGCTGTGGCTTAAATGCTGCTATATAATGTCACAGTGCCTGTGTATTCATCTAATCTGTCTGTCGACTCTTCAAATACAGACCTATCTACATACAGGGGTTGGACAATGAAACTGAAACACCTGGTTTTAGACCACAATCATTTATTAGTATGGTGTAGGGCCTCCTTTTTCGGCCAATACAGCGTCAATTGGTCTTGGGAATGACATATACAAGTCCTGCACAGTGGTCAGAGGGATTTTAAGCCATTCTTCTTGCAGGATAGTGGTCAGGTCACTAAGTGATGCTGGTGGAGGAAAACGTTTCCTAACTCGCTCCTCCAAAACACCCCAAAGTGGCTCAATAATATTTAGATCTGGTGACTGTTTGGCATTGGCACGAGTGACCAACCACAGTTAATCCTGTTGGATGTGGTTGGTCCTTCTTGGTGGTATGCTGACATTACCCTGGATACCGTGGCTCTTGATACATCACAAAGACTTGCTCTTTTGGTCACAGATGCGCCAGCAAAACGTGCACCAACAATCTGTCCTCTTTTGAACTCTGGTATGTCCCATAATGTTGTGTTATTGCAATATTTTGAGCTAAACTGTGCTCTTACCTGCTAACTGAACTTCACACTCTGCTCTTACTGGTGCAATGTGCAGTTAATGAAGATTGGACACCAGACTGGTCCAGTTTAGCCATGAAACCTCCCACACTAAAATGACAGGTGTTTCAGTTTCATTCTCCAACCCCTGTATGTGTGCACAGACATGATATAATAAAAGAAATAACTACACAGAAATACAGTTAAATGCAAAATACATTCGCTAAGTCACCGTGATATCGCAACGTCACTAGACATATTCGTTCAGCCCGGCTTCGCTCTTATGGTTCGTGCAATGTATCGTGGCCATCCATGTCCAGCAGGTGTGTTCAGTGTCAATGATAAGCATTGTCAAAAATGGCTGTGGTTATGTTTGTGGTCAGTTCTGAGACCGTACGAAGCTGAAACACAACTGCTACTACCTGCAAACTCACACTGTGAGGTACTGTACTCACATTCACTTCACCAAAACACTCCACACAGTCCAGCAAGCTTCGTCCAGTGTTGGTCATTTAGACGCAGTAGCTACAGGTTGAATAGCTGGTTAAGGTTAATGTTAATGTTGACGTTTGTTAGTAGACTTAGTAGACAGGGTTAGTTTGCTTGTAGCCTCGTTTTTAGAATTTAACCCCTCAAAAGTGACTCTGTATCTTTATTTTCTGTATCTTTGCGATAAATGAATTTAATTATTCAATATTTTCTCAATTTACTCCTTTCTGATCATCACAAATCCTGATTTCTGTTTTATTATTTTACTATAAAAATAATTTCTGTATCACTACCTTAACACGTAACACACAACATGGGTCAGAATTCACCCTTAGTGTTCACTATGGAGTTTGATAGGACTGTTAACATTTACAGTCAGGAACATATTTACAAAAGCTTTTGTTTATGAAGTAAAAAAATAAGATCTAAAATAATGATTTAAGATTGAAGACGAGATTTTGAATGAACACTTGAAACAATAAATAATGAAATAAACTTATTTTAATAGTTTTACCAAAGAGACTACATGAGAGCAATACATACAATAACATAGGTCAATACAGGTCATACAATAAAATTAATTAGTACAGGTCAAGTTTAACCCGTGCTATGCATCAGAAGGGGTTTGCTTAGCCTGTGCATCAAAGGGTTAACTGGTTAATCAGAGAATCCTGCTTATAATTAGAATGTAGAACGATCTGTGCACGTTAGTGAACACATACGCACACTAGGGGGCAGTGAGCCCGGCGTGGTGGGCAGTTCTATCCACAGTACCGGGGGAACTTCAGTCGTGTCCTGTTGGTCCAGTTGAACCGGCAAACTTCCAATCACATGATCCCTAACCTTGAGCTCACAACTGTTCCAGCTTAAACGCAGAGTTCCTAATATGAGCATGACGGCTACTTCAGAACCTCACAGGACCTCTGAGGTCTATTGCAAGCAAGCAGCTCAACACAGTGTCTGAACAGACCAACATAAGCATAGGTTGCATTGTTTGTATACGTCATTTATGGTATTCCAGCCCAACGGTTAAGACAAAAGCCCTGAGAAAGAACCTCCACAGGTATACCGGACGAATCACCGCACTGCCCACTGACAACTGGCTGCAGCTGGGGTGCGGACGTTTGAGTTTTTTGTTGAAATATGGCCTTAAAGCCAGCCTGCTTCCCTTAATTAATCCCTACAGAAGTTCTATCATTAGTGTATAATGTGATTGGGGCCATCAGTCGCTGCTGGGCTGAAGCTCCAGGCTTCGGTATATCAGGCTCTGCACATGCCAAAGCTTTGCACTCCTGTGAACACTGACAACAGGAATCAATGCTAATGAATGCCTGAAACTACTTCTGGCCTGGTTTTTCCCTGAATGTGTGCATAAAAGCGCCGCAGTGTGGAATTCTCTATCTGGGATGAGTCATATAACAGAGTAATATTAGCACGAACACGTCTTAAAATAGAAAGGAGGAGAACATGTGGACTTCTCAAACCCATTTAAAAAAAAAAAAAAAAGTGTGCACGTGTGAGTAGAATGGGTTTAGCTCTGATTATCGTTGCTGTCCAAAGAAAAACATCTTCATTTTTATTTTTGTTCATTTTTATTTTTCTGCATCTGAACACACGAGCTGCCGTTTACATTACAAAGTTTTTGGTTAATGGAAAAAATTCTGGTTCCATTGACTTACATTGAAAGTCAAGACTGTTTTGGCCTCTCCTGTAAAGGTACCATTTCAGAGATACTTGTGAACCAAAAGAGATGCTTAGAACTCATTTGGATTTAAAACCCCTCCCCATTAACTTACATTAAAAGCCAGGAACGTGCTTTGACCTATGCTCTAAAGTTATTGTTTTAGAGATGTTTTTATTTTTGGACAGCATAGACAGTGCATAAAACCATATCTATGGAGTTAAATCAGTGTCACCAGAACTTGAAATCATGTTTTTATAAAAAAAAAAAAAGGTGTGTGAAATTTAATGTTATTGAATGTTTGACTTGCAAAATTTTTGGTATTTCAAATTCAGGTCTTGGAATTTCAGGTGAAAAATAATTCAGGGGTATTCCGACAGTTTGGGGGCACATAGACTGAATGCTACAAACTTTGTGGACAGCTCAGATATTAGGCGATAAATGAATTTAATTATTCAATATTTTCTCAATTTACTCCTTTCTGATCATCACAAATCCTGATTTCTGTTTTATTATTTTACTATAAAAATAATTTCTGTATCACTACCTTAACACGTAACACACAACATGGGTCAGAATTCACCCTTAGTGTTCACTATGGAGTTTGATAGGACTGTTAACATTTACAGTCAGGAACATATTTACAAAAGCTTTTGTTTATGAAGTAAAAAAATAAGATCTAAAATAATGATTTAAGATTGAAGACGAGATTTTGAATGAACACTTGAAACAATAAATAATGAAATAAACTTATTTTAATAGTTTTACCAAAGAGACTACATGAGAGCAATACATACAATAACATAGGTCAATACAGGTCATACAATAAAATTAATTAGTACAGGTCAAGTTTAACCCGTGCTATGCATCAGAAGGGGTTTGCTTAGCCTGTGCATCAAAGGGTTAACTGGTTAATCAGAGAATCCTGCTTATAATTAGAATGTAGAACGATCTGTGCACGTTAGTGAACACATACGCACACTAGGGGGCAGTGAGCCCGGCGTGGTGGGCAGTTCTATCCACAGTACCCGGGGGAACTTCAGTCGTGTCCTGTTGGTCCAGTTGAACCGGCAAACTTCCAATCACATGATCCCTAACCTTGAGCTCACAACTGTTCCAGCTTAAACGCAGAGTTCCTAATATGAGCATGACGGCTACTTCAGAACCTCACAGGACCTCTGAGGTCTATTGCAAGCAAGCAGCTCAACACAGTGTCTGAACAGACCAACATAAGCATAGGTTGCATTGTTTGTATACGTCATTTATGGTATTCCAGCCCAACGGTTAAGACAAAAGCCCTGAGAAAGAACCTCCACAGGTATACCGGACGAATCACCGCACTGCCCACTGACAACTGGCTGCAGCTGGGGTGCGGACGTTTGAGTTTTTTGTTGAAATATGGCCTTAAAGCCAGCCTGCTTCCCTTAATTAATCCCTACAGAAGTTCTATCATTAGTGTATAATGTGATTGGGGCCATCAGTCGCTGCTGGGCTGAAGCTCCAGGCTTCGGTATATCAGGCTCTGCACATGCCAAAGCTTTGCACTCCTGTGAACACTGACAACAGGAATCAATGCTAATGAATGCCTGAAACTACTTCTGGCCTGGTTTTTCCCTGAATGTGTGCATAAAAGCGCCGCAGTGTGGAATTCTCTATCTGGGATGAGTCATATAACAGAGTAATATTAGCACGAACACGTCTTAAAATAGAAAGGAGGAGAACATGTGGACTTCTCAAACCCATTTAAAAAAAAAAAAAAAAGTGTGCACGTGTGAGTATGAATGGGTTTAGCTCTGATTATCGTTGCTGTCCAAAGAAAAACATCTTCATTTTTATTTTTGTTCATTTTTATTTTTCTGCATCTGAACACACGAGCTGCCGTTTACATTACAAAGTTTTTGGTTAATGGAAAAAATTCTGGTTCCATTGACTTACATTGAAAGTCAAGACTGTTTTTGGCCTCTCCTGTAAAGGTACCATTTCAGAGATACTTGTGAACCAAAAGAGATGCTTAGAACTCATTTGGATTTAAAACCCCTCCCCATTAACTTACATTAAAAGCCAGGAACGTGCTTTGACCTATGCTGTAAAGTTATTGTTTTAGAGATGTTTTTATTTTTGGACAGCATAGACAGTGCATAAAACCATATCTATGGAGTTAAATCAGTGTCACCAGAACTTGAAATCATGTTTTTATAAAAAAAAAAAAAGGTGTGTGAAATTTAATGTTATTGAATGTTTGACTTGCAAAATTTTTGGTATTTCAAATTCAGGTCTTGGAATTTCAGGTGAAAAATAATTCAGGGGTATTCCGACAGTTTGGGGGCACATAGACTGAATGCTACAAACTTTGTGGACAGCTCAGATATTAGGCGTTTCGCTGCTGCTGTAGCTCACAAACAAACAAGCAGCCTCCTAAAACCTCTGATATGACACCACTACGACAGATTAGGGTGTGGAGGGTCTTACCGTCTTCAGCATGGCAATTATAGAAACAACTGGGAGAAATGGAAAGATTGGAAACTAAATGTTATGTCAGAGATTATATATATATATATATATATATATATATATATATATATATATATATATATATATATATATATATATAATCTCTGACATGACATTTCGTACATATATATATACACTCTGTGATAAAAGATGCTCCTCCCGATGAGCTTAGAGGTGTTTTGTTATTGGCCATCTGCGCTTGTTTGCTCTTCCTGAGTACCCCGGATATTTCCCTGCTTTTTTTTCCCCATCCACCTGGAATTTTTTGTAACTGTTTTTTTTTTTACCTGAAATTCCGAGACCTAAATTTTAAATGTCAAATTTTAATAACACCAAATTTCACACACTTTTTTTTTCCTCAATAACATAATTTCAGGTTCATGTTCTGGTGACATTGATTTAACTCCATAGATATCATACAAATCTCTAAAACAATAACTGAAAATGTTCAGTTACATACTTCTTGCATGGTTTTGTAGTGATGTTAGCATTCAGCAAACCACAAGCCTTCCAGGTGTTTAATGCACTTTCGGGCTAAAAGGATTTCAACATGATTTTCTTAACAATGTTCAGGAAAAGCTTCGCAGAGCTCTTACCCCTCACGTCTCTGTGTTCCCCATATTTTTTATTTACTGAAGTTAGCATACTGGGGGGAAAAATAAAACTAGAATTAGAAATAGTCAGATTTTATGTTATTTTATTTCCTAAAATGATCATCTTAGCATAGAAATTGTGCATATTGTTGATCTCCAAAGAAAAATATGTATCTCAATTTTTGAAGATTTCTATCTCATTTAAACACGGCAGCTGTCGTTTACATTGTGTAAATATTTCATGATGAATGGACCAATAGAAATGCTCCAAAATAGCGTGGAAAACTTTCTGGTTCTATTGACTTACATTGAAAGTAAAGACAGTTTTTGTCCTCTCCTGTAAATTTACTATTTTGGTTGTTTTTCTTTGGATAGCAACAATAAAGTAGTTAATTACATTTTGCAACCTTTTCTATATGACTGATGATTTTAAGTGTTCAAAGTTGTCTTTGCTAGTCATGTTAATCTCTAGCTTTGTTTTGGCAAAGTTTTGTAATGATTATAATCAAATAGCAGGAAAATGTAATGTTTAATCATCAGTTTGAATAAAATAAATGTAATTGAGGTTTAGGGTCAAATTTTCATACAATTTCATACAAATGATCTAAATACAGGCATAAACACATGCAGTACTGTGTGATTTTGAGGCTCTTAAGCACATTATTATATTTAAAAACCTATTTTATTTAGACCGGAAGCTTTTATTTGCTCAACAAGATACTTACTTTAAATATTAAATAGTATTAATAGAGTAAATAGTGCTTTTACATACATCAGTGTTTTCATTTAACCCTTTCCAAGCTTCTCCTTGTGGAAACAACCCAGTATTATTTACAGTTCTCATCTAATACCTGCTTTGACTGCTCAGTACTTCATTAAGCTTAATCAAGATTACTGCTGAAGAACTGAATACATTCACACAATGTCTGGGGCGTCCAGGAGAAATCTGGAACTACACTTTGTTTTTCAAACTGGAGCTTAAGATCTGATCTACTTCTCTCACAATAAGATATTCATGTTACTTTGTATTGTTTGATTATTTCCATCTGTTCTAATCATATCTGGTGTTCTTACTGGTGTAGATACACCAAAGGGTTTTAAACCATCAGCTTAGGGGGACTTCGTAGCATATATACAATCAACTGAATTTGATTGACGTGCCGAGTGTGTGTATGTGGTTTGAACTGTGGTTTATGACTTCAGTCATTCCAGACACATGACTATTCAGACTGAGAGACAGATACACAGTTAACAGGGGCAGATATTAGCAGACGTTGGTGGCATGCAGCTGAGCACGTAGCAGCCAGGCCAAACAGAACAGTGTTCAAACAGAGTCTAACACTGACACAAGTCTTACGTAAAGAAGATTAGACTCTCTCTTAATGGGGCTGATGGAAAAGAGATCTTAATACTTACTTTAAGGAAGTTATGAGACTCTGCTGTCTTAGTAACCCAAACCACTGTTTCCTTTTTTATGGCTTAGAATTTGAAGTACTGTTTTTTAATATGTGTATTTGGCACTAATGAAGGTTATTTGTCGTTGGAATGCTGTGGTGTCCTTAGGTGGGACGCTCACTCTGGAGCTAGGGGCGTAAATGTCCATTGACTTTCGTTATGATGCCTTAGGAAATGATTCAGCACATCATGAAATCTCAAATTTCATCATCCGTCAGTTGAACTAAACTTACTTCTAGTTAATTTTCAGTTCAAGCCATTAAAGTGAACACATTTAATGATTTAATTCATTGTTATGCCACCATCATAGTCTATATAGTCTATTACACTTCAAGTATAAGTCTAAAACATCTAGAGGAACATCTAAAGATCTAATTTACTTACATTATTAGCTGATATGAAATAAAACTGTATTGTTCTACATTCACACACTTGCACAAATGTCTCCATGTACAAAGAATAATGTGGAGAACCAAAAAACATCTATTTTTCTCTGTTGGGTGAGTAAAAATACCTGTTCTGTAGAATCTCTACCACCAAGGCTACAGCATTAGAACCATTTGTCACCTTGTTTCTGAAACTATAATTCTGACCACTGCATACTGTGTGGTGCAGTGGGTAGTGCTGCTGCCCCACGGCAAGAAGGACCTGGGTTTGCTTCCCTGGTCTAGTTACCACTGCGTCCACGTGGGTCTCCATGACGTCCTTGCTTCAAATGCCAAGCTTCGAAGCGGTATATAACTGGAGAAGTGCATCACTCCTTACGTCACACACCAACAACTATGGGCTGTAGGTCCTCAGTTAGCTATAAGAAGAATCAAGCTCGGTATTCCCAGCATAGATAACATGGCAAAAGCAAAGAGAGATCAGAGTGATCGTTGTCGCCAATGTTTTCGGTTTTTTTTTGTGGATAAAGAAATTTGTTACTTTATTTGGCAGCTAGCAACAACAAGGAAAGTCAAGGTACCAGGGTCTGAAACTTGATCCTTATCCAGGAAAATCAATTCCAGGTTCTCCTCCTGCCTCTGTCAAGTCCTCAAACTACACTTCCCATAATACACCTCCTCATGACGTCATGACCCCCATCGTCCAATCGTCCAACAGTCTTCTCAGTCAATGTCTTCGAAGTTATGATTCTCATCACCTGTTTGTAAGTGACCTGTTTGTATATATGCTGCTTTGTTCCATTTAGTTCTTTGCGAGGTTTTGCCGCGTTATTTCTTACTGAACGCTCTCCTTAGTTTCCTGTCAGTATTGTTGTGTATGATCTCAGCTTTTTTAGAAAACACAGATTAAAAAAAAATAAATAAATAAAAAAAAATTATATATATATATATATATATATATATATATATATATATATATATATATATATATATATATATATAGTTTTTTTTTTGTTTTTTTTTTTTTAATCTGTGTTTATATATAAAGTGTATATATATACATATGACAACCAGAAAGAACAAAAACCTATGCACTTCGAAAATGCCAGCCCCACAGGGCAGGCCAAATATCCCCTCCAGCAACATTATTTCTTTCCCCTTTTCTCGCCAATGTTAATAATGAGAGATTGTGATATAGGATGTAACCTTATCTGTGCTATCCAGAAGCCAAAATGTATTCATTAATTTACTGAACCTCGGTCTAGTTTCAGCGTAATTCATCTCACTGGTCACTTTGTTGATCTCACCAAATAACCTCCTGTAATATTACTCTACTGGGTTCTTTCTCTTCTGATGACTTTGCCGGTGTTGTGTCAAATTCTGACTCCTTGGCAGAATCCGACTCCCCTTGAGGTGCATGCATGTCACGCTCTTGAGTTTCTAAGGGGGGCTCAAGGTGCAGTTAGTATTTACCACAGTGGTGTAGAAGTGAAAACTGTAGGGGGACCCCAAGAGCAAAGAATGCCAATTCTTACATGATGCTGCTTTAAAATACACTGAACAGTTAAATGTGAGTGTAGGAACAATGTACACAGTAATAAGATACAAACAATAAAACCAGCCTAACTAGGGGCTTAGGTGGGATTCATAGTCTGATCAGTGAAAAAATGACAATCCATTCTTTATATCCTCTTTGGATCTAAGAACTTTATTCTCTTTAAAAAAATCAGAGTGGTTGGTACAGCATGTAGCCATCAGCAGGATTGCCAGGTTTCCTGTCTTTTGGCTTTTAAACAAACTTTTGGATGAAGAAGTTTGGTGGACCTGGTTGCCCATAGAAATGCTACAATAAAAAAAAGCACAGCATGAATTAGGATTCTCTTTATAAACGAAAAACAAGTAACCAGTGAGAGCTTTTTGAAGCTGATAAAACTGAGAATCTTATATCTTATAATAATATGTTATGGCTGAGTTGTTGGTGAATGCTCTGGAGAGATGCAGATACTTCAGGTCGTAACCTGGTCGTAACCTTCAGAGGATGTTTATGAATTTGAACCCTCCCAGCTGGGGTTTTCTTCAGGACATCGTCACGACATGAGCGTTCGCTCTCGTAACGTAACCGCCTGACTGCCTGATAGCCAATATCTGAAACTTGACCTACATGGCCAGCGCACAGTTCTCTTGAATGCACTCCGTTTAGTGACGTCTGCCACACACTTCCTGTGTTATGTGTGACTGAGGTGTTAAGAGTAAAGGAAGCCGCAAATGACATGTCCACCGGAAACTGAGAGAAGTTGAAGTTGCTGAACTCTTTCAGAGCAACTCTCAGGATCTTCGTTTTGGAGGTTCAAAGAGACGGTTATTTTCCTTCCAGTCACAGAAAGAAGGCCTCAAAATAATGATTATGTTTTATAGTCATATACAGACAAATAGGCTTTATATATGTGAATAAGCTCTGTTCTGACTGGCTCTGATTGGTGGGGCTGAATTGCTGTTGGCTAAAAAACACAAAGTGTGAATATGTAAATTAGTTGGCATCTGTGACATCAAAACTTATGTTTTTTATGATTTGAGCCCTTTAAAACAAACCAACAAACAAACAACACACAAAACTCCCTGGCGTCTATAACGCCTACAGCAATACACACCCCTGCTCACAAGAATACAGCAACAAACATCACAAGAAGCAGAATCTTAACAAAACTAACAAGGTTCCATTACAGAATACTGATAATTAATTAATTAATTAATTAAATGAAAGAGAGCATAAGCAATATAAGGCTTAAGTAGGTCCCGGTTCCCAACAATGAATAGGCCTAAAACACACAAAATACAACATAACACTGAGTGAGCTGGTTTATCTGGTGCTGGATAAGCTGGTCACCCATCATGGTCATGCTGGTTGACCAGTATAATCGCATCCAAAACACAACATATGCTGGTTTTACTGGTGACTAATGTTAGTTGGCCCAGCAGACCAAAAACAACTTTCCATTGGGATCCAATGAGATAAAATGAAACCTGATAAGTATTCTAGGAGGTTGTTACAATATACTGACAACGTTGTAACTACGATCTCACAACGTTGTCAGAAAGCGTTGTAACTTTCAGAGAAACTGCATTTCAACATTGTAACAACTACACCAAGCTTGCTAAGCTAACGCAAGCGCAATCCACCCTACCTTGCACTTCCAACGAGATTAACATTTGTGATGACTTGAAGGTCTTGCCTGTTTATTGCATCCAATACATGCATTACTGATGTGCGTTTAGGTTAATGGACACTTAGAGTAGTTTCCACAGCTTAACAGTGTATCTAACGCTTTAGGGTTATTTTAAGGCCTCACGTGTAAACACAATATCATTAACTTTAATTACTGTCACAAGCTTGTACCCCTTTATAAATATGTTGTGATGCTTATGCATGTGTTCTTATATCCTTATATAGGTACACTTGAAAGAAAGCATTTAGATGTTTTCAATGGTGACTTGCCTCAGTGGTGTTCCAGTAGATGTTTGGTTAGGAGCCAATGTAACCAAAATGCCCCATCTTTTGTAATACCTGCTTGACTCAGTGCCGTAAATCTGCTTCTCTCAGGCTTCTCAGACTGGCTAGTGGTTTTTACATTCCATTGAATGTTGAAATCAATTCTGCCACAGACTGGTACACA
Source organism: Megaleporinus macrocephalus (assembly GCA_021613375.1). Classification (NCBI taxonomy): domain Eukaryota; kingdom Metazoa; phylum Chordata; class Actinopteri; order Characiformes; family Anostomidae; genus Megaleporinus; species Megaleporinus macrocephalus. Next base: position 8,956,213 of record CM038710.1, on the reverse strand, counting down.
ATACAATGGCATGAGTGACTTATATCCTCCCACTCCTTTAAATTTGAGAAATATTAACAAACCAGGAAAACATGGGAAACAGAAAAGTTTAATATATATGTTAATGTTTAATAGTGTTCAATAGCAGCAGAAGGCAGCATTAATTAATATATAACTAATGACGACTGCAGCACAATGGCCAAATATATACTGATCACACCATAACATTCAAATCAACACGTTTTCAGCTCAACTGACCGTATAGGAGACTTCGTAGTTCTACACTTACAGACTGTAGTCCATCTGCATATGTTGTTACCCTGTTATTCAATGGTCAGGACCCTCACAAGACCACCACAGAGCAGGTATTATTTGGATGGTGGATCATTCTCAACACTACAGAGTGGATCAGACACAGCAGTGCTGCAGCTGGAGTGTTTAAACACCCTCAGTGTCACTGCTGGACTGAGAATCGTCCACCAACCAAAACTATCCAGACAACAGTGTCCTGTGGGCGGCGTCCTGTGTCCACTGATGAAGAACTAGAGGAACACAAACTGTATCAGCAGATGAGCTGCTGTCTCTGACTTTACATCTACAAGGTGGACCAGCAAGTAGTAGCAGTGTCTAACAGAGTGGACAGTGAGTGGACACAGTGTTTAAACACTCCAGCAGCACTGCTGTGTCTGATCCACTCACACCAGCACAACACTCACTAAGAGTCCATAATCATGTTTAGTGTCACTGCAGGGCAGAGAATGATCTACCACCCAAATAATATCTGCTCTGTGGTGGTCCTGTGGGGGTCCTGATCATTGAAGAAACAGTGTTGGGCTGTTTGCTTCACTCCTCCATTATGAATAAAAACATGGCTTGCCAACACAAACCCATGAGAGTTCATGTTGTAGCAAAAGCTTTGATATACAAAGCTTCACCATCCAGGGTATTAATGTTATCCCTGATAAAAACTGAGACCACCTGAACGCAAACAGTCGACTGAGCTCAGGAGATTCCTCCCGCTCTTATACAGTAACTGTACATTAACAAAACTGATCCTAGATCATGGTATTGGATGGTATTGAATCAGATAATATTCAAAGATGTGTTAACCACATCTGGTAGTGCAGTCACCATCGTTCTCAGAACTGAAAGGGAAGTTCACTGCAAGTTCAGTTCTATGGAACACGCATGTCCTAATGAAGGCGATTTACCACATAAGAGCTTGTTGACGTTCTACAAACAAGCTCCCTCTGACCTGCAGGTCATGTCCTACACACTGAACATCCTATATACACTGTATAAACAAGCATCAGGAATTAAATAAACAATCACATTTTCAGGATTTAGGGTCTCAACTATTTGCCTACATCACACTTAGGGGGGTGCCATATTGTATCGTACACAATAATATTGGCAATGTTTTTGAATTTGGTGAACGATATTATACCCTGAAATATTGTGCCATATCACCCATCACTAATTATCACACCAGAGTTCTACTTTTACTGTTTTCAGAAAAAGAAAAATTCACACTTTTCTCATTTCCCATTGTATATCTACTAGAGACAGATTTTATCTGTTCAGTATCATTCCCTTTACTTCAGTCCTGGATATATGGAGATATTTGGAGTGTATTATTTAGTATCGTGACATCATTGACTTCTGTTACAATCTGATGAAAATTCTTTTAATATGTCATTTAGGGGCGTGCCATATCATATTGTATGCAATAATAAAATTAAATTTTTAATTTAAAAATTTCATTTTGTTGCAGTAGTGTATTCTCAAAATATTTTTTAAATTCAATGTTTTGTCATATCGCCAAGAGTATTATTATCACAAAAATACCATAAAATATCGTGATATTATTGTAGGGCCATATCACCCACCCCTAATCACACTTTCATTCATTTCAGGAGACTCAATTTAAGTTCCCCATAGAAATCTGCAGAGATATCTCCAAAGTTCACTCTGGGCGCTAGGGTGGTCAGTCCACTGTTCTGAGAACAGCAGCAGCTTCTTTGATTGTTGTGTCTGTATCTCCTTTTCTCAGTGAGGAGCTTCTTGAACAGCTACACCTCCTTTCAGATCTCTTAGTATTAATGGAAAGAAACTCCTTCTCAGATCTGAAGCAAGAGTGGAGCTTGATGTTCTTCTCTTTTTTTTAAAAGATAAATTCTTTGTGCTGGTGGGATGGGGACAGTTCTGGGGGTGTGCCAGGTCTTGCTCAGTTGTTAGGAGTCCAATTTATGCTTGGTGTATATTTCAATATGAATGACCAGCAATAAGACTAGCTTTTTAACATTTTATTATATTTTTTTTAAAGGAGGTCAATATGTTTTATAGTAAGTCAAATTCATAGTAAAGATAAAAGTCTTTTACAAACATATACGGACAACCAAAATCTCACAGACACAGCTACCATCATGTCCAACGCTGTGTGAACAGTAAGTGTGAAAACCAGTTATACTGGTACACCATGTATGTCACTGCAAGGTGGAACACAGGACCAGCCACTGCTCATTCCCATCATCACGTGTTTTTGGATATGGCCCAGTTCACACACACAGAAATAACCCAGCATAAATACTTATATGGGGCAGGAATTCTGCGCCTCAACAACAGGCCTGGCTGTAAAAACTGAATAGACATCATTACAAGAAGCTGCCGAGGCAGAAGTGGAACGACTCCGACCCCAATGTGCCAGTCTACACAACACAGCAGAGCCGAGAATGAGAGGAGAACCACCAGAGAGGAAGGAGAAACATCAACCGCTCTTGCTTAGGTCCGGTTCCAGGTTTGGTTCCAGTCTTTCTGCCCATCTAGATAAGCTGCACAGCACCACTGGCCACCAGAGGCGCTATAGTGCGATAACGCATCAAGTGCTGGGAGCCCTCCTCCAAGTCCACTACATACTCCCTGAGAGAGAGAGAGAGAGAAAGAGAGAGAGAGAAAATAAGAATAATAACTTAACAAGAACTTAATAAAGGATGAACAGAAGGAAGCGTTCAATGTTTCCTTAAAATCAGGTCTAAATAAGGTTTCTCAGTAGACAGCATGTTTAAGGTATGTAAGAATTGGGACAGTCTACATGTCGGGAGCGCTTACTATGATGTAAAATGCTGCCTATGTAGGAGCTCACTAGGTTTTGAGACACACCCATTATTTAATAATTACACTGATTAATATAGCAAATCAAGAGGAACTGGATATGGAAATTTCCACAGAGGTGTTCAAACTGTAAGCATGTTTATTTGAGATTACTTAACAATGTGATGTGATCTAAAGTAACTGTGTGTTGCAGTTTGGGTGGCATCTATGGGCCGGTTATAAACCTGACAGCTTCATTAGCCTTGCAACGTTTGTGCAAAACTAAAAGCCACAAACCTCAGACAGGTGAGAGGTGAGATCATATACTGACTCAAATAAAAACAGATCAGCCATAGCATTAAAACCATCTGCTTGTATCTACTCACACTGACTATGTTATCAGCTCCACTGACCATGTAGGAGCACCTTGTAGTTCTACACTAACAGACTGTAGTTCATCTGATTCTCTGTATACTTTGCTACCCTGGTCTTCAAAGGTCAGGACCCCTATAGTGGAGCTATAAGGGTGGTGGGTCATTCTCAGCATTGCAGTGACACTGACATGGTGGTGACAAGTAAGGGTTTAAACACTGTGTCCACTCACTGTCCACTCTATCAGACACTCCTACTACTTGCTGGTCCACCTTGTAGATGTAGAGTCAGAGACAGTAGCTCATCTGCTGCTGCACAGTTGGTGTCCTCTAGTCCTTCAACAGGACACTGTTGGCTGGATGTTGCTGGTTGGTGGACTGTTCTCAGTCCAGCAGCACTGCTGTTTCTGATCCACTCTCACCAGCGCAAGAAACACCAACACCACCAATGCAGTGCTAAGAATGATCCACCTTCCTAATAGTACCTGCTCTGTTGTGGTCCTGACCATTAAAAAACAGGATTTTAATGTTATGGCTGATTGATGAATAACATTCAAACTTAAACAATGGACCCAGAAATCCTGAAATCCTCTTTGTGCACATGCCTGCACTGAATGCACACTATCATCATCACAGGAACAGCCTAATATTATAGATGATGCATGGTTTCATAACTTCCAAATCAATTACCAGCTTTAAAGGGCCATTAAAAGGTTGCTGGAAGGATAAACATTGGAAAGAAAAGAACTCTACCTCTGTTCATCTGTTTCAGGCTCCACCAGAATGTTTTCCTGCCTCTCCCTCACTCGCAGGAAAACAAACGAGTCCAGACAGGGTTCAGGAACTGCCACACACAAGGAATATAATGGGTTATGATGGGTGATGTCGCTGGAGATCCGAGGAACATCAGGCATTTAAAGACGAGAGAACTTTTCGGTGTTTATGGAGTGTTATGTGATCTGAGACTGGTTACAGTTTCTTTTATCAGTTGTGGCACTAAATCGGCACCACAAACGACTGAAACCGCAACCGATAACATCGCTCAGCATCGCCCATGCAGTAGGAGATGAGTCGCTGGGGGCATGCAGGCAGGCAGCGTATTGGAGCAAATCGTTATAAACAAATAGCAAATTTGGGTCTCATTTATAGACTAAATGTTTTAAGCACACCTGAAAGACAAACATCTTCTTAAACTCCATCAGTATTTATACACATGGTAGCCGATACTGGGTAACCGCTCCAGTAACGTTCCAGTTTGGATGTTAAAATCATGTAAAAAGCTACTTCAGCTCAACTGGAACCCCAACAATTTCTTAAAACTTTATTCCAAGCCTTTTTTTTTTTTTATTATTAAGTCCCTCTACAACGTTTGGCTGGTAGCGTTACTAAAACGTTTGGCTGGTAGTGAATCTAAAACGTTCGTCTGGTAGTGAATCTAAAACGTTCGTCTGGTAGTGTATCTAAAAGGTTTGACCGGTAGTGTATCTAAAACGTTTGACCGGTAGTGTACTAAAACGTTTGACCGGTAGTGAACTAAAACGTTTGACCGGTAGTGAACTAAAACGTTTGACCGGTAGTGAACTAAAACGTTTGACCGGTAGTGAACTAAAACGTTTGACCGGTAGTGAACTAAAACGTTTGACCGGTAGTGAACTAAAACGTTTGACCGGTAGTGAACTAAAAGGTTTGAGTGGTAGTGTATCTAAAACGTTTGACTGGTAGTGTTTTAAAACGTTTGACTGGTAGTGTTTTAAAACGTTTGACTGGTAGTGTTTTAAAACGTTTGACTGGTAGTGTACTAAAACGTTTGACTGGTAGTGTATCTAAAAGGTTTGACTGGTAGTGTATCTAAAAGGTTTGACTGTAGTGTATCTAAAAGGTTTGACTGGTAGTGTATCTAAAAGGTTTGACTGGTAGTGTATCTAAAAGGTTTGATTGGTAGTGTTCTAAAACGTTTGACTGGTAGTGTACTAAAAGGTTTGACTGGTAGTGTACTAAAAGGTTTGACTGGTAGTGTTCTAAAAGGTTTGACTGGTAGTGAACTAAAACGTTTGACTGGTAGTGTACTAAAACGTTTGACTGGTAGTGTACTAAAACGTTTGACTGGTAGTGTACTAAAAGGTTTGACTGGTAGTGTACTAAAACGTTTGACTGGTAGTGTACTAAAAGGTTTGACTGGTAGTGTATCTAAAAGGTTTGACTGGTAGTGTATCTAAAAGGTTTGAGTGGTAGTGTATCTAAAACGTTTGAGTGGTAGTGTATCTAAAACGTTTGACTGGTAGTGTTTTAAAACGTTTGACTGGTAGTGTTTTAAAACGTTTGACTGGTAGTGTACTAAAACGTTTGACTGGTAGTGTATCTAAAAGGTTTGACTGGTAGTGTATCTAAAAGGTTTGACTGGTAGTGTATCTAAAAGGTTTGACTGGTAGTGTATCTAAAAGGTTTGACTGGTAGTGTATCTAAAAGGTTTGACTGGTAGTGTATCTAAAAGGTTTGACTGGTAGTGTATCTAAAAGGTTTGACTGGTAGTGTATCTAAAAGGTTTGACTGGTAGTGTATCTAAAAGGTTTGATTGGTAGTGTTCTAAAACGTTTGACTGGTAGTGTACTAAAAGGTTTGACTGGTAGTGTACTAAAAGGTTTGACTGGTAGTGTTCTAAAACGTTTGACTGGTAGTGTACTAAAACGTTTGACTGGTAGTGTACTAAAACGTTTGACTGGTAGTGTACTAAAAGGTTTGACTGGTAGTGTACTAAAACGTTTGACTGGTAGTGTACTAAAAGGTTTGACTGGTAGTGTACTAAAACGTTTGACTGGTAGTGTACTAAAAGGTTTGACTGGTAGTGTTCTAAAACGTTTGACTGGTAGTGTACTAAAAGGTTTGACTGGTAGTGTACTAAAAGGTTTGACTGGTAGTGTACTAAAAGGTTTGACTGGTAGTGTACTAAAACGTTTGGCTGGTAGTGTTCTAAAACGTTTGGCTGGTAGTGTACTAAAACGTTTGACTGGTAGTGTACTAAAAGGTTTGACTGGTAGTGTACTAAAAGGTTTGACTGGTAGTGTTCTAAAAGGTTTGACTGGTAGTGTACTAAAAGGTTTGGCTGGTAGTGTTCTAAAAGGTTTGGCTGGTAGTGTATCTAAAACGTTTGACTGGTAGTGTACTAAAACGTTTGACTGGTAGTGTATCTAAAACGTTTGACTGGTAGTGTACTAAAACGTTTGACTGGTAGTGTACTAAAAGGTTTGGCTGGTAGTGTACTAAAACGTTTGTCTGGTAGTGTTCTAAAAGGTTTGACTGGTAGTGTACTAAAACGTTTGACTGGTAGTGTATCTAAAACGTTTGACTGGTAGTGTATCTAAAACGTTTGACTGGTAGTGTACTAAAACGTTTGACTGGTAGTGTATCTAAAACGTTTGACTGGTAGTGTATCTAAAACGTTTGACTGGTAGTGTACTAAAACGTTTGACTGGTAGTGTACTAAAAGGTTTGGCTGGTAGTGTATCTAAAACGTTTGACTGGTAGTGTATCTAAAACGTTTGACTGGTAGTGTACTAAAAGGTTTGGCTGGTAGTGTACTAAAAGGTTTGACTGGTAGTGATCTAAAAGGTTTGACTGGTGGTGTTCTAAAAGGTTTGACTGGTAGTGTATCTAAAACGTTTGACTGGTAGTGTATCTAAAACGTTTGACTGGTAGTGATCTAAAAGGTTTGACTGGTGGTGTTCTTAAAGGTTTGACTGGTAGTGTACCAAAAGGTCCAGGCTGCTGTTAATACAAACCTCTGTTATGTGTGCTCACCTGCTTTCAGCATATCAATACTCTGTAGATTTGGAGGCATGTGTCTGAGAGCTACAGCCTTCAGGTAAACCTCTGTATTAGCCAGATACCTGTGTGCAGTAAACACAACCTCATTATAATAACAGATTTGTCCAGCAGGCTCTTTTCTGGAAGCCATTGTTATGTGTGTACAAGCAAGACGCTCACTCTTTAGCAAAAGCAAACTCCTCAGGAGAGAGAAATGATGGATCACCCTCTGCCCGGGACTTCTCTTTCTCTAATACGTGAGGGAAAAACTTCTCAATCTGTCGGAAGAAAATACAAGAAATACAAAACAGTGAACACGTATGGGAGAGAAAATTTCAAATTTCAGTTCTTTAGTTTTAAACTATAGCTACAATTCTGACGCTGCTAACAAACCATACACATCAATAGTCACCAAAATCTTACCCAAAGCCGTTACCGATCAAGGGCGGGGATATGCCACGGCAGGCTACATGCAATTATTAGTCATGGAACGTGGTTATCTAGCGCTATAAACTCAATCACATTGGCTGTAATTGCTTTAGCTGTTTGGCTGTTGATGCTGCTGTACTGTTCGGTCAGATGTGGAGAAATATCGGCTGAGCGCATAATTGGATTAAAAATTGGCCAATACTGATCAATCCTTCCTTCTCTAAACAATACATCCTGAAAACTTCTGATTTTCTAAATTTTATAAATAATAATAATAATAATAATAATAATATTAAAAAAACAGGAATTGTAATGTGCAGCGTCCACATGGCATAGTTTGCATATGTAATGAGGGGGAAAGTTGAATGTGGCCCCATTCATTTAACCAGTGAATGGCTTTTGGTCTCACAGCTACCTTCTGCAGTCGAGAGCGCAGGTAGCTGCTCAGGACGAAGCGGATGCGGTCAATCTCCATGCGGTGGACGCTGGCCTTTAGGTCTCCTTTCCTGACTCGCTGCAGATTCTCTTCCTAAGATCATTTAAGGAAACAAACATTAAAAGGTTTATTCAGGAAACGCATTGCCTTTAATGCAGGATAATTAACACACGAGTCTAAAGCACTCACATGCTACTGATTTCCTAAACTGTTCTAAAGGAAATGTGTGACACATTGTGAAACATCTGCAGGACACCTGAGCAGTGAAAGAGGAAGATCTCTGAAGGGGCAGTGGTAACCGAAATATAGTAATTTAAATTTCTACCAAAAAAAATAATAAATAAATAATGAGATATATATATATATATATATATATATATATATATATATATATATATATATATATATATATATATATATATATATATTTTTTTTTTTTAGGCCAGAAGTTTGGAGGCACATTCGCACTTCTGGCCAATCAGACTTAGTACACACCTCATCAGTTTAATTAGGCAAAACTGTTGAATAATTGGTGGAATTTAAGCACTTCCAGCAGCATGATGGAGCTTAATGTGTCCTGGAGTGCATGGGATTATGAAATCCTGCAGCTGCAGTTTGGCCCCCAGGACAGCAATTCAAAAACCCTCCACAGAACATAACACACTGATTATGCAGGAAACCAAAATACTTCCCGCGTCCCTCTCACCCCTCCATACCATGTGCATGAGCTGCTCCATCACACACTCCACCAATTCAGACTTGTTCTCCAGAAGCTCCGGGGAGAATTTCTCATTGAGCCACGCCTGAAACAGAAGAACAGCCTCTCAACATACAATATGAAAGCTCTTCAATGCATTAGCCAAGGTGAAACATATCCAGACCTTATTAATACAGCACTACTTTGAGGTGCACACATAGCTGACATCTGTGACTGACTGTGTAGACTCTTACTGATGCATTTTTATTTAGAGTGGTGGTGACTAAAATCAGAGGTTGCAATGTTTACATTTGAATTATTACACAAAACCATGAGAATCACCTACATTTGTCCTCTGGGTTTTGTCATGTTATGCCATTGAATATCAATTTTTTTTTAAATCTTTATTTTGGAGAGAAAAAAAAAAGGATTTGGCCTCCACACTTAACTCATCCAAGCAGTGAAACCCCTCTATACAGTATACATATACAGTCCATGTCTATGTTACCTTCTGGTTCTCTCCTTTTAGTTTAGGCTGTTATAGTTAGACCTGCCGGAGTCGCCAGCCACACTCAAATCTGTTTACATTCATATTCTCTACAGTCATCTTCTTGAGCCGAACTCACTTTCTCTCTTTACTCTTCCTGAGGTAATGACTGTCCTCCCCTCTGTTGAACGCTGTTGGAGAACTGACCATTAGGGCCTCCTCCCCACCATCACCAGCCAGCTCTCCTGTCCATCTGTGTCTACTGCTACACCCTCAGTTACATCACTGTACCATCCAGATGCACCAGCACTGAGACAGGATGGGACTGTTTCAGCTCACGCCCACTTTACATAAAGCCTCGGTCATAGACTGCCTCGGTCACAGACTGCCTCGGTCACAGACTGCCTCGGTCACAGACTGCCTCGGTCACAGACTGCCTCGGTCATAGACTGCCTCGGTCATAGACTGCCTCTACCAGTGCAGCTTCTAAAGCTTTGCTATCCAGCTTTTTTTTAATTTAGTTTATTAAACTGTATATACTGTTTGACCAGAGAAGGACGAGCCTCCCCTTGTGAGTTGTGGTAATATATACTGCAGGTGTCTACAAGCTTTAGCACATATAGATCCATAAAGGTAAAAGATAAATAGCTCTCTTTGCAGAGCATCTATAGTTTTAGTCAGGCTGTCACTTCTGCTGTACCCGTTATTGAGTGAAAAGCTGAAGAAAGACGTGGCTGAAGTTAGCTGCAGTAGTTAGTATGCAACTGCTTCACCATTTAAGGTGAAACGGGGAATAAAAATCTACACAGTAACTACTCCACCATTTAACCTCTCTCTCCCGCTCCAGCCGTACACCCACCTCCTCCAGCCGGGCGATCAGCTCAGCCGGAGTCATAACATCCTCCTCCTGACTTTCTTCTTCTCCACTGAGATCTCCAGCATCCGAGAAGGTATCCGCCATGGTGCTAATGCTAACCGAGCAGCACAGCCCTACAGTGTTAATGTGAGAAGTTAGCTACAGTCTTTATCGCTGTTTTTCCCTTCAAACCGAGAGTTAATCCAGCACGTTACTGAACCAGGGACAGTTTAACAGTGTAACCGAGCACATAAGTACACAGAAAAGAATCGTTAAAGTGATCGGTTCACTGTCAGACTCTCCACACAGACATGTTTACACTCGGCACGAACATTTCCCGCCAAATAACCGTGGATTTGGTGGCGTCATCTTTTGTTCGTGCAGGTTGGGCTGCGTAGATCTGCGCAGTGCCCAGAATTAACACGCGTGGCTTGGGTCAGACCAGTGGAGCGACTGCACAGCGCGCGAAATGATTAGCAAAACAACAAAAAGTTTTGTTTGCATTTATTTCTTTTAGTTTATGTTTTGTATTTTATTATTATGGATCAATATTAAATTATTTTTATTAAAGAAATATTAATATTAATATCTATATTATTAGAGCAGAATTGGGAAAATTCAGTAAAATATATTTAATTTATTTCTTACCAATAGAATATGTGTTACTTAAAAATGCCGTTTGTTTTTGTACTTCATCGTTTCTGTTTTCTTTTTACTTTTCTTTCATTTCCTTTTCATTTCATTTTATTTTTCCTTCTTCTTATCTATTCTCTGCTCTTCTCTTCTTGTTTTTAATTCCTTGACTTTCCTTTCTATTCTATTTAATTTCATTTTCCAATTTTCTTCTCTTCTCTTCTCTTCTCTTCCCTCCTCTTCTTTTCTTTTCTTTTCTTTTCCTTCCTTTTTCCTTCTTTTCTGCTCTTCATACTTGCACATAAAAGCACACATAACTTTTATTTTGTATTTTTAACTATATAAAAATACTTTTATTTGCTTCAACATATTATTATACCTTGTATATTTTGTATACATTTTTATTATTTCCTTTTTTTGTTATCTTTATCTATTGATGAATGGAGGAACAGCAAAGTAAGAATTTCATTGTACAGGGTTACTGTCTGTTCTTCTGTGCATATGACAATAAAACTCTTGAATCTTCAATCCTGCTCGCCCCCTTCTTCCTTTCATTTTTATTAAATTACGTTTTATACTTTTATTTTAATTTCTTTACCTTGGTTTCCTTTCTATTTCATTTAATTCCGTTTTCCTTTTCTTTTAATTTCTTCTCTCTTTTCTTCTTTTTCATTTCTTTCCATTAAATAACATTTTTCCATTTTTCTTTTTTTTTTCCCTATGGGTTGTGTTGTACTGTCGGCCTCCAGGCAGCAGGGGCAGTGTAGTGCTGCTGAGGGAAGCTGGTTAGATAAGCTTCCTCAGAGCTCTCTAACTGACTGACTGTAGGTTCGTTGAGCAGAATGGCGGCCCGGTTTCTCCTCCGAACTGCGGTTCGAGCTGCTTTTAGCGGCCGGGCTGTCCCGGTTCAGACCCAGGCTCTGGCTCGGGGGATGGCGTCTGAAGGTGATCTGACTTTTATTCTTAGCTCTGGCCTTCACAACCGGAGTGACGCTAACTTAGCAACCAAGCTAGCCTGTTCAGCTGAAGGACGCTGGGAGTTTAGTTTAGTTTAGTTCAGATCATTTAAACACAGCCTGTTTGTAGTAACGGTGCTGTTCAGCAGTGTTTGGGTTGTTGTGTGGATTACTAGGAGGAGTAAGAAGCCAGTTTGACCTCCTGAGGTCGTGTCGTCATTTTGTAGTTCGCCCTTCTGTCCTGTATACGTCCCCCAGAATGTCCCTGTCCAGTTCAGTCCCTACACATATATCTGTATATACCTTCTACACACATGCGAGCACACCTGCTCACTGAACTGGGATGATAAGACAGAACAAATGTAAAGTTTGTTTACATTTGAAGGGAAGTTTCACCAAGTTTTCAAAATATATGCTTAAGGTCAGAGTGATTGGATGTGAAATGGTTCTTTGTAGAGAAACCTGCAGACTTTTAATGATATCATTACTATGGTGCTGGTGGTGATGGTGGGGTCCAGGATTTGTGACATCTACTCAGAACCCAGGTTCTTCAATGGGTTCCATTAAGTCTTATTAGAACCTTAATGCTATTCAGGGCACCCGCCTGCTGTTTACACCAGTCTTTACTGTAGCCAAGGAACCTCAGAGGACCCACAAACAACTGCAGGCTCTGCACAATGTTAGTGACCAGAAGTAACAGAAGTGTGTAGAATATCTGCGAGCATTAGTGTGGCTGTTACTGCTGTTTGGTTTTATCCAAGAAGCAAGCCTGGATCAAGGTCTTCAGCAGACCACTGTACGCTCGTTAAGGGTCTCCCTATTGTTGGCAAATATTTGCTCAACCACTAATACGTCCATGGATGTGGTCACCTTTCATGCTGAAGAACCTGCTATCCTTTTACTCCAGCTGGGAACAAACTTTTCAGCCTCTGTGCCTTTTTTGGTGGAAATGTGCCAAAGTTTGAGGTCAAAAAGGGGTACCACTGGGCTGCAAACCACAAATAGGCCAAAAAGCACCCATAGGTGGGTCCCAAACCTATACAGAGAGGGGCCCTGTTGACTGTGAAGGCTTGTTTCTTAAAAATCGGTGGAAAAAGTCATTGACTTTCTGAAAAAAACTAAAATAGTTTGGAACTATTTGCCACTTATGTTTGCACAACTTCTTGTGCAGTGAAACACCCACATATACACACTAGGAGGCAGTGAGCACACTTTCCCGGAGCGGTGGGCAGCCCTATCCACAGTGCCCAGGCAGCAGTTAGGGGTTAGATGGGATCGAACCAGCAACCTTCTGGTTACAAGGCTGGTTCCCCAACCTCCAGCCCATGAAATTGAAAATGCTTTCAAACTGTGAGCAGTGTTAATTGTAAATACAAGTGCTGTAAATACAGTGCACCAGGGCAGCTCTGTCACTTTTGCTCCTTGCCTGTAGAAACTTCCCCTGCTGTTCACTGTAAGTTGCCACCGTTCTGCTAGATGTCTGGTACTTTCACTTTCAAGAGAAAGTGGTAGAAAGCAAGCTTACCTTATCCCAGTCTGTTGATATTTAATGTTCACTGATATGCATCACGTTTTGCAGTGTAGACACCCAAACGTAGCTGTATTGAAAATTTCCTACAATTGCATTGTTTTAAGCAAACAATTTTTTTTTATCCTTGTGGGTCTTCATGCCTCCTAGGAATAAACAGGTCAGCCTCAAGGTGGACAAGATTGGGAACCACTGATCTACAGCACAAATATAGCCTTTTATTTACTACCCAACTTGATCCAAAGCTTTAAATATAGTGTAATGATGATAAAGTAGCTGCAGTTCTGAGTGTTTTGTGTGTGTGCACTATTGGGCCCACTTATGTGCCCTCCCACCATGAATGTATTTTAAAAATAACCTTAATGTGAGGACATCTGTTTGACAAGGTGAGCCAATGTGAGAGACTGTTAAGAGGGGTTAAACTTTTAAGATGTTTGGTTTGTATCACCACTGCTGTGAGAAATTCCTACCTGCAGGTTTTTCTAGAACAGAGATCATTACACCGCTTTGGATTGCTTGGTTTGTATCCTAAGCATTTATTTAGCAGGCATTAAAAAAAAATCAATGTTTCATTAAGAAGTTTTGACACCATTTAAGGCTGCTTATGATCTTGTGGGTCTGTGTTGAAAAATATGTGGTGAAGTAAAATCTATTAATGGACTGTAAACAACAGTGAAGATGATGGTTTTGTTATTGTAATGCAATAACAGCAATAAATTAAGGCAAAATACAAACCCAGTTCCAAAAAAGTTGGGACAGGAGGTCAAATGCAAATGGAAACAGAAATCACTGATTCATAAGTGCATCTTTTAGAGGTATGTCATTAGAAATAGCACAAGATATTTAGTATTTTACCTAATTAACTTGCAAGCCTCAGTTCCTGCAGTACAGGAGAACCCAATGTTTTCTGATTGAAGGTATTGCCAGTGGTAAAGCAGAACTGATGCGATGTTCAGAGCTGCTTGGTGGTACTTGTAAATAATGTCACAGCTCTGATGAACTACATTTCTCGCCTGGTCACTGTTCGTGGCTACAACGTGATGTTTGTGAAGATGCCTTCCATCTAGTGATCCAGCCTGAGTGTAACATTGAGTGTAGCAATATTCCTGTTTTGACTTCATGATGAAATTTGAGGAAACATGTACCTCAATAAACCAGAGAACTCGCTCTAGATATAGAGGACACTGTTGGTCCCCTTTTGCCCAGCTCAACAAGGGTCCGGTTGCGGGTCTTTGCTATTTAGTGGCACTGGCACTATGATGCTGGGCTGCGCTGGTGCGGGTGGATGAGATGTGGCGCTACTGTTGGAGTATTTGGTCACTGTGCCAACCTGTTGTGCACTCTGATGGACTTGGCAGGTGTGGGCTGTGTTGGGTTTATTTATTATTGTGTTGGGCGCCCTTTGTTAGTGGTTGCAGGACAATGCATGTGAGGCATTGAGGTTGGTTGGCAGTTTTAAAAAAAAAAGCTGTTTATTGTTTTTTTTCATGCTGCTGTTGCTGCTTTAAAAAAACAGGACTCAATCAGATGGTAGTCTTGTTCTACAACATGATGCAACCTCCTCCATCTATTTCAGAGAACCCATTGACATTCAGGGAAAATGTAGGACAAAACGTACCAGCTTTAGAGTGTTTTGTTTACCACAGGCTGCAGTTGTGGTTGTTTTATTTATTTATTTATTTATTTATTTAGAGAACACAATTTATATCACCTATTGGAAGATTAGAAACAAAGCAGCATTGCAATCAAATGGAGACCTTCTCTCATTTTCTTTCTTTAACAGAAAAAAACGTATGGCTTTTGCACTCCAGTTCGTAATACTATGATCGTTCAGGCAAGTGTTTGCAGTGATGTGACCAACATGTTGTTGTCCTTTCTTTTAATATCACTCAGGAATCCCAACTGATGAGGAGCAGGCCACTGGACTGGAAAAAATTGTGATGAGTGCAGCCAAACGGGGGGCGGTGAGTATCATCGACACGTTTGGTCTTAAATTTGTATTATATGCACAGATTTAATTTTCCATAGCATAATTCATGCTGTGCTTTTTCCTCAGGATCCCTACAACATCCTAAAGCCTAAAGAATACGCTGGCACTAAGGAGGATCCTCATATCGTGCCCTCCATCACCAACAAGAGAATCGTTGGCTGTGTTTGTAAGTCTTTTTTATTTATTTCATTTTTTCTGGTGCCAGTTTATGGCCAGTTGCTATTGCACATGGCTGGATAATATAAGGATGTCATTGATGGTGCATTGTTTGCAAGTATTACAAAAATAAACAGTCTTGCCGCACTTACGAAGCCAATGTCTGTATTTATATGACCTGCATTTGTTCAGTCCTACCAAGACTCACCCACATGACTCTTCGCTCTGATGCTTTTGTGTAGGTGAGGAGGATAACACGGCTGTGGTGTGGTTCTGGCTGCACCAGGGAGAGGCTCAGCGCTGCCCATCCTGCGGTGCCCATTACAAACTTGTCCCTCATGAGCTGCCCCATTAAGCAACGGCTGTTTTGTATCACCCAGGCAGCCTGAACATGGCTGGTTCCATTATTTCCATAGCTGTAGATCTTTGTTGTTTCTTATTCCATTAATCTCTGCAAGAATCACAATATATGTTTGGACCACATTGCATTTCTCTTAAAACAGGGATGTAGCATTCCAGCTTGCTTCCTGTGCATCCCATAGTTTAGGTTTAGTTTACCTAAGACTATATGTACGTGAGATGTTTTAGCTTGCTGTCTCAAATCTCTTCCATTCCCATTTAATGCAGGTTCTGTGTGAAAAACAGCATTCCATTCCATGCTGCTCTTCTTAATAACATCTATATTGTCCATGTTCAGGTTGCCTCTGCTTTGCTTTGTAGATGATGACAGCTGTTACGTTCTCTGTGTATTGGGATTCAGTACCTTAATATTTTTGCTTAAACACCTGACACATGTGATTAGTGTGTTTCAGTCAATAGCACTCTGTATTTATCTCTCTAACCTTTACAATAAACAAATGTTGTTAGCGGGCATGTGTCTAGAGTTACGTTCTTAAAACATAGAAGGCTTGGTTAATCAGAAATCTTACATAGCAAAGTTATTTGCTAGAAAATAAAATATTTTATTCACAGTTTACAAATGTACATGTAAAAAGTAACACACCGGTGCTGATTTTGTTTAAACAGTTGCATTCAAGCAATGAAAAGTAACGAAACGTTACTTAGGTAGTCTCTTCCTTGGTTCCACAACTGTAAATACAGCGTCTGTCCTCAGCACACTTTGCCATTGCTAAATGGATACTGGTACCACATGTATCCGGTTGTGAAGAAAATAACCACCTGTCATACTGGATTCCAACAAAAATGAGCCGTACCATTAAAATTAACTTTTTTTTAAATTGGTTTCTGAACTGACCAAGGTTTCATTGAGGTCTCATACTGCATAGAAGCTGCAACTGGGTGGACAAACTTCATTTGAAAGTGTGGGACCAAGTTGGAACAGTTGTCAGCCCAAGATATGTGGTCAAGTGTTGTTTTCCATGCAACATACAAGCTGTTCTTTTGAGTTTCGGCCACAGGATTATGAACACTAACTGATCAAGTGCATCAGAAGGCATCAGCATGCAACCATTAGTAACAGGTCCTAGTCTGAAAGATTAGAGCACGTCAACGTTAATATGGCTGAAGGCTTGCCATGCTGTAGCCAGCAGGTGGATGCCAGAGGGGCAGTGGGTAAGGATACGAGCGCAGGGCTGCCTCGTACGGTGCAGGGACGGAGGCTCCCATTGGTAGGGGTTGCATGGGATGGGCTGGGGAGGGAGGAACAGCGAGATGAGCAGGGAGAAGAACGGGCTGGAGAGTTTTTACCGCGTCTACTCTGTTCCAGTGTTCCACCGCATCCACTCTGGGCCGGTCAAAGGCCGGGAGCAGGTACGGCACAGGGAGTCCGGTCTGTGGGTGGACAAGGTACTGCTGGGTAGACAAAGGCTTGGGTGCCACCATCTTAGCCTTGTCCTTTCTGTCTGGGAAGGGGATCTTCTTGATGTAGGCCTCAGCATTGCTGGGCCTTTTGGTATGGGTCTGGTGATGGTGCGGTTTGAAAAGTGGCTGTAGTGAAACAGGCCTCCGGGGAGGGACCTTGGTGAAGCTGGAAGCGGAGGGCACCCAGCAGCCTGTGCCAATGGAAGCATGTACAGGTATCCGGAGGGCAGAGTGCCTCCCTCCGGCTTTGGCCTCTATGGCCCAAGCTTGCAGACTCCTCTGGCTTTTGTCTGGATGTGCGGGACTGACTTGCAAGAATTCTCGGTAATGAGGGCGGGGAATGGCGGCGAGTTCTTTGGGGCAGGGGTAGCGGCTTAAGGGCTTGCAGACTCTCAAGTTGCCGGACTCGGGGTTGGGCAGAGTGCTGAACTGTGCTGGCTTCTGCTGCTTCTCCACTTCAGGAGCCGGCGTCTTCTTCTGCGCCGGGACCGCCACGCAGTCCTCAGAGGACACGGAGTAGGGTGAGGGGCTTCGGGAGAAGGAGCCAGAGGGGGAGGAGAGTGGGAGAGGGGAGCCATCTGAGGCATGTCTGACGCGGGCTGGAGACTGGGAGGAGGAAGAGTGGGACAGCTGAATCACCGAGGGTCTTTCTGGCTCGCTTCCTTCATCCGGGGCAGCTGAGGGGGCTACGCTGAGGCTGGCCTGTGCCAGGCGCTTCTTCTTCTCCAAAGGGGAAATGACCAGAGCGGGGCTCAGGGGTTGGAGGAGGGGCTTCTCTCTGGGACAGCCATCGGGGATCAAGCCTTGGGCAAGCCGGTCAGTGTCAGGGTGCTCTGAAGACATGGACCATGGAGTAGAATGGGAACATATCCCCCTCTCACAGTGGTGGTCTGCTCTGAGCTTCTCCTGGAAACAACACACAGCACATATCGCAGCAAGGGTCAGAATGTTAGCCCAAACATTTCTGCTTTTCCCAATGTAAGGAATTCTTATGGGAATCTCAACAGTGTCCTTAGACTAGTCTGAGTTGTCTTGCTTAGCTCTCAATAGTCTTTAGACCGTCTTTAGGAGAAGCCAAAAACCTTCTTCTGTTTTAATGTAATTCAATGGAACCAGACATTTTTTCCATCTATTATGGAGCAGATACATGTTTTTCTTTGGTCAGATATGATATTTTCAGTATTAAGTTGTGGCACAAGGACATAATCTGCCTTTACATCAGTTACCAGAGAGCAGAATTCAGAAATTCACATTGTTGCTTTACCTCCAGGTCATCTCGTTCTGCTGTTCTTCGCCGTTTCTTGCCCTCTGATTTGCTGCCCTTGCTCTCATCACTCCTCTTGTACTGTTTACGGGGTTTGGAAGGTGGAAGGGGCTTATCCTCCTCACCCCTCCGATGCCTTTCAAAGGGCAAAACCAACCTGGTGGGTGAAACAAGAAGAGCACATCCATGAACATCGAGTTCTAACAATTCAGAATTGGGTACAGAACCTATTCTTGTCATGTAAAATAAGCTATGAGACGTTCCGGACCGAGGCCATGGTGTAATGCCTGCATGAGTAAAGCAATCCTTCTACCAAGCAGACTACAAAACATTGAGACATGAGGCAACTGCTGTTAAATCATCACTGGCAGCAGGTGGCAGCAGAGAACTCAATTGCTTTGGATATTGAGAAAGGCTTTAAAGCAGTTGCGGTGTACTTTTTTTTGTGAGACTAGAAACAGGAGCTCATAAATGCCACAGAAAACTTTCAGTAATATTTTAAAAATCCCCACTCTGAGAGTAAAAGCAGTAAAAAACACAGTGGCAGTAAAACCCCCCACGTTCATTTACTGTATTTCTTCTCTAAACTGAAGATAGACGCTTAGAAACATCAAAATATTGTGGTCAGGTAAGATCAGGGAACTTCACTGCCCTGTACACTTTACTGTTTCTCTGTTCCCAACATAGCTCATCCAGCTACTTAGCTCATTAACTACTTCTTTCTGAGTTGAAGTGGGTGTGTATGTAGAGCGGTGGGCATCCATGATCACAGCTGGGGATATAAATGAGCTACAATGCTGCTAAAGCAATGAGACGTTTGTTCAAGGATGCAGCAAACAGCAAAAAAAGAAAGAAAGGAAAACTGTAATAAAACTTTTCAAAATTTAGTCTTGCTTCTCACAAGCCAAACAATCCCAACTACACATGAATATCATTGCTGTCCAAAGAAAAGCTGTTTTAAAACTTTTGACCGGTAGTGTACAGATATATATTTTCTTTAAACAACAGCAATATCTTATATAGGCTTTCTCTTCTAAGCCAAACGTCAAATTCCTTAACTGTTCTGTGAGGTTCACTACCTTAAAAGTTGAATTTCCATGACCTATACTGAACAGAACACTGCTGACTAGACAAAACACCAGCCACTGTATTAAAACCCACAATTTTTGGTTTCATTTGCTAGTTTTCAGTACAAAACTCAGCTGCGTATTTTGAATACGGTGATTGGCCATTGTGGATGAGCGGGAACGGGATAAATAGCCCTGTAAAAATATCCAAATGCGATTTTCCTCAAAAAATACTATGACTGGGATTGAAATTGCGATACTTTTATACAAATTAAGTTTTGTTTTTGACCAAGAAGACCAGAAAATCTGCCTTTTCTGGCTTAGGGCTGAATAGAAAGTGCCAGTCTGCCAGTAAATAATGTCATGATGTCATAACTATGCCCAAACTCCTCCCAATCAATATAAAACCGAAGACAGTGTTTTTGATCATGAGGGCCTTAAATAAAAAAAATGCAGCTGTTAAGATTTAAGAATTGCACTCTTTGAAACTGTGATTTTCATGTAAAAAACAATTAATTTTTTAGCACAAAAAAAAATTTAACCAAAAGAACCATTCAGACAATACAGGATGTGTGTGAAAATAGAATATTATTTATATTATATTATAAATGGAAACTGAAAATGTACAGATGCTACCCAAAAAATCCTGATATTTATGTCTGGAATAGACTTTAAATTTCCAAGATATTGCAGAAATGTCATGTCCCATGAAAACCCTGCTTATAACCAATGTCCCCAGAAATATGTCCTCATGCAAATGTTGGAAATTTGAAGGCAGCTGAGATGCTTTTGGGGAGTTGCTTGTGTAAGTGTCTCTTTGGGGAACAGAAGACTCTGTTGGGAACCGGACAGAATATAGCTGTAACTTGTTGATTTTAAAAGTTGGTAGATGTTAAAGGGCCCAAAAGTAAAGAGCGGTCAGTATAAACACTTATAAATATGATAGTTTATTTAGTGTTTGGCAATTTTTTGTAATTGTATGTTAAAGTGATTGTGGTACGGTGGTGTAGTGGTCAGCACTGTCTCCTCACAGCAAGACGATCCGGGTTGGATTCCCAGTCCAGGCACCTCTGGGTGGAGTGTGCATGTACTCCTCATGCTTGAGTGGGTGAGTGTGTGCGCGGGCGTGTGTGGTCCCAAGCCCGGGAACGTGGCGAGGGTTGTGTCAGGAAAGGCATCCAACCTAAAACCCTTGACTTGACTCACTGTGGCGACCCCTGTAGAAGGGAATGTGCTTTTCTGTTCCTGACAGCTTTATGCCTGGGCCTACTGAACCCCAGATCTAATCTGATCCCGTATATTCCCAAAAAACTCCACTGCCAGTCATTTTAAACCCCAATGCTGTCCTGCTGTGGACTTACATGCCACAGTGTTTCTGATAACAGTTCTTGCTACTTTGTCCCAACAGAGTTCATAAGAATATTCCACATTAGCTACAGCCACATTGGCAACCCTGACTGGTTGAACCCTGTGAATGTGGATGTTGACGTCTTGTTTGTGATCTCACCTCTCATAATGTCTGCGGGTGCAGGTGGCCGCGCTGGTGCTGCCTGGACTACCACCCAGTTCGTCGTACACGTTCTTCCACAGCCGGCGAGCCGTCACCTGTTGACACACAAGCGCATATTCAGATGAGAATACTCGCGGTTACCTGTAAGCAAGGTATCTTGGTATCTTTTCCAAGCAGGCCGAGATATCGAATAAAAGCGTTTCACAAAGCTTCACAATCCCTGAAGAGAAGAGTGAGATACAATCAAAGTCTGTTTTGTTTTTAATAAGCTCTTGTCACTGTTGGAGTTATCGGTATTAGTGTGTAACTGATTTGTGATGTATACCTGCTTTCTCAGAGCGTCGCCGAGCAGTGAATTGCGTGATTAGTCTAAACCCCCCGTTACTCAAACTGCACCACTACTGAATCGCCGCAATTAGTCACCATGGGTTTCAGAAGGTTGCTCACACACATCTAAGCACACATGGTGTGTTTTCCTCTCTTGATAACGGTCCTTCTGTAGCATCACATATTTGACGCGCAAGATTTCTGTAAGATTGGAACTTTGAGAATGAATGGTTTATGCTTTGCACATTAGTAATTCATCTTGATCTACTTTAGAGACCCCCGGTTAGTCACACTCATTTGAACATAGCATGCATGTGTGTCATGGGGGAAAGTTTTCAGGTTTGTTACAGTGGGCAGTGATTAACTGCTAATTCTGGCTGTGTCTCAAAACCTAGTGAGTGTCTAAGTAGGCTGTCTAGGTAGGCAGCTGTGTAAGTATCAGCGTTCTCTCCTCATCTCTCCTCATAAAACAGATTACTGAGACGCTCTAGTTAGAGAGAGACGGCTTGTTTCTGCCCACTGCAGCACGCGACCGGTGGTTTAGCTGGTTGCTAAGCTATCGGCCAGCATCCAAAACAATAGCCTGAGGCTTAAAAATCGAGAGGGGTAACGCTGCAGACCAGAGATCTAAAAAAGGAGGGAACTCTGTCAATCATTTTTTTTGCAAGATGAAGGTCAGTATCAGCACTGAACTAAACTAAACCCTCCATTACCCTTTCAAACCAAAGTGGAGGCAAATATTAGGCACATGGCTCTCAAAACCATTCGCTAATTATGCTAAATCGTTTCCAATGGTTCTTAAACCACTGCTATAAGTAACACAGCGCTGATTTAAGAATGAGCGTCAACAACTTATAGCTTTTTGCTAGCTGTACAGCTAGCAGAGCTCCAGAGCGTAGCCGCTGAAGGCCAAGGCAGTAGTAGCAGAGCCGGAATGACCGAAGCTGAGAGTAAAACTGTAATACTTATATCATTATTACATTGAATGACTATTGTATATTGGTTGATCTCACTGATCTGAAATAAGAAGTGAGGCGACTGTAACGCTTTAAACAGTGTAGAGACTCTCTCTTCATAGTTCTCTGCTGGAGCAGTTTGTAACGGCCAATAAAGTGCTTCACACGTTTGATTGGCCAATGCATCTTCTGATTGACAATTCATTATTGTTATATGATTGGCTGATGCAAAAAATGATTGACATTTGCTACCGCCATTGGTTCTCCGGGCTGCAGTTACACATACTTGTAAAAATCCTCTAGCATAAATGCTAATGGCTCGAGTATAAACTGGAAAATGGTCAACGGTTCGTTGTAAATTAGTTCGTTGTAAATAAAATACTGTTTTGTGTGATTATATCACAAGAAACACATTAAAACTCCAGAGAGAATCAAAATAACTCACATTTTAAAACCACTTCACTGCTTGTAGATTTGCCTGCGTTGCATCATGGGATTGTCTTAGTGGCTGAGGAACCATTCGATGCTTTTTAAAATCAGGCCAAAATAAGGTTTCTCAGTAGACAGCATGTTTAAGGTATGTAAGAATTGGGACAGTCTACATGTCGGGAGTGCATACTATGACGTAAAATGCTGCCTATGTAGACCCTCACTAGGTTTTGAGACCCACCTTCTGTTACATCAGCTAACAGAGATTCATGGAGTCATGGAGAAAGAGAGATGGAGGGACAGCCATACTAATTATGCTCTCTTGGATGGCTACGGATGGCTGGGGCATCACCAGAGATCGAAATCACAACCCCTCAACAATAAAGCCAACATTAAGACGTGCTGCACCATCCTGGCTTTTATGTTATTGGTCATGGTGGAGCATGATGATCAAACCCAAGCCTGGTTGCTGGAGGATCAGCCCACAGGTGGTAGAGGTGTGGCAGGAGGTTGGTACAGATATGTGACTCGGTGGGGAGTTGCGGTTGGTGTGTTGGTGAGTTTTTCCACCGATGGGAAAACAACAACTCACCGACTCACTTCCTCGGGTCTCATGTCAGGCACTCACCAAACCCCAATGAAAGCTAATGATGTGGATGAAATTTAAGGATTGCACGTGGGGAAGCCTATGAGAAGGCACTGACCCCACCGGCACCACCCAACCCAAACCAACCAAACCTCCAGGCTTTAATGCATGCGTGATACTGGGTCCATTTAAACGTAGTGCTATTTTCCGTTATACCAGTAACTGCCCTAAGACCCCCCAGACCAAAGTCTTACTGGTCAAGCTCTTACTGACAGGTGACTGCAGTTAAACACACTCTAACCACACACGCATATACACAAGCACATTCAGGTGCAGGGACACACAGGCGCTACTAAGGGGTAGCAGCCCTGTAGCTCGGGGTTGGCTGGGTAAGATGGACCTGCTCTGTTCTCATTGTGGTTATAACAGCCACTGCTTTCAAGTGAACTCGGGATGAGCTCGAGCCAGCTCAAGTTTCCATTGAGAGATGGTCTAGCTACAGCCGTGACCTCTTTCTCGGCTCGACCGCAGAAGAAGGTGTGATGCTATGCGAATGGCCGAGGCGTTATCTGCGGACCGCCGCGTTGTGCAGTGTTTGCGTCAGAGAGGGCTGACTGGTCAAGGGAGGCATAGTAAGCACAGAGGTGAGGGAGTAACTAGTTCCGTCTAAGCACTTCTGTACTTCTCCAGCTACTTCTAGCAGATTATATCTCTCCTTTTAGTTGTGTATGTTTGGGAGGAAGAAGATCCACACTGTCATCCATACTGAGTAACTAATGCTCTTTTTCTGGTTTAATTTAAAGTTTTGGACGTTTTATTTTAGATCCCAATAAAAAGAAGAACAGAGCTTCACACACTTTTCTGAGCTGATAGATGCTGACTCCAGTAAGAAGTTTAACCGCAATATTATTATTATTATTATTATTATTGTTATTAATAGTAGTATTATTATTAAAGTAGCTGTGCTTTTACTTGTGCATGGGTTCAGACTACTCTGTGTAAAAGTGGGTAGCAGAGCTGTGAAATTGTCTTATCTCTGTGCGTTCATGTGCACACATACCGAGTCATAGCCTCCCAGCGTCTCCACGGCTTTGTAGATTTTCCACAGGTTGACTGCAAGACAGAAAGCCTAAATGTCAAAATGAACACTCAAAGGTTCTCGTCTCTCACTGCTGGGGGGCGTTCACCGACATCCTATTTGCGATTTCTAATTGCCACTCGAGTGTTTATTTACAAGCCGATGCGTAAAGAAGGCCAGTTTCTCACATCTACATTAAAAGAACTGCTGAACCTGCAGCTACACTACTGTTCAATCTTAGCATTACGTGTATTCTCACCAATAAAACAGCAGATATCATTAGAACAGATGTAAATAATCATAAATACAATACAAAGTAACGTTAATATCTTATTGTGAGAGAAGTAGATCATATCTTGAGCTCCAGTTTGAAGAATAAAGTGTAGTTCCAGATTTCTCCTGGACGCCCAAGACATTGTATGAATGTATTCAGTTCCTTCAGCAGCGATCTTGATTTAGCTTAATGAAGTACTGAGCAGTCAAAGCAGGTATTATGAGAACTGTAAATAATACTGGGTTGTTTATAGAAGGAGAAGCTTGGAAAGGGTTAAATAAACACATTACTTACTCTATTAATACTGTTTAATATTTAAATAATAAAGTATTTTACTGAGGAAATAAAAGCTTCCTGTCTGTAAAATTTACTTTTTAAATATAATAATGTCCCCAAGTGTCTAAAACTGTTACAAAGTACTGTTTATATTATTATCAACGTCGAGATCTTTTCACTTCTCCTCTATTATACATAAAACAGTGTCAAATATATTCAATATATCTGCTCAGTTCTTTCTCATAATAAATTATTATTAATATATATTTTTTTCATTTTTTAACTATATAAAAAATACTTTTATTTTTTTTCTTTAAAATAAAATACTTTTATTTACTTCAACTTATATTATTATACTTTGTATATTTTGTATATTTTTTATTATTTATTTTATTTGTTATCTTTATCTATTGGTGAATGGAGGAACAGCAAAGTATGAATTTCATTGTACAGTGTAACTGTCTGTTCTGCTGTGCATATGACAATAAAACTCTTGAATCTATTATTTAAATATGAACTAAAAATATGAACTGTTAATATAACATGAACTAAAAAGAGTACTCTTATTAAGCATCATTACCAAATCAGTCTAAATAGCCAGTTTCACCTTATTTACAGATATCCACTGTGACCAGTTGGGTTATAATCCAGTTGGGTTATCAGGTGTCCTATTTCTCTAAACACTGAGAGCTGTAAAAGTATTCATACGCCCACCGGCCACTTTATTAGGTACACCTCCATTGTCCACATTATCAGCTCCACTGACTGTATAGGAACACTTTGTAATTTTACAATTACAGGCTATAGTTCATCTGCTTCTCTGCACACACCCTGTTCTTCAATGGTCAGGACCCCCACAGAGCAGATGCTATTAAGGATGTGGGTCATTCTCAGCACTGCAGTGACACTGACATGGTGGTGGTGTGTCAGTGTGTGTTGTGCTTGTATGAGAGGATCAAACACAGCAGTGCTGCTGGAGTGTTTAAACACCTCAGTGAGAACCAGCAACATCCAGCCAACTGTGGGCAGCGTCTTGTGACCACTGAGTAGAGAACACAAACTGTGCAGCAGCAGATGATCTATCGTCTCTGACCTTACATCTACAAGGTGGACCAGCATGATAGGAGGACCTAATGGAGTGGACAGTGAGTGGACGCTCCAGCAGGAATGCTGTGTTAACAAATCAGACCCCAAACTTTTGAGGGGTAGTAAATAAAATTACTTCAGATTGAAAGCTCTTTTATTACATGCCATTATTAAATCTTAATTAAGACATTTGATTTAGTTATTTACTAATATTACTAATATTTAATATATCATCACTGTCCAATGAAAAACATCTAAATTTTTGATTTTGAGTTTTCTACATCATTAGAACATGCCATTGGTCGTTTACATTGTGTGAAAGTTTCATGATGAATGGACCAATAGAGGTGCTCCAAAACAGCTTGGAAAAAATTCTGGTTCCATTGACTTGCATTGAAAGTAAAGTATGTTTTTGGTCTCTCCTGTAAAGTTGCAATTTTGGAGATCCTTGTTTTTCATTAGACAGTGATGATATTCTGCGTGTATTTGGATTAGCCTGTTTAACCCAGGTGACAAAGGTCGGTGGTACACATAGTGATAGTAATGACTAATGACTGCATCATCATACACATGGCAATAATATAAAGCTCTGAGTGCATGCTGGTGTGATTTTTATTGTATGTAAATATTTTGCTATTGAGATGAAATGCTGCCTAAAGTTCAGTACGCCTCCCACACTAGTGAGCATGTTCTCGCAGAGTGTCCCTTTATAGGTCACTTTTAGTCTGTTCTGTAGATGAAATGAAGCTGGCGCGTTGCTGTACTCACTCTGTTTGAAGCCTAGATGAGGTATTCTCTCGATGGGCGTGCCTCTCTCCTTCATAAACCGGTATAAACTGATAACGAAGGCTCTCTCCTCACTCTCTGACTGAGCGGTCCTGGACTCCTCTGCACTACTTTGCTCTGGGTTCTCCATCTCCCTGTTGGCCTAAAAGAACCAAAGATTTGGTTGACTAAATGTCAAGTGGACCCTTATCACTCAAAGAAAAAGTAGTTCACTCAATTATTCGTCTGCTAAGCTGCTTATCCTTCTGGGTCGCGGAGGGTACTGCTGGAGCCTATCCCAGAAAACACCCTGGATAGGCCATCAGTCCATTGCAGGACAGATACACACACGTTCACACACACTCACGCTCACACTTAGGAGCAATTTAGTAGAAAGAAAATTTCAACGTACAGAATTCCCCCCCCTTACCCGATATGTAGACCCTCAGACAAGACGCTTCAGCATCTGAAGTTTGGATGTTTTGAGATCCGCACTGGAGCTACGATGCCAATGATACCACAACAAGTAAGCTCATGCTCCACCAATTAACATCACGGAAACTACAGGCCTAAATCATCACACGCTTTGACTCAAACAGCATTGACTCGTTAAAGGGGAATTGCACTGATTTTCCTAAATGCATAATTCCATCTTTGAGATGTAAACAAAGTCATTCAGAGAGCTTTGATGTGAAATGATGCTCAGATGTCCTCATATTTGTGATGATAGGAACCCGGGGTCCCGAATATGGCCATTACATTTGCTATCCAGAATCTGCATGTGTGTCTTCTGAGTTTGTACATGTAATGTTTATAACTGAAAAAGAGAATTAGGGCTGTGTATCACTAAAAACATGGCAATATGATATGTATCACAACAATGGGCGTCACGATTCAATATATTGCGATACTGTATAGAAGGTAATATATAGTGATTTTTTAAATAATATATATTTTTAGAAAAATTCTATTATTGTGATATTCTAAAAAAAGAAATGTGAGTGGTGCACCCTTATGCCACTTGTTTACGTCTCATGATCAAAGATGGATTTCAACACCCCTATCTAGTGGTCAGAGGTTTAAACACAACACATAATGAAACATTGTCTTTGCATATATGTGTCTTTTGAGTTTGTATTTAATAAGTGTAATATAATAATGAATCTCAAAAAAGAGAATTTGGGCTGTGTATTGGCAATATGATCTGTATCATGATACGGAGGTTACGATTCAATATATTGCGATACTGTGAGCAAGGTAATATATCACAATTTTTTAATAATAATTTAAAAATTATAATTACATTATTGTCATATTATAAAAATGACACTGCCATATGCATATGTTTGCTAACGCTAGCGCCCTTATGCCACTTGTTTTTGTCTAATAGTCGAAGATAGATTTCAACACCGCTATTTAGTGGGCAGGAGTTTAAACAAAGCACAAAATGAAAATCTGACTGCCACCAATCTTCACTTATAAACTTGATTTCACAAACTTGTAATTAAAATTCAATACTGTGAGAGAATTGATACAGAATGACATAACATACAATTGCGATATTCATATATTCTTACACCCCTGGGGCCAGTTTGCCACTTAGCAACTACTTATTGACTAATTTTAAAATTATGTTTTAGTCCATCGGTCTATCTCAAAACTATCACTAAGCATTTTCATGACCATTTCATGTATGTTGTTTTTGTGAGAGAGCTTTTAAAGATAATTAAACTCCTCAGACGTCTGGTTCCCATCACCACCACTATAAAGAATTATGACTCTGTAGTTTTCTATAGAACAGAACATTTCACCCCCAACACGCTCAGAATGACATCTTAAAGGTTTAGTTGTGTGGAAATAAAAAAAATCCCTCTCAAGTACGTCTGACACGTTTTCTAAAGAAATAAACAAAAGTGTGTTGTACAGAAAAAAACATGAGCAGTAGCTATTTTGAAATTTGAATTTTTTTTTAAATCCCAAAAAAAAAGAAATAAATTCCATTTTTTACTGATCTTATTTTATATGTCTATGAGAATATCTGTGCAACAGATCTGTGTTTATGTGAACAATGTGTATTGTATTCAAATGTATGTCTGTTGTGTTTTGAGTAATTGTCGAATTTCACTTTCATGTAAACAGTTTGATTTAAAACAACAACAACAACAACAGCAGCAACGACGGCAGCAACAACATTAATCTGATTCACTTTCTCATCACCTCATATCAAATTACAGGTGAATATGGGTTCGTGCCTCCTCCATCCGGTCCCCAGTCATAGTAAGAGTGAGAAAACGAAAACACGGCAGGTTTTTACCACCACTTTCAATAAGTAACCAGCCATCCTGTCTGAAGGGAAACGGAAAGGCTGCTGGGGGTTTCACACAGGAGTCTGTGCACCGAGCTGCACTCTCAGCCCCAGCAGGAATGCACCGGTGCACAGCGTCACAAACAGAAGACGCTTACTGTAAGAGTCATACACGTACACTAACATGGCCTTCAATTCAGTGAAGAATCTAGAAGTGAAATGTGTGGTCGGCAGCACAGTACAGTGGCTGTTTTCGAAGCTCGCTGAGAGGCCTTAATGGGGCGGTTATTTGTTTGTGACATTGTTTTTCACAATCAGGGCCCATGTTCAGTATAAAAGATACAAATACAATGTTGTTTGATTAATGTGTACAATGTTAGAGTTCACTGTTCACTTCCCACACCATCCAACCCATAATGTTTTTAAGTCCTTGCTACCGCAGTTTTATGGGAACCAACCTTATGTGCCTGGAGCTGCCTATTCCGCCTGCAGCAGTTTAGCTCCGCCCACTCACACTGAAGTTCTAAGGAGTGTTGAGAACTGATAACCTCGACAAATGAGGGAACGTTTGACTGTGGAATGACTGTGGTTGGATGTGAAAGGCCTGTCAATTGAGATCTTGTAGGAGGTCAATTGTTTTATTAATGGAGCTGTGCATTGAACGTTAATTTAAAAAATTGCTTCAGTCACTTTCATAAATTAGCTTAAACCCTGGTTCTGCTCAAGCACCTCTTCTTAATCAAACTTTCCCAAATGTATTCAAGATTAAAGCTCAATTCGTTGTAAATATCAAGGAAAAGAAAAGCTAAGGTGGTAAGTCAGCACGAGAGGGCCAAAATATTCTTTACTTTAATTTTTATTTAAAGCAGCTTTGGTGCAGTTCTTCTGGTCATTATTATGATATTGACCGGATATCCACATGATATAAAGGAAAAGCAGAAATATATAGTCGCTGTCCAATGAAAAACATGCATCCCTAAAATTGCAATTTTACAGGAGAGACCAAAAACATACCTTACTTTCAATGTAAGTCAATGGAACCAGATTTTTTTCCAAGCTGTTTTGGGGCACTTCTATTGGTTCATTCATCATAAATGACCATTGGCGTGTTCAAATAATGTAGAAAACTTAAAATCGGCCAACAAAGGAAATACATGTTTTTCATTGGACAGCGACAATATGTATGTACTTGTATGGTAAGTATTAATTATAAAAAAACAATCATGTTTTTCTTTGGACAGCAATGATATATATATAATTACTAATTATAACAAGGTAGCAAACATGAGTGACTTCATAGAGCTGTGGTGCTGGTTTATATATATATATATATATATATATATATATATATATATATATATATATATATATATACATACATGAAGAGCCATAGCCCAGTGAAGTCACTTCTGATGCTATCTTGTATAAAGGGTATATGTATGTGCAGAAATAAGCAGGTAGGTGTCAGCGTGTCAGCTATATGTCGACCAAAGTGGAAGTGTCAAAAATGCCAGCGAGTTAAATAAACTGCCAGGATAAAGCAGCCCATTGAGGCTCAGGCCACAAGCAGGAAACGAAAAAAAACAGCCCAGCACAAAACACACCAACTGTCACAGGATCAATCACACATCTAACCGCCCCAAAACGTTTGGCGAAGTGAGAGCACAGCTGTGCGTGATATTGCAAAAATGATTATAAGCCCAATTAATTTATAACAACCCATAAAAAAGATGAGCATGAAAAAATGATATCTACTTAAAAAAATCTGTATCCTACATAAGTCCACCATTAAGTCACCATTAAATCTCCTAAACTAATGCAACACTCGATATCCTCAACGGAGGGAGCTGCTACCTTTGTGTGGTAAGGCTGCAATGGGAGCAAAGTTAGCGTCATGCAAACATGCCTAAACTATACAGTCTTTCATTAAACCGTGTTCGATAATCTCAAATTGACTTGGCGTGGTACATTTGTGATGATATTAATCCGGGGTCCTGGATATAGAGTTTATACATGTAATGTTTATAGCTGTAAAATAATAATCAACCTGAAAATTAAGAAAATGAATTAATTAAAGCTGTGTATTGATAAGAACCCAGCAATCATGATACGGGGCTTATGATTCAATATATTGCAATACTAAAGGCAAGGTAATGTATTGCGATTTTTTTATTAATTAAAAAATCATAATTATATTATTGTCATATTATAAAAAAACTAGTGTTCAGAGGTTGTACCTGCAGAACAATATTTGCATATATGTGTCTTCTGAGATTATACATCTAATGTTTATAACTGTAAAGTAAGTACAGGGCGGGTTACGATTCAATATATTGTGATACAGTTAGCAAGGTAATGTGTTTTAAGAATTATAAATATATTAAGAATATTTAATACTGCCACACTGCCACATGCATAGATTTGCTAATGCCAGCGGTGCACACTTATGCCACTTGTTTAGGTCTAATGGTCGAAGATGGATTGCAACACCTCTATTTAGTGGAACACTGGCTGCCATCAATCTCTGCATATAATCTTTTAATAATTATAATTATAATTTTAAAATTAAGAATCACAGTGAGAGAAACGATCACAAAATATAAAATTGCGATACTCATGTGTACTGATATCTACATGAATTCACATTAAGCTGTGTAACTTATATGCCATTAAACTGACTCTGATTTGTATGTCCAGGTTTGGTGGCCGGGCTAGAAGACAGAAAGCCACACTGGTCAGTTCTGCGTTTCGGCTTGGAATCTCCTCGGTCACGCTTCTGCAGTTAGTGTGGGAAGTGATTTTGCTTGACTGTAACTTCTGTAAGTTCTGCTGCTGTCAAATAAAATCGCTTACCAAAAACGGCCTAGTTCTTATATTACATGCGGGAAAACATACGCTGTGAATGTAAATGGTTACTGTTACTGGCCCTCTGTTACTGTTACTGCAATTTCTCATTCGCTTCAGTGATTCAGTGATGGACTTTTATCCTTCCTCCGCAGAGCATTCAGTGAGATGACACACTGTATTACGCTGCCTATTATTTCCTGTACTCCAGTCACCCAATGCCAAATACCATCATTTGTGTCACTGCGTGTTGTTTTTATGCTTGTTTATGGGTTCGCTTGGCTTGTTTGGTGGCCGTCATCTGAATCTCCAAGCGAGATTTCGGTTTTCAAAAAGTACGCATGCAATTTCTTGACCAAAATGACGTTGCGTTGCATCAGACGGGCCAATGGGATTACAGCGGGCCAGTCAACAGAGCTGAGCTGTACAGTAAACCCTTGACTTTCCATCTGACGTCTGCAGTGCTTGTGCTGGGCCTTCATGTATATGATGCACAGAGTGCAGTCACAGGGTTTCAGGCTGAATTGAGTTCCTCAGCCTGCTAACTGCTTCCCAGAAGCAGGCCTCTGAATGACTAATATTGAGCACTCGGGTCCCTGCTGGTGCTACTGAGTAATATTGAAGATGTGGCCCCTTTTTTCTGCGTACTGGAATGAGTAATTACGAAGGCGAAGCCTAAATCTCTTCTCTATTCTGTGAAGGGAATAATATTGCAGATGTAGGCCGCAATGGGGTAACCCTAAATGAGTCAAACCATCAAAACCATCCGCTGTCTCTCAAGCCTACATCATCAAGAAGGAAGCTATTTCTATCAGGCCTTTCTCAACATATCTTTGTCTCTTTCTATGGCATGGCTCTCTGACCAACGTTGACTCATCTTCACTGAAATTTCACCCACAGCGTCAAGAGGCTGCCATCTGCACAAACACTTCCTGTGAAATTGACAACTTTGAAGAGCCGCTTCGGGGAAGATTGTACTTTTGGGCTCTTCTTGGAATCCCATTATCTTGGAGTTATTTAAATAGGCATAGAAAAAAGAGCTAAGCTGAAATATGTGAGTTCAATGCCGTTTAGCAGAAGAGCTCCTGAGACAAACCAACCAAAAGCCGTTATCTGAGAAATAGCATCTCTACAAATGGTGGCCGAGGCCTGAATTTCGGCCGTGTTATAGAAAAACGAGTGCACAAACCACAAACGCCAATCTAGGTGTGATTGCTTAATAATTACATGTGGTTTGAGGTAAACGTGTGATTATTTAGGCCTAGTTGTTGGATGCTACCTCTCAGCTATGTGATCCTCAGAGCTCCAGTGCACAACTAGAGAAGTAAGCTTCAGACACCACACATGGTTGGCTCATTGGCTACACTTTGCACATGGAGTGTGTTTGACTTTTTTTTTTTTTTTGTCCAAGCTGCTCTTTTAAAAAACACAACCAGGGCCAAAGAGAACCTGCTGTAGCAGCTCGTTCCTCGGCTGTGGCTGAGCTTCAGCAAGACTATTTCACTTCTATTTAGACCACAAAGCTGTTGAATGTTACATTCAGGTTTCAAACAGGAAGGAGCTCGTTGTCCGACTACAGCCCCCCCACCACCCCTCTCGAAACCGCGACTAAAAACAGAGCGTGTACCAGCTGACATGACAGACTTTGCCGTAAGCAGCGTCTCTTAAATTTCCACCCCATTCACGTTGCGCAAAATGTGCGTGGGTCGTGGGCTGTGGACGCGTCAGTAGCAGCCTCAGAGCGAAAGTTGATGCAGATGCGATCGGAAGGCCGTGCTTTTGCCACCGAAACCGCACACCCTACAAATTGCAACCCTGCAGATGCTCCGGGCCCCTTATCGACCGTAATAATCATGAGAAAATGTCCCTCTAGCCTCAGGTGGACGTCCAGTAAAGTGGATAAACACAGCCCTAGTGAAGCAACGCATGAAGGTGTGAGAAATTTACCCACAAACAACCTTTTCAGACACCAAGAGTGGGAACACTGAAACTCATCATCAAGAGCAGTAATCATACTAAGACTGAGTGATGAGTCTCAAGCTACTGGAAGTGTTGTGTATTTTTTTTTCTTCATCACTTTAAAACTCCTCTTTCTTGCAAAATGACAATTGAACAGAGGAAAAACTTCAGCCTGACTCATATTGGCATGTGAACACGTGAAGATCCGCTGAGGTCTGTCAATATATTATATTATTGCTCGATGGAAAGTTTCTTGAGGTGATCGTTGTTAGCATTCACAGCTCCGTAATTCCTTACGCCACAACAAACTCAATGTAAATTGGCCGCGTGTCCATCAGACAAATGCAATAAACGAAAGAAAGAAAGAAGAAACCATGCTTAATGGGAACCATTATGGAAGACTGATGCCAGAACGCCAGCAATGTTTGTTTATTTGAGCTCAAACTCTCTTTGTCACCAGTTGGGACCTACTAACTGCCTGTTTTATTACCAGTTCCGATGTTTCAAGCCCTCGTCCAACTGGGGGAATCCCAATCACCACCTTAAGGGTCATTCAATTACCAAATAAGTGACACCTTTAGACGAGTCTGCAACTTTAGACGAGTGTCTGCAACTTTTATGTATCTTAAATTCTCAAACAAATGTTCGCATTGCAAAGTTTGCACGGCTGGCCGCTCACCGAGACGCTCGTTTTTAACATTCAGAATAGATATGCATGCTTAAATTTTCCCAAAACACAAAATTTTATCCCGAAGCCCCGCCTACTAATTAACACAGTGTTCTCTGATTGGTTAGCTTGCCTTCTCTGTTTTGATTGATCAACTGTCAGAGTGGCATCCTGCTTCAAATTCCACCTCCACATTCCTGTGGCTGTTCTTACAATGACATTGGTTCCGCCATATCAGTTTGAGCCAGAGTCCGATCCTGAAAGTCCGGCAGAAGTAGATTGAAGCAGGATGTTTCAAAGTGGTCCGTTTGTACTGTTTCAGCTCTCTGTGTGAGGGCGTGTCCAACTTGTACTTTATATCTTAGCAGACTGTTTACATGCACAAATATCTACATAACACATTAAATGACCTGAAAAACCCATACAGTTCCCCTTTATTAGTTGAATATGATTAAAAAATTGAATTTAAGTTACTGAAACATTACTAAGGCAATCAACAGCTAAAATCTCATGACCTTGACAGACTTAAGTGCAAAGACACCTCATGAAGAGTTCTCAATATTTGTCAACTAGAGGTGTCTAGCACTGATACTACATAGAACAGTAGGCTCAGAATTAGGTGGAGGTTGAGTCCTGATCAGTTCTTACCTGGTTCAGTAAAGTTTTCTCCTCTGTCGTCTCCTCACACACATCTATCTGCTCCTCCGCCCCGCTCACCTCTCCACGAGGGTCCGACACTAAAAAAGAGAGCACGTAGGAACGGTGTTGAGTTATTGGCTGACTCATCTCCCCTTTGATTTAAGATTCTTATTAACCAAGGTATTAAGAATCCGGACTCTGAGAAAAGTGTCTGCACAGTACTGGCTGATGAATATGAGTCTCACATTGTTCCACTTGACGGATGCAGCAGATACCCACAAGTGCCTTCAGTAAAACCACAAGCAGCAAACACAAATGCTCTGAAAAGCATTGTGGTGATTCTGGTGCTGTACACTCAAACAATAAGGCAAAAATTTCTCACGGATCCCAGGCCCCACTTTTCTTTCCTCATCTCAGACCTATTCTCGGTTTACAGGCAGGCAGTTTGTCCAAATTAAGCAGGCTATCTCAACTTTTTTTTAAATTCATGGAAAATGTTGTACTTAAGAGCTTTAAATATGAAAATATGCATTACGCTCCAACTATGGCAGGGGGCCTCCATAGGCATCCATTTGTAGTCGTTTCGATTCAATACAGTGCAGTAATTCACATATTTGTACAATCACCAATCACTTTATCAGATACCATCTCCTTCTATCTGCACTCATTGACCATTTTATCAGCTTCACTTACCAGATAAGTGCACTGTGTAATTCTACAATTATAGACTGTAGTTCATCTGTTTCTCAGTATACTTTACCGTCAGGACCCCCACAGTAAAGCAGGAGAAGTTCAAAATATATTTGAATTTTAATGGAACTAGAATTTTTTTCCAAGATATTTTGAAGCATTTCTATTGGTCCATCATGAAATTGTCACACAGTGTAAATGGCAACTGCTGCATTCATATGATAGAAAAATAGAGATACATGTTTTTCTCTGACAACACAAAAATGAAAAATGGGCTGTTGTAGTAGCTCAGTTTTCCTGTATGGATTTAAATGGTACAGTGGGGGGAAAAAAAAAAAAAAAAAAAAAAAAAAAAAAAAATATATATATATATATATATATATATATATATATATATATATATATATATATATATATATATATATAAAATAAAAAATAATTATAAAATATATATATATATATATATATATATATATATATATATATATATATATATATATATATATATATATATATATATATATAGGTGCCCTGTTGTGCGTATTTATGATATAAAAAACGTTTTGGTACGGTTGGCGAAATTGAATGTACCCCTGAACTTATTACTAGCGCGGTTGGGAGCAGACTCATTCCTGATTGGCTGGGGATACAAAAAACGCAAAGATCCGGCCAATCAGCGCTAGTCACGCAGCAGAGACCCACGAGCTAATCACGCGCCCTTTACGCGGCAAAACAAACGCAGTCCTGTGGTAAAGAAAATCGACCGTCACGACTAGTTTGGATACCGAGAAGCTAAAAATATAAAGTAAGTAAGTAACGACACGGTAAGCCATAGATTTGTTTTACGGTTCAGGTTGAAATGTGTTGTTTTATTTACGAGTCAGCGTAAAAACGTAGCGTTTTGTTTCCTTTCTCTTATTTAGAGAGCGAGAGGAAAACGAGTGAACATACGTGGCTGTATTTCTGGGTAAGGACATTAGCAGGGTGGTTGTATGTGAGCTGTGAACTGTTTGTTAAAATACGAGCTTTTAGATGCAATTTAAATGGAATCTGTTGGTGAAAGATTTATAGAGATATTCTCAGAGAAGTCTAACTGCCTTAAAGGCTCGTATTGTAACCCTATTCTTGCTTTTTTCAAAATAGAAGAGATTGAAATATGTAAACACTACCATTTAAATACACATAGGAACACTGAGAACCACTAGAACAGCCCATTTTTGTGTACACACGCATAGCATATTGTCTGCATTTATCTTTATCGTTTGAACACAACAGCTGTTCTTTATATACTGTGAAAGTTTTATAATGAACAGACCAATAGAAATGCTCCAAAACCCCTTGTAATTAAACATCTTAACATGAACTTGCATTGAAAGTAAATAATGTTTTGCCCTTATCTGTAATTTTTTTTTTTTCATCAACAGCAACAACATATAGACAATTTTAGACCACAGTATTTGAACTCATAGCACACAATAAACACTGTGAAGTCAAGGGGTTCCTAGTTCCAGTCCTGAGGCCCTAAAACTGAACCTACTTTTGTGCTTTCCCTGATTTACCACCCCTGTTTAAACTCTTTAAAACATCATAATTTTGATGACTTATAATATCCATTATAACTTTGGTGGATCAGGCATGAGACCCACTGTGGGGAGTTGTCTGGGTCATCCAGGAGAAATCTTTGTTCTTCAAACTGGAGTGCAAGATACCTACTTCCTTCAGAATAAGATATTTATGCTACCTCGTAATGATATCTGGTGTTCTTACTGGTGAAAATACACTTATTGCTAAGATAAAAGTTTTGTAAACAATAAGTTTAGGTGACTTTTGCACAGTTGTGTATGCTTGACTATAATTGTATTTATGACCAATTCTTCCTAAAACATTCTGCATAATAAGTAATTCAGAGTGGTGTGATGTGTGCAATGTTGACTTACAGCGGTGGCGTTGTGAACCATAAATCACACAACACATATATTTATGGTCGGAAACAACCACTGAACCTTTGCATGTCTCTTTCGAGATTATATATGTAATGATGGTAATCCAAATAAGTTTTGTTTGAGGACTGCTTTGCTTTAGACCACCCTGCTTGTAGCCCTTCACCATGAATGGCTTACACTGGCTTAGTGCTCCTGGTGTAGATATCATGGCATAGATATCGAGGCCGTAAAGAAACCGAATAAAATGTTGAAGCCACACTGAAAGATCTGCCACCCATGGTAGATAGCCTAAACCGACAGACAGCCAAGAGAGCAGATGGTGTAAAAGTTAAATTGTTAACTGTAGATAGAGCCCAGGAGCAAAAAATACTAATCATTTCATATTGCTGATTAGATAAATTAACACACTCCTCTTGTTGTGGGTATTATGACCTGATTTTGGTGCATATAGCTTCACAGCCATCATAAGTAGGAACAGAAGAAAGATCTAGGGTATGGGCCTTTTTAACCTTTGTAGTTGTGAAGCAAGAACTTGCTTGTATAGCCTATTCTGCACAGGGAGAACTGTGAGGGGGAAATAAGAGAAAGAGCTCAGAAAGAAAAAGAATAGGACAGAGACACAACGTGAGAGGGAGAGAGAGAGAGAGAACTGTTCTAATATGAAACCGCATGATTACAACACTGCTTCCTGTCTGTGTGTATAAACCACAGCTCAGTGCTACCCTGTGCTTCTAATATGAAATATTACTGCACAAACACAGTGTGCCACATTCATCATGTGTGTGTGTGTGTGTATATATACAACATCTTTATCTCATGGAATATATTTGATTATTTATTATTTTAGTAAATAAATGAGTTTTATATATTGAGAACTTTGCTGTTCACTCTTCAGTCCATATATGGTAACTGAAGATGTGTGTTTTGAAAACACTGCTGTCACAAAACCAGTATCCTTGCATATATCCACCTATTCAGCCAACATAAATTTAGCCACACCAGCAAAACACTTATCCAAACAGTATAAATACAGTAAGTAGTGCTTTTACATACATCAGTGTGTTTATTGAACCTTTTCCAAGCTTCTCCTTGGGGAAACAACCCAGTATTATTTACAGTTCTCATCTAATACCTGCTTTGACTGCTCAGTACTTCATTAAGCTAAATCAAGATTGCTGCTAAAGGAACTAAATACGTTCATACAATGTCTGGGGCGTCCAGGAGAAATCTGGAACTAAACTTCAAACCGCACAATATATTATCTGCTTCTTTCAGAATAAGGTATTAATGCTACTCTGTATTGTATTTATACAACTATTGCTGAGATAAAGGGTCTAAACAGTCTTAGATGCCTAAGACTTTTGCATAGTTGTATATGTTTGTCTTTAAAAGAGAATTTCACCAGTACGTCATAGGTCATCATAATAAGCCATTCAGAGTGGTTTGGTGTATGCAGCATTGACTTCCTGTACAGCGGTGGTGATGTGAACCAACACTCACACCACATATATAGTGCCCTTTTATTTACGGTCTGAAACAACCACTGGTTTTATACGTGTCTCTTTTGAGCTTATATATGATGGAAATAGTAAAATAGCAGTGAATCCAAATAAGTTTGGTTTGAGGACCGCTTAGCCTTGGACTGCCTTGCATGTACCCTACGCCATTAATGGATTTAAAAACATGTTTCAGGCATTTAGAACTATGCAGTGTCTCAGACCTCAGGCCGTGTATTCACAACCATTTCATGTGATATTTTGTGAGGTAGCCTTTAGAGGCATCTGGTTCCTATAACCACCATTGTAAACAGTTCTGTAAGTTTCCTTTCAGTTGAGCATTTCACATTCACAGACCATCCTGAATGACTTTACTGGCAATTCACTGATGTAATTCTGCAGAGTATTTTAAATAATTGGTGGAATTTACCTTTAAAGCCACAGTTAATAAACAGACTGCGGTGGCATGTGTCTTGAGGTAGCTGCTGAAGCACAACTTGGTGGTATCACTCAGAAAGTGGTCGGTCACACAGTCAGCAACAGCCAGCCATGCACCTGTTTATTAAAGTGTTTGGCTGCTTTCCTTTTTTGTGCTGAAGTATAGATTTGGCCGTCAGCCAAACTGTCCACCAATTTCCTTTTCACTTCAGTCCACGTATAGTGCTGTGTGTGAAAACCCAGGATGCTGCGCTTTCGAGATCACCCACTTCCTGTGCTGCGGCATTCTTTTGTTATACTTGACGTACCACAGTCTCAGGACCCGTTGGGGTGGTCAGCCATTGCCAGAAAGCATTTAGTTTCGAAATAAGTGGTAATCAATTCTGTTAACTTGTAACTTAAAGGGGAACTCCACTGACGCTTTACTCTATATATGTAATTGAGTGTAATTAAATTACTGAGAAGTAAACAAATAACTTTAGTGTGGTTTAATGGGAGATTGTTCATTGAAGAGAATTACTGTTTCTTTACAGAGCTGGTGATGGGAATCATTGCTCATGATATCTACATCTTTAATATGGCCACTTTATTTGCTGTGCAAAATGACAAAATCTTGTTTTGGGCTACCATTTTCCCTAACGATGCCCTGCATGTCCCAGTCCACGATAAATTAATTCTAAAAAAGGTTGCAAACCTTATCTCGAAACATCATTTCTAGCCTTTACATTTAACAAGTTTCCTAGTTTTTAAGAGCCATTAAAATTTCCAGATGTCTGGTTACTATCACCTCCACTGTGAACAGTTCTAAATGGAGCATTTAACATCAAACCACCCTAAATAACTTTTTTTTTTAACATTTTAACAAATTAATTAAGCAAACATTTTGGAAAATGGCTGGAATTCCCCTTCATCTTTATCAGCCATTACCTCAACCTGATATGCTAATATAACTAACAATGAATGGAAGCCCGTAACCACCAATTAACATAATGACCTTTGTATTATGCTAATTAGTGCCCGTTCACTGTTAGCAGTATTATCATTTCTGACTGCCCACGTAGTAATTACTCAGTCCCATAGCTGCACAGCTTACGTATGAACATCAAATAGTCAACAAGAAAGTGGCTTAAGGAATTTCTGCATAAATGTATTGTTTGAGTGGTTTAATGCTAAATGCAGTGTTGTCAGAATGGCTTGCAGGGATCTTGATGTGAACCAGAAGTGCGATTCAGACGTCTGGACCGTTCAACGCCTCCCAGTTGTCAAGTTTAAAAACATAAATTGGTTGTGAATGTGTTGCCTGATCACTAAGACATTGTTTTATGATAGTTTAGGGGAAAGTGTTTTGGATTAAACTTGCGTTTTTATTTTTTTTAAGATACTTAAAGTACATACAAGGTGCTGTACCGCAAAGTCGTACCCTTTAACCATCAGCAGCATCAAATATTATAACTCAAAAGATTCACTGGAGGTTTTAGATAGTAAATAAAATATATTAATTTTTTTTGTTATATTTCAGCTGCAGACATTGTGACCCCTGGTTCCCATCACCACCACAGTAAAGAAAATTCAAGACGGGAAGTTTCTCTACAATAAAACAATTGCTTTAGCACTCTACTTGTTTCTCATGTGTCAATATTGTGATATTAGAGGCACTCAACGCTGATAAACTCATATAGTTGATATGGCAAAGCCAGATGGTACATATGCAGTAGTATGACTGTGCTGTTAGAAGTCTCGTTCCTGTAATACGCCTGACTGAAATAACAGCTATTCAGTGTGAGCGTAAGGTTAATTCTTTAATTGGAAAGATAAGTCTTATCAGCCCTGATAAGCTTTATGGGATACTCAGTATGTTAAGAGTTTATCAGATGCGGTGTTTTTTTTTTTTTTTCTTTTTTTTTTTTTCTTTACGCTAGCAGCAGTACTGTACATGTTTCTGTTTCCCTTAACCACTTCCTCAGTTCTGCCTACAGTCACAAATATCTAACCAAGCTCTTACGCTGCGCAGTACAACCCGGCTCGGTATCTCTTCGTCTTCTTGTGTGGCTCAGCTTATTTTGTTGATTAGAATTTCAAACCACATACTTACTGAAACTAAAATACTGACTGCGAAATACTTAAGAGCCACCGATTGACGTAAGAAAAGCGGATGACGTGCAGTTACGGCTCTTAAAAAGCCATTCTAATGCTGAAAATATCTTTCCTGATCTGAAATATTTTCTCTGCCAATATAATTCCTATAGAAAGTGAGCCGATATAGTAAAAAATTAAATACATAGCAAATTTGAGTTTACTATAGATTATAGAGTTAGGTTTTTGGCAGTAGATTTGATGTTCTAACACGTATAGACTATAGATAAATCGCAATACGTAGAACAATGAATGAACAGTCAACTCTTAATGACCCTCCACAAAGTTCAGTAATATCACATTGTTGGACTTACCCATTGTAAAAGTGTGCCTCGCCCAGTGCTTCTGATTTCGGCGTGCTGTCGCTCCTTCCTTCACCGTGCTGTCTTTGGTCTGCACTCTAGTTAACAGCTCCACAATATGCGCTCACCACAAAAGAAAAAAGCCTTTCGAAATCTTGAGGTACGAACCAGATTGGTCTTTCCGCCTCTCATTGGGCAAAACGCTTTATGACTTCCTCACCTCACTGGGGCAAGGGACTATGGGATCTTGAGTTTTCTTTCAGAGAGCAGTCGGCCAGTTTTGTATGTTTATTTTTCATTTAAAGTTTAAACTGTTCCTTAAACAAACTACAGCAAGAACATTTAACATATGCTTTTAGGCAAAGCTGAAAAGTTTGGACTGCTTAAATATTTTTTAATGTTTCTTAGACAAATGAAAATAATGCAGTTGATATCACTGCATGACATTATTTCAAACTTTTTTGGGGGGATTAATGGGGAATGTCACTGATTATACTGACAGCTGCATGATGAAATCGTTCAATAAACTTATTTAGATTGGTTTGATGTGAATTGGTTTGATGTTTATAACATCTCTGCCCAAGACTGACAAAGTTGCGTACAAGCCCGACCCAAACCACATCATTTAGTTTTGAGTGTGAAGCTGGTCCAAGTTAAACTAAATTCTATACGAAAACTGACCTAGGATACCACTAATTAAATGATTAAATAGTGACATTGTAGCTCATTGGGGAATTAAATAAAAAGAAATAAATTAAATTAATAAATAAATAAAAAAGAAATTTAGCTGTCAGAACCTAAGCTGTTTATTTCACTTGCATTCATTGCTGGTGGGTATCAGTGGACGCAGATTAACCTTTGAAGTATTTATTATGTAGTAAAGCAGATAGGAGAAGTAAAAACTAAAGCAGGAGGAAATGAAAAAGCAGGTGAAAACCTGAACATTAAATAGGCCATAAAATAGAAAACATTGTCGTCGAGTCACATTATTATGACCACTTTTGACAGTAGCACACAGCTCATAAAGAAAGTCATGTGTCAAGGTCTGGGATATTTTTCCATGGCATTTTCTGGACCCACTCATCCACCCACTCTTAACCGATTTGGGTATGAAGTTGTCCTTGCAGATCACGTACACCCATATGTGCTGATTGTCTTCTCAGGGGCAGATGGGATCTTCCAGCAAGCGTCACACGGCTGGAAATATCCCACATTGGTTGGAAGAGACGACCAAGACTTCCAGATATTCCCCAAACGTGAACCAAGTTGAGCATTTGTGGGACCACTTGGATCGTTGTGTTCGTTCAATGGATCCTACTTCATGCGCCCCCAGCCTCTGTGGGATGCATTGCAGTTAGAATGACTCCAGATACCTGTGACAACCTACCAGGACCATATTGAGTCTCCTAACCCGTCTAGCTGCTGTCCAAGCTGCACATGCTGATTACTCTGGACATTAGCTGGTCATAATAATGTGATTTGTCTATGTAAATCCGACATACCATGAACCTGAAATACAAATCGTGTATCTGCAAAAGAGGACAGTAAAACGTACTAATTACCAAAACCTAAACTGTTCCTGCCCAGTGAAACAACAATAGCGCAACAGCAGTGGCTGCCTATACATGCAGAAATGTATCGTTCCAGGCTGTAAAGAGGATGTCG
Organism: Megaleporinus macrocephalus; assembly: GCA_021613375.1. Classification (NCBI taxonomy): domain Eukaryota; kingdom Metazoa; phylum Chordata; class Actinopteri; order Characiformes; family Anostomidae; genus Megaleporinus; species Megaleporinus macrocephalus. Next base: position 8,912,284 of record CM038710.1, on the reverse strand, counting down.
GCACTTTCCATTCCCCTTCCAAGGAACTGAACTGTCAGCAGTATGATTGATGTTCATGAAGTCTGTTTCACCTTAAATGCTACAGCTTGTACAGGTACCAGAATGTAAACTGGTACCTGTACAAGCAGCTCCCACATCTTCAGCTCCTACATCTTTAAGAAGATCCTTAACAACTTTAATTCAGAGTTGTTAGCTTGCTGTTCACATTTCACTACCGAAGCTGTGAAAAACTGAGCTTTGAGCCTAAAACATCTAGAGAATGATGTCAGAACCTGACGTGAACAGATGTTTCCAGCTCTGGGGTTTGTGAGATTTCCCACCATTTTTGTCATTACCAGCATATGAATATTACTATTTGGATACATAATTAAAATGCCATTGTAACTCCTTGTTTCTGTCACCACTACTGTAGAGAAGGTAGTTGGTAAGTATCTCTACAAATAATCATTTCACATCAACCCACTCAAAATGACTTTGCCTCCGTCTTTATGAATGAAAAAATCAGTGGAAATGCCAGTAAAGTTGTTTTCAGTTAATTATAAAGAATGTGTAGAACTGCATCATAGTAATGGGTGAGTGGATAGTTCATGAGTGCTGTTTCATGGCTCTGATGACTTCACTGGAAAAAAAAAGAAGTCCTTCTGTGAAAAGGTGTGGCCCAACTTGTTCTATATTTACATATTCCTTTTATACTACTGAATTTCACTGCAATACAGCTACTTCTGTTTTTCTTTAGTGTTACTCAATTCGAAGATTGCCTTTAATCTGAAACTCTTTGTTGAAACATACGTGAGTACTAATGTTTTCCAGTTCTGGTAAATAATAACAGTTATAATAAATGGATAATTTGACAAACAATTAAACAATATGTGGAGGTCATTTAGAATTTGTAAATAGAAAAGGAGCTTCTTTATAAAGATTTAAATTGCAGAAAAAAAAAAAAAAATATATATATATATATATATATTTTATGGGCTCCTGATCAAATGGCAACAATAACTGAACTGAAAACATTTCAATACAATTCTTGTTTATTTGCTGAATTTGAAGGCACATTTAGTGATGTTTGGTCCGATAGCTTTCCGTTCTGTTTGCACTGAAGGAACAATCAGCTGTTGGTACACAGCCCTGGCTCTATAAAAGGGAAACGAAACAAAGTAATTTGGACAGAGCCACACTACACTCTTCCAGCCAGTCAGCAAAAGGGAGTGTTTGTGCTCATGCACTGTCAATCAGGACAGTAGGCTGAGTAACAGCCAAAGAGGAGAATTTCTGCAGAACTAAGGAGTGCTTTGATCAGTGAAGGAGCGAAAAGCCGAGATTACATCATTGAGGCATGCAACTGTCTCTGACTTGACAAGGCTGCAGTTGGCTAAGATATGAAAATGTAACTGCTGCACCATTTAAGGTGGAACAGGAAACTGGCAAAAAAGAATTTATTTCAGCCTGAAGGGATGAGAAGGTTACTCTGTGTCTGTTGACATCTCTTACCCAGTTTTGTCCTACAAAGTCCTACAAATCGTCCCCAAAGACAAACGTGTCTCCATTTTATGACCATTTTTCTTTTTCAATGTAATTTGAACACGACAGCTGCCATTTACATTGTGTGAAAGTTTCATGAGGAACAGACCAATAGAAATATTCCAAAGTAACCTGGAAAAAATTCTGGTTCCATTGACCTACATTGGAAGTAAAGTCTGTTCTTGTCCTCTGTAAAGTTGTGATTTTGGACATGTTTGTTTTTATTCTGACAGCGACAAGGGTCAGCTCCGCCTACTTCCTCTCAGCAAGCGTGCATTCACCAAAAATGATGCAGTCATTCTAAATGAATGAAGCAGGATTGTTCTCTACAGGCGTGTATATGAGAGCTATTACTACAATTACAACTATTAAGAATGACTTGATTACTTTTGTGTTAATTGCTGTTGCCTGTGAAAATATCAAAGCATATTTTGTGGGATATATTTTTTCCCCCACTATGTTAAACTCAAATAAATAAAAAAATAAAGAGAGTATTGCATGCAAGCCTGTTTCCTGTAGAGCAGGGGTTTTTAATTAGAATTCAGTAAGGTCCAGTCAGAGGGAATTTACCTCAGGCAAAGGTCCAGACCGTGTTTGTGTTATGACCGTAACTCGTGTTATGATTCAGTGCCATATCCTGTATACTTAAGTAGCCTAGTAGTTCTATCAGCATTTTATGTCATCAGCAACTGATATAAGCCAAATTACAAATACTGGCTCAGATCTGATTGGCTGAGGAGCGCATTTGGGTCAAAGACAAGAAAAGCTACCATAAAGACAAGAAAAGCTCCGCCACTTAAACACTTATCGGTTTGGGTCCGCACTGGATGACGTCTGCTATAGAGGCTGTGCTAACGTAGTACCTGAGAAACTCACCACATATTTATTTATTTATTTATTTATTTAATTACAGATGCATGTTGAATTAAACCACAGTAATGGCTTCTATTAGTCAAACATCAACAATTTTAACTATTAATAGGTTTTTTACCTGTTAACCCTTCATGTCCATAGAGTTTAATACAGTAGGATAAGAAACTTATGCATTTCTTGTAAAGAAAGAAAAGCAATACTTTGGGTGTGTTTGGAATCGTCTACTAGTCAGTAGGTACTAGATTAGAATCAGTACGTACTGCTAGAGCGGCAGACTAGTAGGTGAGTTTTAGTAGCCAGTTTTAGTGAGTTTTAGTGCGTTTTTGTCTGATTATGTATCACATGGTGTCGAGCTGTAGCTCAGAGAAGATGAAAGAGGAGGAATGTAATCATTGTTTATCTCAGCAGTAGCTCTAACTTCTGTAGCGGCAGTTCACTAGTCGTAGCTAAGTACACACAGCCCACGTTCCGCTTTTCACAGTTTTTTTTTCCTCCGCTTTGAATTCATCTGTGGCTACAGGTGGTCGCATACTCAAAAATGGTCATCTGTGTGCCGTTCGCCTACTACTCGATGCCTACTGAGTATTCGGACATGCTAGCCGTGCTATTTTCAGACTATTTTCGGATTTCGGACGCACCCTTTGTCTCTTTGGTTTGAGGGGTTGTAGGTAAATGAGTAGATTCAGGATTCAAGAGTTTTATTGTCATATGTACAGCAGAACAGACAGTTACACTGTACAATGAAATTCTTACTTTGCTGTTCCTCCATTCACCAATAGATAAAGATAACAAAAAAAAGAAATAATAAAAAATATATTATTATACTTTGTATATTTTGTATATAAGTTGGAGTAAATAAAAGTATTTTTATAGTTTAAAACAATACAAAATAAAAGTCATGTGTGCTTTTATGTGCAGGTATGAAGAGCAGCAGCCATAAAGTGCAAGTTGCAAATAACAAATGTAAACAATAATGTTTTGTGCGAGTAGTGAACGTAAACAGTATTGTATGTGAACAGCAGTACAGTGAACGTAAACAGTATTGTATGTAAACAGCAGTACAGTGAATGTAAACAGTATTGAATGTAAACAGTAGTACAGTGAGTGTAAACAGTATTGTATGTAAACAGCAGTACAGTGAGTGTAAACAGTATTGTATGTGAACAGCAGTACAGTGAATGTAAACAGTATTGTATGTAAACAGCAGTACAGTGAGTGTAAACAGTATTGTATGGGAACAGCAGTACAGTGAGTGTAAACAGTATTGTATGTAAACAGCAGTACAGTAAATGTAAACAGCAGTACAGTGAGTGTAAACAGTATTGTATATAAACAGCAGTACAGTGAGTGTAAACAGTATTGTATATAAACAGCAGTACAGTGAATGTAAACAGTATTGTATGTGAACAGCAGTACAGTGAATGTAAACAGTATTGTATGTAAACAGCAGTACAGTGAGTGTAAACAGTATTGTATGTAAACAGCAGTACAGTGAGTGTAAACAGTATTGTATGTGAACAGCAGTACAGTAAATGTAAACAGCAGTACAGTGAGTGTAAACAGTATTGTATGTGAACAGCAGTACAGTGAATGTAAACAGTATTGTATATAAACAGCAGTACAGTGAGTGTAAACAGTATTGTATGTGAACAGCAGTACAGTGAGTGTAAACAGTATTGTATGTGAACAGCAGTACAGTGAGTGTAAACAGTATTGTATGTAAACAGTAGTACAGTGAGTATAAACAGTAGTGTATGTTAACAGCAGTACAGTGAATGTAAACAGTAGTGTATGTAAACAGCAGTACAGTGAATGTAAACAGTATTGTATGTAAACAGCAGTACAGTGAGTGTAAACAGTATTTTATGTAAACAGTAGTACATTAAGTGTAAACAGTATTGTATGTAAACAGCAGTACAGTGAATGTAAACAGTATTGTATGTAAACAGCAGTACAGTGAATGTAAACAGTATTGTATGTAAACAGCAGTACAGTGAGTGCAAACAGTAGTGTATGTAAACAGCAGTACAGTGAGTGTAAACAGTATTGTATGTAAACAGCAGTACAGTGAGTGCAAACAGTAGTGTATGTAAACAGCAGTACAGTGAGTGTAAACAGTATTGTATGTTAACAGCAGTACAGTGAATGTAAACAGTAGTGTATGTAAACAGCAGTACAGTGAATGTAAACAGTATTGTATGTAAACAGCAGTACAGTGAGTGTAAACAGTATTTTATGTAAACAGTAGTACATTAAGTGTAAACAGTATTGTATGTAAACAGCAGTACAGTGAATGTAAACAGTATTGTATGTAAACAGCAGTACAGTGAGTGCAAACAGTAGTGTATGTAAACAGCAGTACAGTGAGTGTAAACAGTATTGTATGTAAACAGCAGTACAGTGAGTGTAAACAGTATTGTATGTAAACAGCAGTACAGTGAATGTAAACAGTATTGTATGTAAACAGCAGTACAGTGAGTGTAAACAGTATTGTATGTGAACAGCCGTACAGTGAGTGTAAACAGTATTGTATGTAAACAGCAGTACAGTGAGTGTAAACAGTATTGTATGTAAACAGCAGTACAGTGAGTGTAAACAGTATTGTATGTGAACAGCAGTACAGTGAGTGTAAACAGTATTGTATGTGAACAGCAGTACAGTGAGTGTAAACAGTATTGTATGTGAACAGCAGTACAGTGAGTGTAAACAGTATTGTATGTGAACAGCAGTACAGTGAGTGTAAACAGTATTGTATGTAAACAGCAGTACAGTGAGTGTAAACAGTATTGTATATAAACAGCAGTACAGTGAGTGTAAACAGTATTGTATGTAAACAGCAGTACAGTGAATGCAAACAGTATTGTATGTGAACAGCAGTACAGTGAATGTAAACGGTATTGTATGTGAACAGCAGTACAGTGAGTGTAACCGGTATTGTATGTAAACAGCAGTACAGTGAGTGTAACCGGTATTGTATGTAAACAGCAGTACAGTGAGTGTAACAGTATTGTATGTAAACAGCAGTACAGTGAGTGTAAACAGTATTGTATGTAAACAGCAGTACAGTGAATGTAAACAGTATTGTATGTAAACAGCAGTACAGTGAATGTAAACAGTATTGTATGTAAACAGCAGTACAGTGAGTGTAAACAGTATTGTATGTGAACAGCAGTACAGTGAGTGTAAACAGTATTGTATGTAAACAGCAGTACAGTGAATGTAAACAGTATTGTATGTAAACAGCAGTACAGTGAATGTAAACAGTATTGTATGTAAACAGCAGTACAGTGAATGTAAACAGTATTGTATGTAAACAGCAGTACAGTGAGTGTAAACAGTATTGTATGTGAACAGCAGTACAGTGAGTGTAAACAGTATTGTATGTAAACAGCAGTACAGTGAGTGTAAACAGTATTGTATGTAAACAGCAGTACAGTGAATGTAAACAGTATTGTATGTAAACAGCAGTACAGTGAGTGTAAAAGTATTGTATGTAAACAGCAGTACAGTGAATGTAAACAGTATTGTATGTGAACAGCAGTACAGTGAGTGTAACAGTATTGTATGTAAACAGCAGTACAGTGAGTGTAACAGTATTGTATGTAAACAGCAGTACAGTGAATGTAAACAGTATTGTATGTAAACAGCAGTACAGTGAGTGTAAACAGTATTGTATGTAAACAGCAGTACAGTGAATGTAAACAGTATTGTATGTAAACAGCAGTACAGTGAGTGTAAACAGTATTGTATGTGAACAGCAGTACAGTGAGTGTAAACAGTATTGTATGTAAACAGCAGTACAGTGAGTGTAAACAGTATTGTATGTAAACAGCAGTACAGTGAATGTAAACAGTATTGTATGTAAACAGCAGTACAGTGAATGTAAACAGTATTGTATGTAAACAGCAGTACAGTGAGTGTAAACAGTATTGTATGTAAACAGCAGTACAGTGAATGTAAACAGTATTGTATGTAAACAGCAGTACAGTGAGTGTAAACAGTATTGTATGTGAACAGCAGTACAGTGAGTGTAAACAGTATTGTATGTAAACAGCAGTACAGTGAGTGTAAACAGTATTGTATGTGAACAGCAGTACAGTGAGTGTAAGGTGCAGTTAAAACCAGTTCAGATAGGAGAGGTTAGAGAGGTAGTGCGTGAGGTGTTCACAAGCCTGATGGCCTGTGAGTATAAACTGTTTGTCAGTCTTGTGGTCCTGGACTTCACACTCCTGTAAGTGTTGAGAACTTGTTGTGGTTATCGCTTTAAAAGTTTTGTAAAGTGCCTAGCCTGAGCATCCACTAGCCATGATTTTTTCTTATGAAAAAATGAATGTATGCCTCAGTACTAACATGTCTCACTGCATTTTTTTTGTGTTTTTGCACTCTCTTTTGAAAATGGGGCCGAATTTGGGTCACCCCGGAAATGTTTTGTAATAAATCTACTTTTATGAATTTACGTCTCAATATTCAGATGTTCCTTGTGCAATGTAACGTCTGCCTGTATGAATTTATCCTGCACATGGGCCCCATACTGTGTTTTTGTGTGGTTTTTCTGGTTCACTTGGAAATGGGGGAGAGCGGGGATTGCCCCGATACAGAGATGTGCGTGAGTCTTAAGAAGCACAGGTGAAAGTTCTGTTGAGAATTTCCCCTTAGCACATAATACCTAAACAACAACTTCAACAAAGAGCTTGATAATAAGCTTGAGTTAAAATGACTGGCTGGTTGCTGTGTTCTGTAATGTCTGATGTGCAGTACCTTCCTTACTTGGTAACGGTTGGTAACGTATAGTCGGGCAGCACAATTCGAACAGCAGAAATACCAGGACTAATATTTACTCCTACAGAGTTTAGACAGTAAGTGCTAGTGGTAAATGTAGAGCGTCATTACCGGTTAACCCTTTAAACTAATAAAGAACTTTGCACATCGCTCACATCAGTTTCATAGTAGTTACTGAATCATTTATAGTGAACATGAGTGAGTATATGAGTTAACCGGCCTTAAAATGAATAGCTCAGTAAGAGGTCCATCGTTCTTGGGGTTTAAAGGGGAAACTCCACAGATTGTTTAGAGTCTTAACTTCAGAATTTAAACGGTTGAAGTTGTTAAGATTGGTTGGATGTGATACGCTTTGTTGTAGACAATTGCAGTGGTGATGGGAACCAGGTTGTTCTCAAGTTATTACACAAAATGCACAGTATCAGAGTCATACGTTTTTGGAAAATACATTTTCCAAGGCCTTTTACAGAGACGCTGATGGGAACCACACCATTGAATGCTACACCACAGACAGTTATATCAAGAAAATGGTTATGAATAGGCTGCCTGGTGCCTGAGACACTGTTTTACATAGGTTTAGAGAGTAAGGCTGTAACCTAAAACTTTTTTTTTTTCGTTTCTAAAGTCATACGTGGCAGAAGAGGTACAGTCCCTAAACGACACTGATTTCTTCAGATTTATCTTTATTTAACCATGATCGTCATTAACATACAAACTCGTCTGGGATAGTAAATAAATATCCCCAGGACTGCAATCCATTCTGCCACTGCTAGTTTCTCTAAAACATACTTATCACAATAGAACTGTCCAAATGACTGTTTACATGTGAGTGATTGAATTACATCAATTTAGATTATGTATAAGTACGTTTGAAAGCATGCTAACATCATTTTTAAGTGTCGTATTGCTGTTTTTCTGTCTGTCGGCACGTCCCAGAAGTTAAATTTTTAGGTTAAGAGTTTAAAGCTCCAGAGCATATCGTCTGCAAGTCGATGGGATGCAGCCCAGCACGGAACTGCCTCTGCATTTCAGAAACGGGGTTCAAAAAAAGCCCCATCCTGATTATGTAGAAAAATGATGTTCGCCGCGTTTGTTTTGAACTGTCGAGCTGTTATGATGTTCTGGTAGGCCGTTGCGTACCTGATGGTGCACAGCAGCCGGTATTTTGGCTGCTGAAGTTTCGGATCTGTGTTACGGAGGGGCCTGTGTCTCTATCGCTGTCTCTCTCTGTGTCTTCCACCTGCCCGGATAGTCCCTGACATTTAACCAAGTTTAACCTTTAAATGTCAGAAAGAATAACAGAGGCCTCAGCCCAGAGGCCAGGCACACCAAGGGAGTTTCTCGGGTGAAAAATATTAGACAAAACATCCGCCGCTCTGTCTGGCTGGGAGACAGAAGCAGTGTATCTGGCGTCTTTCTGCCACGCAGGCTTCGTAAAGCCTGCAGCCGCGCTGGACGGGCCCGAATAGCCGAGCGAGTCGGTGAAATTGTGCACGCTGATATCAGAGGGATGGAAACGAGGGAGGTTTCAGTGCGGGAGTTTTCGGTATTGCGTCTTACTCAGTCTGAGATCACACCACACTTTCAGAACGTCCCAGGCTCCACATGCCTGAAGCTGCTCAGAGATAAACTGCTGATGTGTGAGCCGCTCTCGTCTTCTCTCTCTGTGTAATCGTTATCTGTGACCTCTCAGGTCATGATGTCATCTTGGCGCTCGCGTTATTAGCGTATGGGATGAGCGCCCGCTCTGGGTCTAACATGATTTTCTCTACGAGGGAAAACATGAATGTTTTTGAAAATCACTCCTGTGGTTAACCAACACGTTCCAGAGCCTGTATGTTTTGTTCTACATACTTTTTTTTTTTCCCCGAATATGAAGATGTGATATGAGTTACGAGGTCGCTACTTAGTTTAAATGGAACTTTTCTACATGTATGCACTGAACTGATGTAATGAGACTGATGACCTCACCATGAAAACCAGCATTGTTTCAATGTAGTTAGCGCTCTTGGAAGTAACCAAACATGAGTAGCTGTTCTTTTATATAACAGTGCTGATTTGTTGAAGGTGTTTTGCTTGAAACTTGGTTCTGAATTGCGGCGCGTCACTAGTTGCATAAAGCGTAACAACAATCTAAGATACCTAACGCCTGTATAAAAATGTATTTCCGGCTATGCACCAAGCAGTGTTCAAATTAACAAATGAAACGAAATGAAACTCAGATTTTTTAAACTTGTAACGGTTCCCTGTGCAAATATATATATATATATATATGTATATGTAGATAATTGGCTTGAAATAATGCAAATATTACATTGTGCCTTTGTTGTTGAGCTTTTTTTTTATTACAGTGGCGGTGATGGGAATCAGCGTTCACCATGTCTACAACTCTAATATGACCATTTTATTTACCATCAAAATCACCAGTGAGCCCCCCTGAATGATGATTCAGCTTTTCAGTTCTCTTTGATTGAGCAAAAGATGTTAATGGCAGGGTTTACAGCTAGCAAGAAAACTATTTTGCAACTTTGGATTGCCCCTCAACTGCTAATTTTGGATCTCTAGTTTAAATACATATATCTCAAAATATAGTTAGAATGGAATACCTAGCAGCTAAACCTAACAAAGCACAATCCTTAACAATTGGTAATTGGGAGTATTTATATGATTTTATCCAAGATATTGTTTTCTGTGAACCTGTTTAATATTTATATCAGTCTTGCCATCCCCTCCCTACCCCCAAGTTGGTCACAAAAAGAAAATCACCAGTGAGCCCACACATGCTGTCCATGTTTTTATATGTAACCTTGATAAAAAGATGTTTGGTTTTGGTTGACTATTTTTCCTTATAACACTCTACCTGTATTCCTCTACTCTATAGTTACACACATTTAATAAAACATTTTTCTGTAAAGGGAGTTTTTTTAGAGGCCTCCTAAAGCCCACCTATGGTGCTGGTCATAATTAGAACAGAAACACAACAAGCAAGCAGTTGGTATTTTTTAAATACAGACATTCATCTACAATATGCTCATAAAAGTGTAATTAATTACCATTAATTACCTCTAGGCTGCAGATAATGAGGAGAGTCAAACAGTATTACTTAATGGCCAAGTTCTAAGATTGAACCTTCGAGAACCTATCCCTGTAGATTTCTTTGAAAATCTGAAAAGACGTCTCCTAAAAATAATAAAAAATGCAATTTTTAGCTGTTGAGGCTTCTGAGTAATTAATTATTCAAAATATGTTTTCTCCTTGACATTGCTAAGTAGTAACATCTACTGGCTTTAATGTCTGTGAATGAAATTAACATTTTTACTGTATACCAATAATCTAATAACTAGTCCAGTTAGAGTCAGAGCAGGCTCAGACAGGAAGATAACTTGTGCCCGTTTTTTTTTTTTTTTTTTTTTTAGATCATAATTAAAAAATAATGTTCTTTACTGTTTACTGTGAGTTGCATGATACTGGTGGGGTTGGGTCCCCCACCTAAGATGTTGATGAGGTCCCCTGAATGTACAGAAACCTGCACATACGGTCATTTTAGTATCGCACTGGCTCAACACTGGCGTAATTCCCCAGCACGACTAATGCATATTCACTCACACGTAACGGAAAGAAAATTAACAGCCTTAACCTCTGTGGTGAAATATTACTCGCCACACCGGAGTGGATTGAGCGCTAATATGCCATCGCTGACTCGATTCTAGACTTCCATGCTAGTAGTCGAGTAGGCTGCTGAAGTGGGGTAGGAAGAGGGAGTTCTGAAGTAAATACGCTCAGTGACTCACATAGTGGAACAGTGAAGAACAAGCAGGCCCACAGACACCGTGTGAGACAGAAGAGACCTGAAAAAGAGAGAAATCCCCCTTTTATTCATCTCAGGCAGAGAGAGAGAGAGAGAGAGAGAGAGAGAGAGAGAGAGGTGGTAAAGCTAAGGTCAGCCAGCCCAGCAGAAAACAGACGTTAAAGAGTTAACCAGAAATATCGTCATTCCGGTCAAAACTACCAGGTCTTCATTTGACTCACAGTCCTGGGAACAGAGAAACAATCTCAAGACCTCGTCCAGTTATGAGCCACAATTTAGCCACGATCAGTCTCCAAATGCAGAGATATTGATGATGTGAAACGGTTAACTGCTTATCAGGCCTGTCGAAGAAGATCTGCCTCTTTGGTTAGAGTCAGTGGAAAATGGAAAATCATAACGCGCTCTTGCGTGGTGTCAGGGAGGGTCTTCAAACAAGCTGAACGTTTTCTCTCAATGACAGGAGGGGTTGGTGGGCAGAGGGGGAGAAAACAATACCAAGATATTAACTTTTTATACTGCGTGTGCACGGTGGTGTAGCTAAAAGTTTCAGAGAAAATCACAACCAGAACTGTTTTTTAATATTGTGATGAACGGTGACGTGAACTAAACTGGTAAAAAAAAAAAAAAAAGAATTTTTTATTATAATTAATACAAAACAGTAATAAATGTGTGTCGATTTTACGATATTAGTAGGCTTGTTACTGTGCCTTAAAGCAACATGATGTCGTAGAGCAATCAGACAAAACTTGGTGAAGGACGCATCTTCTGAGGGTTGAATTATCTACAGCTTCTCTCCTTTTAGTTCATTCTGTTTATAATCAGATCTGTCAGAGTCACCAGCTACACTCCGAAACGCTTCTCATCCTCTGTACTAACCCAAACCAGAACTAACTCTGTCTCTGTACCAACTCAAACCAGAACTAACTCTGTCTCTGTACTAACCCAAACCAGAACTAACCTAAACCAGAATTAACTCTGTCTCTGTACTAACCCAAACCAGAACTAACTCTGTCTCTGTACTAACCCAAACCAAAACTAACTCTGTCTCTGTACTAACCCAAACCAGAACTAACTCTGTCTCTGTACTAACTCAAACCAGAACTAACTCTGTCTTTCTACTAACCCAAACCAGAACTAACTCTGTCTCTGTACTAACCCAAACCAGAACTAACTCTGTCTCTGTACTAACCCAAACCAGAACTAACCTAAACCAGAATTAACTCTGTCTCTGTACTAACCCAAACCAGAACTAACTCTGTCTCTGTACTAACCTAAACCAGAACTAACCCAAACCAGAACTAACTCTGTCTCTGTACTAACCCAAACCAAAACTAACTCTGTCTCTGTACTAACCCAAACCAGAACTAACTCTGTCTCTGTACTAACCCAAACCAGAACTAACCTAAACCAGAACTAACTCTGTCTCTGTACTAACCCAAACCAGAACTAACTCTGTCTCTGTACTAACCCAACCCAGAACTAACTCTGTCTCTGTACTAACCCAAACCAGAACTAACCCAAACCAGAACTAACTTTCTTTTCTCTTTAACGTCCAGCTGTCCTGCCAAATACTGTTAAAGGACTGACGGCCAGTTCTCCTCTCCATTTGTGCCATTTGCTCCATCCCTGACTGGATCGCTGCATCATCCACCTGATGTAGCACCTGTACAGTTTCTAAAGCTTCTACCTTCAGACTCAGCTTTAGTTTAATAAACTGTAAATACTTTGTGACCAGAGGAGGAGGGCTCTCTGCTTGTGAGTCTGGTTCTTCCCAAGGTTTCTTCCTCCAGTTGAGGGAGTTGTTCTTGCCAGCGTTGCCTCTGGCTTGCTTACAGTGGATATAGTGTTGTGATTTCATGTTTTCATGCTTTTAAACTCCTGTAAAGCTGCTTTGTGACAACATTGTTGTAAAAAGCACTACACAAATAAACTTGACTACTCGGGTTGGGGGGAAAAATCGATACAACAGTGTTGTGATATTTTGCGTGGCAGTTTTTATCCATACATGAACTCAGAGTATCAGTGTGTTCTATTAAATAGTTTTTAGGACCTTGTTGGTCAGTCAGTCTGCTTGACACTTTAGTTCTGCTGAGAAGACCAAACAGCTGTTGAATGTTTTCTCTGAGAACAAAATTTTCAGCTGAAAAAAGGTAATAATTTGCAATATCGCGGGACAAAATATCATTTTAACGTAAATCTGCATAGCCATGTTTTTTTCCTTAAGTAACTTTGGGGCTCGTAAGTTCACAACATGAATTTTCAAAAGATGGCTAAAACTATAAAAATAATAATAAGTTTTGTTGTGACAGCAGTCATGAGCTATTACTGCAAATTTAAACATACTGCAAAAACCTCTGTGACAGTATTGTATCATATCATAGGGTCTTTTGGTGATTTCCAACTCTGATATCTACTGTTGTAATCATATCTTCATTCTGTAAACACTGAGTCAGAACTACTTATTTTTTTACGCCTGTATGTGTGATTTTAATTCGTAAAGACGTGTGATGTGGACTGAAAAAACTCCAGTGCATAATCAGGACAGTGCAGCGGACCACAGGATGTAATCTGCCAAAGCTTGAGGACATCTACAGCAGCACGCTTGCCAAATTACAGCTGACCCCTCTCTTCCAGGACGTGAACTCTTCCAGACGTTTCTCTGTAGTAGAAGACTCCGGACCCTCAGAACCAGCACGGCAGTGTGTAGATTATCTATGTACAGTGTAGATATTCACACATCCCTTTAACTCCTTTCCATAACTCTTTATTATTATTATTTATTTTTCTATTTATTTTATTTATTTTTTTAGTTAAATATTTGTTAACAGTCTGTCTTCTTGTCTGGTCTGGTGTCGTGTGTTCTGTAACCCTAACCCTTATTGTATTTAATTTAATTTATTTTATTTTTTTATGTTTTTTACTTAAATACTTCTTAACAGTCTGTCTTCTTGTCTGGTCTGGTGTCGTGTGTTCTGTAACCCTAAACCTTATTTTATTTAATTTAATTTATTTTATTTTTTTATGTTTTTTAGTTAAATACTTCTTAACAGTCTGTCTTCTTGGTCTGGTGTTGTGTGTTCTGTAACACTAACCCTTATTTTATTTTATTTTATTATTTTTTTTGTTGTTTTTTTAGTTTAATACTTGTTAACAGTCTGTCTTCTTGTCTGGTCTGGTGTTGTGTGTTCTGTAACACTAACCCTTATTTTATTTAATTAAAATTTTTTTTTGTTTTGTTTTTTAGTTTAATACTTGTTAACAGTCTGTCTTCTTGTCTGGTCTGGGGTCGTGCATTCTGTAACCCTAACTTTTATTTTATTTAATTTTATTTTATTTTCTGTTTTTTAGTTAAATACTTGTTAACAGTCTGTCTTCTTGTCTGGTCTGGTGTAGTGCATTCTGTTTTTACTCTAGACTTAGTAACGCTACCTCTTTCAGTGTTAACTAAAATATATTGTGTGGCGCTGCTCTAACATCTGATTGGCTGTATTTGTGCTTCGCTTCAAAAACTCTTATAACGTCAGCGTAAATGGGAGGAGCAGCTCAACTGCTTTGGCCAAAATGGGTGGATACATGCCGATCGAATCACAAAAACAGTGAATTCACAGTGGGCTGTTCTTGCACCATGGTTTCCATATATGGACTGAATAGACTGAGAAGTACCACATCTTATAAGTGTGTGTGTGTGTGTGTGTGTGTGTGTGTGTGTGTGTGTGTGTTTGGGAGGGGTGTTTTTTTTCCCCATGATAAGGAACACAAATTATGCCTCTTCAATATATCGTCTCTGTCCACATTCCCCACCCCAAAAATTTCCAAAATAGCTGCTTTACATGAGAGGCCATTTACTTTCAATGCAAATCAGTGGAACCAGAATTTTACTAAAGCTGTTTTGGAGAATTTCTATTGGTCCAGTCATCCTGAAATTTTCATACGATGTTCAAATGATGCCAAAAAAAGAAAGCCAAAAATGGAGATTCATGTTTTCCTTTGAACTGTATTTTATGTTCTTGTTATTAATAATTTCACTGTGCTCTTCATGGGTGTGGGATTTTTTTTTCTCTTGTACAAAGCATACAAGAATGTGATATTGATTTGAAAGAAATATACATGTCAGTTGAAAGCTTAATCATACACAGAGAGAGAGAGACGTCACGTGTGGTTTGAAGTGACTCGATTCAGAAATCGAATTACCCACAGAGAGAAGTTTTCCTTTGACTGTTCGTGTTAAACCAACATATTTCCATTCCGCTCTAAAGCAGGCGCTTCTCTGCGTACGCCTCAGCCAACAACATTTCTCAGAAAGTTCAGAGACAATTTCTGAGATTTGAAGCCGAAGCGTTGGTGCGGTTAGGTAATTTCTTTAAGAGCAACATAGAGACGGCTTAATTTACAGGCCTGGCTTTTTCCCCTCGTACGTGATTCCTGTTTGGGGCGACTGCAAATATTGACCCTTTCTGAAAAGTCGCGCACTTTTAGGCGAATCGAAAGTTGACTTGGACTCCAATTCCGCTGATCTCCGTGCCCAGACGCTCCTGTAGTTCTGCTCAGCGTTTGGAGAAGTGAAGCGATATTTTCCGTCAAGACTTTCTTAGTTCCCTTTTCAATATAAAGTTTATATTGTGCTAAAATTTCAGCGTGACCCCGGTGTGTACGACACTGACTTTACGGCTTCCTCGTGATCTAAAAGAAGAACATGTTTTACAGAAGTGAGAACAACTCTGCTGTAGTCAGTGGATATTGGACGTCAAGACAGATATGCTGGCATTCGCGACGTGGACAAAAGTATCCAGACACCCTTTGACTTTGGTTACCTCAAGTCTCCATAGAGAGTCTCCATAGAAAGACTTTGCCAATGGAATGGGAGCTCCAAACTCTGGACCGATACCTTTGGGATGGGTTGAAGTGTCCAGGAATGACTATATGTCCAACATCA
The DNA here is from genome assembly GCA_021613375.1 of Megaleporinus macrocephalus. NCBI lineage: Eukaryota > Metazoa > Chordata > Actinopteri > Characiformes > Anostomidae > Megaleporinus > Megaleporinus macrocephalus. The sequence continues at coordinate 8,896,370 of CM038710.1, read as the reverse complement.
ATACTTGACTTCACCTAATGCTCCTGCAGCTGAATGTAATCATATCCTCACAGCAATGTTCCCCCCAAAAAAACAGGATAAGCAGATAACTGTTCAAATTTCAGTGGCAAACAAAACATCATTCTAATCTCAGAAGATGGAGGGGGGGGGAAATGTACAATCTGTTTTTTCTACTGAAAGTGAAACTTGGGGTGATAAAACAAAAAAGAAAAGAAAAAAATCCCCAAACGGTCATGTTGATTTCTCTTATTCCAGGAAATGGAGTTTGACACACAGCGTTTCTGTCGAGGTCAGAGTTCACCAGAGACCCAAGCCCAGAATTTCTCCCTCCTTACAAGAAAGACACAAGCAAGAGTTTGAAATGTGTCTGAAATTACAGTAACCAAGAATATCACTCCATTTTCTCAGAACTCTATACTTCATTACGCTCTAAAACCAAAACAGGGCCAAACATGGGTTTGAAGAACCTTCAGGTCACGTAAAAGAGGTTCTTCACGCTTTTCAGAAAACGTCTGTTGAAGGTTTAAGAGAACCGAACACTTTGGAACCCGTTTTGGGCTCCTTGGATTTTTAAGAGTGCACCGCTCAAGATCTTGTAGTCGTATGTGATCTTCCAGTCACAGGGCTGAGATAAGTTAAACCACATCCTCGAGTCCTTAAACCCAACTCCACTCAACATGAAACTCCGGATTACAAGTCTGGGACCGAGTTCAGAGGTTTTTTTAATGATGCTGAACGAATATTGAGCGTGATATAGCACAGGAACCACCAATATCAGAAAGGTTTTGGTGTCATGTTTTGACCCATGTGCTAACCACAAGCACTGCTGCGTGCTACAGTGGTATGCTGCCCCCACACGTCTCTCAGAATAAATACGTGGCTCAACTTTACTCATTTCACTTTGTTGTACAGACATTTCTGAACAGTGGGCAGTTCCCTCTCAACTTCTATTAATATTCAAAACCGTTCAAATTCAATTTTGAGAAAGTCTCTATTAACATGTTAGTCACACGTCCTGTATTCATGTCTCTACTTAGCTCTCTCGCCAGGTTGCTCGATGAATTGGCCGTTTGTAATATTTAATGCTATTTTGTTACGTTTGTCTTTTTTGTACATTGTGATATTTTATTTTCACCATTTCATCACAATTTTTAAAGCTTTTTTTAATGGCTGTTTTAGCATTTTACTGCCAAATCAATACATTTAAGTTTACTTCAAATTTAAGTTTTGCCTATTTGTAAATTGTTCTTTTTATTTTAAATTATTATAATTTTTTTTTAATAGTTATTAGAAAGTTATTTAGAAAGTTTTGTTCTGTTTTGTAAAGGCGGTTTTCCTACTTCTTGTTTTTTTTTTTTTATTAAATGGGTGATTTCTAGTCTTTGTAGAGTTTTCTTTTTATAACTTACACAAAATAAGCATTTTATTGCCAAATTACTTGTAAAGTTTGTGCCATTTTGTAAAGGTTAGTTTACAATTTTATTATATTTTTTTATATAAATGAAAAGTGAAATGGACATTTGGTAAAGTTTTGCCATTGTTTAATTTTTTTTAACATGTTTAAACGAATGAATTGGATATACTGTAGGTTTTGTCATTTTATAACAAGCTTATAACGGTTTGCTTTTCTTTGCTATTTGGGCTCTTTTTTATTTTTCTGCTTTCTTTTAAGTTTTTTTTTTATCTGTTCTGTGATGTAGCAAGTCTTTTTATACGCTGTTACTTCAGATGCTGAAACGTCAGTGGGAGTCGCATCACTGAGCTGCTTTTTAATCAGAAATAATCTCTTGATTTTTATCATTAGCAGCGTAATTTTTCCACAGTCGTCTGTTAATGACGTTTCACACAACGAGCCAAAAAAACCCCACACACTCTTTTTTTCATTTAAGTTCCTTTATTTAATATTTCTAATTAAACTTACAATTTTCCTCACACTGATTTAAGCTATTCACAATGATCTGCTTACAGAACCGGGCTCCTGCTGGCAGTTAGATTTATTTCACCCTCATAAGCTAATGTAAAATTACATCCTGGTCACTCAGTTACCCTCCTGTTGGCACAGCCCTGGCAGCTCGTTGTTGTGTTTGTGGTCCTCGAAAGCTGTGCAAAAAATACGACAAAAGTCTAACTTAATCTGTCGTGTCTGATCTGAGAAAGAGGAAGGATAACAGAAGTGTGGTTCCCTGAAACTTAAAGACAAAGAAAGAAAATCACAGTTTTTCTTTTAATTGGCAGGAAGGCTACAGCACGGAGGTCCTCGAGGGGTCCTCGGAAATGCTTAGAAACACAGTAAGATCACAGGTTACTCATATTGTTCCCTAGGTTTCTAAAATTCCTGCCACATAGCGTTGCACCACATTGCAATCAATCAAATCCAGCCGCACAATTCACGTCACAGCACAGCAAAGCATCCGTGTTCAGATCGTAACGATCATGGCATGTCAGCTCAGGCTCCTTGGAGAGGCAGAAAAGGCAAAAAAAAAAAAAAAAAGAACAAGGCAAAAAACAGGACCCTAATGATTCTGTAGGCGGTGGCAGCACCAAACCCCTCTACTTCCAATCATCAATCACTCCGCTGTAAGGTACACTACGTCAATAAAACCAAAACTCAACTGCTCAATCAGGAATAGTTCCAGAAAGATTGGGAAACGCAAAACGTGTTGAAGACACAAGTGCTAATTTGCTCCATGGAATAGTTAAAGGTGGAAACAATAAAAGACGAACAGTTTACTGCATATACACACACAATAAAAAAGTTCCCGCGGAGGTGGCCAGTGCGTATCGTAACTTTTCAGGTATGATAAATTTTTGATGATTAATTGTGAATTTTATTAAACAAAATAAAAAAAAAGAACAATAATTCACGGAATATCTTTAACTGAGGGTTCGAATGTCTTCCCCCAGCACCAGGAGGAATCTCTCTCTCGTTGGTCCATGAGTTTTGTTTCAGTCTATCCAATCTACTATAATGGACCCATTTCCCACCTCAATGAAAACACTGGCAGGGTGGGGCAAGTCGACGTTGACTGAGGGGTCCGCCGTCGTTAGACGAGCTCAACGTAATTTGCTGGAAACATTCCGAAATGGCCATCAGGCCCGTAACCTCGCCACCAGCCTTCGTCGATCATCTCTATTCCGGTTATAATGTCATCTGGGTCGAAAGAGATCTCTGTGTTGTCAGCTACGGAGAAAACACATACACAGAATTAGACATGGGGCAGAACTTCTAACATTCAGAACTCTCAGAAGTCACACAGTTAACAGCTTTTTTCATCTTTACAGAAATCAAACAGTTCCATATAGACACAGCGACCGAGAGCTTATTCATATCTTTCCTTTCTTATTTAACCTTTTTCTTCCATTACACAAAAAACGAACGCCAACCGGTCAGAGTGAAACCGCCGCTATAGCCTGCAGTTAGTTCCACTGGCAACTCCCGACCACTATGATGGCATTTGGGGGCCACGTTTATCAAGGAGAGGAAAAAAAACCCTTGAACCATCTCTCCACGATCAGATACTGACTCACCTCAAAGCATCGTTATCTAACTTCAGCCAGTCTCTGATTAGTCAGGTGATTAAAAATGATATTCAAATCTGGCCTTAAAGCTGCTTATACATCTCAAGAATTTAAAGCTGTACATTTTCTGTATAGCCTTTACAATTACCAAAAACTTGGGAGTCTAAATTTTAATGTACACTTATGGATTTTTTTTACTGTCTTAAGATAAAAGAAAACCTGGAGGCCAAAAATAACTGGCCTCATGCAACCTCTGTGTGTATTTGGTTTATCTGGTTTGGTTGTGTTTGGTTTCTTTTGTTTTCCGTGTCCGCACGTGTGCAAACAAAGCCACGTAAAGAATAGTGGCCAAGGAAACATTCAACAAACAGACCCTTCAGGAATTCACACAAACTCAACCAATCCCAGCTGGAGCTTACGATTACATTATTACAGGTGGAAATACATACATTTGTGAAGAGCTTTCAAAACGAAGTGTGCGGTGAAGTGCTTACCATCTGAACTAAGCTCCCCACAACTATTGTAACAGTGTCAGTTCCCCTGTGATTGGCTATCTGCTCGTCAGTGTGAACGTTCTTCCACGTATTCGTGTGGTGCATGTGACTAAGACTTTCCAAGCAGTGCAGAGAAAAAAAAAAGTTTGTGAAGTTCACATCTATAAAGATTCAACAGTTTTGTTTGAAGCACTTTGTGGCTTTAGTAACACTTTACGGTTCATAAGGCTACGTGACGCCTACATAAGCTTGTCATGACAACTGACATAACTCTACATAAATGCTTACAAAAGCTTATTCACTACAAAGGGAACGTTGGATCAAAGTTAGTGAAAACAGCCTTTTGGCCAGATGACTTATTTGAAATGACTGGATGATGGGTCATTTATTTACCAGTAAAAAGACTCCATGTTAAAAACAATACTGTGGCAAGTTTGAATTACACATCACGTGTGGCTTCTTTGGTGAGAGTTTCTTGGCAACAGAAGTAGTGAACATGGTGTGTATTTAGAAAGAAATCCGGTTATTCTAGTAGGCTGGGGGCTCTCGAGTTTCATTTTTGTAAAATCTCTGTAATTGTTGTGAATTAATTACTGCCAAAATATGGATTTATATAGTTGTCAGATTATTTTGTACACTTACTGTTCTACTAAACCAAAACGACCCTTGAGATTACAGTGATTTTAAAGGATTCCATTAGTTTTTCCAAAATGGTGCACGGTTCTGTTGTAAACAAAGCAATTGAGAACGGTTTGATCTTTGAACGGTTTACCATTTATTTTATTTATTTTCCAAAACCAACAGTAAACCTATGTGTAAATCTGTAAACTGGTTTTCTTTGGGGGGCTACTTTTCCTTATAACCAGCTGCATGAACGTCTTGTCTATCATCAAAACAATCCCAAAACAATTTCTCAGACACCAGTGTATTTAGTAACGTTTTGTGTCGATGGCATTAAACGCTTCAGATCTCTGACCACCACTATGAACGCACCTGACTCTCTAGAATGAAGCATTTTTAATTAAACCACTCCTGACGACTTAATTTACAAATTATCAAGTCAATCATTCAGGAATTTGGAAGGAATTCTCTTTAAGTCTGCTTTGTTGGGCCTAACGTCGCTGTTATCGCTTTACCAAGGAACTCAAACATCACTACCTCAAGATTTCTACTCGCTGTGGTACTCACCAGCCTGGTAGTCATACAGCGCTCGAGCGCAGACGCCACGATCTCCCGTGTCCTCATACAAGTTCTGCTGCTCCGCCTGACAGAGAAACACCACAATCATCTACTGAACTCATCTACGGCATGGCCAACAACCAAATGTATTAGGGTCACAACAACCTATACAGAATTGATTTGAATGGCTGAAGCTTATGAAACCAGCTTATGTTCCAAACTATTCAGAGTGTAAGAAATAAGGATGGGTATCAAGAACTGGTACCTCATGGGGACAAATTGTGCTACCTTGCTGAAAGGTCCTACCGCAGCACATACTTAAAAGTCGGGGTAGGATATTTAGATTTATCATAGACCTTATCATTAAAACTACAAAGCTGAAGTTCAGATTTTCACATTCCACCTTAAATGCTGCAGAAGTTACATAATAGTGCCTCATATATATATATATATATATATATATATATATATATATATATATATATATATATATATATATATATATATATATATATATATATGTTTAGGATCACTTTAGAATTTCATTTCATGCATTTTCCATGCAATTAACAAACACAATTGTCCATTTCACAATTAATGTAAGTGTATCAGATGATTTTTAAAGAATAAAAATGTTTGTATTAAAGCCTATTTCTGTATAGAGGCTTATTTTGCATTTAGTCCTATTATCAGCAATTCTCAGTCCAGTAGTTGGTTGTTAGGACACCCTTGCTCAATTGTGATGCACAGCTGAAGAACTAATAATAATATATATATATATAAACAGCTGCACCATTTGGAACCAGGTGGAACAAGACAATCGGAACAAGAAGCTGGTAAATAGGAACCGCCTCATGTTAAAAGTACAGGTAGGATAGATAGATAGTCAGAAAGTCCTCATCGACAAATGCTTCCAACATGAAAAGAATAATTAGGACATTGTGATTGCGTTCATCAGCTTCAAGTTGAATTGTATTCCTAACTGCTAGGTAGCCCAAGTTTGAACTTGTCCTGACAACCAAGGGAACTAAATTAGTGTTGCTTATTGTTTTCTGCTGTAGAGAGATAACCACAGCCTTTTCAGAGTAGTATCAGCAAGAGTATCAATCAGCAGTGTCGGTATTGATAAAATCCCAACAATACCCACCCCTAGTCACAAATAGTGCACCTTTCTTTGGACTGACATTCATTAATGTAGTGTAGTATGTGAAGTATAGATGTGTGTAGTTTAGGATACAACCAAAACAGTTTAACTCAACAGCAAAACAGGAACTCATTCAGTTAAAACTGTCTTAGGATTTTGATTGCATAGCAATGACTAATAAGTAAAAACGACTTGTTACTCTTTAAGACAGTGCAGGATTATTTCAACATAGTACACCATCCCAAATTCAGTGATGCAGTTAAAGGTAAAGAGATTGGAGAGCTGGAGTGAACGTGTAAGTGTGCTGGTAAAGAGTGCTGGACCTGCGGCGGCTCCTCATAAATGTTGTCCGGCTCCGTTACAGCCTCGTACTGGGGCTGCTGCTGCTCCACATGAGAGTTATACTGATCACTGACCACATCTGAGAGAGAGAGACAGATAGAAAGAGAGGGAGAGGAAGAGGTAGAGAGAAAGAAGGAGAAAGAAATGGAGAAAGAAAAAAAAACATAATGGAACGAATAAAAAAAAAGAAATGCAGAAAGAAAAAGACGTGACAAAGAATAATATCAGAGCAGGAGAGGGAGAGAGAAAGGATAGGAAGAAAGAGAGACAAGAGATAAAGAACGATGAAAGGAGAGAGAACAAAAAATACAAAAGGCATATCAGTAAATTATCCCGCACTGCTGTGTTTTGTCCACCAGGTGGCGCTTCAGGAGCTGCTAATGATGCATATGAATGAGAGAATGAGAGAAATGAATGAAGCTTGGTTGGCAGTGCGTGTCCCACCTTCGTACTCTGCGTCTGCTGCTGTCTCTGGTTCCTCATACTCAGATGCTGGAGGCTCCTCAACTTTGGGTTCTACACACACACACACACGCACGCACGCATGGAAACACACAGTGTTTTCACTCTGGAGCGTCTGGAGTGGGTCAGGCCTCCGCTTCAGTGTGAACTCCACCCAGCAGGAGATTGTGCAAAGCAAACAAATGCACTTTCTCTTTCACACCAACATGCGCAGCCTTATAATCTCACTGCACTCACAAAGTGAAGGCTGGACAGACTGGCCTGCTGGCCAACACCCACCACACCAGCGTTTAGATACGTGTGCGGTGTTGCATATGAAAGATTAGGGCCCATATAAACATGTTACGTATTCCAAGTAACATATTCCAGATTGTGTAACCAGTGTTGGGGTACCACGTGACAAAGTAACAAGTTACAGTAATGTATTGAACTAGTATAGTATACATTCCTGTAATCACATCACTTTAATTATTCGTATATCTCTATTGGTCGAGAGCATGCAGTCCAGAACTCTTCCTCCACTGAGGGGTGTGTCTGTCTACACTGTAGGACGTGAACGAACATGTGGACTACATACATTCTTGTCTTAAGCTTTCCCAAACTTGGTTTTAAATCTTGGAGTGATTATTATTTAATTAAAAAATGCATTGCAGATCATTTGTAGTGTATATTTTCCAGGATATACATTGTTGGATGTTATGTTTACATGTGCAGGCAATATCAGTGCTATATAATAATTAAAACCATGTTTATGAATGGATACAAACACAAGTCGACAATTACGTGGTGAAAGCTGAGTTGACGTTGTAAACCACAGTGATTTAAGAATCTAACTTTAAAAATGTGTGAAGAAGCCAGAGCCCTTCCCAGAGCGAACCTTCCCAGAGAGAATCTAGCTAATTTATATCTGACCCCAGGCACCCTAAATGAACTCCCACTCAGAAATGCTTTTGTTTTGTTTTTTCTTAACTCTGTATTCAAAGATTGGCTACAGAATGAATCAGAAATGAAAAAGTTGTGGCTCGGTGTGAATTTGCATGATCACGTCGTGCAAGAGAACAATATTAATTACATACAATTCATTAAAACATGCTGAAATTTCCTCTATATAGACTGTGAGACTGTCATGAACGGAATTGGTCGAAGCACCAAGGCTTATATAAAACTGATGGATGAAATTCATAAATTATTCATAAATACTATATATATTTATATTGTAGTGGCTATTTCTGAACTGTTACTGGCTGAGATTTTCATTTATAATTTACGTCAGGCATGGCTGGATGTATCTTGTTCCCATGCAGGGACAGTGGCATACTTTCTGAATGATGTTTACTCTGGTTGGCATTTTCTTTCTTAACCTCTGAAAGGACTGCTGGGTTTTCCCTCGTGCTTTCCAGTTGGTACCGTTGCTGTGTGGGTTTTAGAGAGCACCTTAAAACAGTAGTAAGATTTCTTTTTTTCCAATCTGTAATGAGTAATCCCATTACTGGTTTAAAAAGCAGTTAAAAAAAAAAAAAAAAGACGAGAGGTTCGGAAACCAGTCCCCTGCGGTGGAGTCAGGGCAGCAGCGATGGAATTACTTAGTTCACTTACCCCCATATACTATGCAAATACAAGTTGTGTCCTGTTATTGTACTGTGTTCTAGTTACTTTGAGGTATTTGCTAAAAATCTTACCAAGGTCAAGAGCTCAGCGTGTACCAAATTCCAGACGCCCCCCGCCACATCTACTGGCCTCACTAGGGTACATAGTGTGTGGACACCAATGCTTGCTATTTGTAGACACTGTTTAACTCCCATAGTGATTACAGTCCACTAAAGTAAATGTTTTACATCAATTATAGTCAAAAATAGATGTGAAAGAACATGTCAGTTAAATTCAAATACATTATTTTCTCAAGCTTCGCAAGTGTTCCAATTATTTTGGAATTATAATTTCATTAATTAATTAATACCATGTTTATTTGACACATACAAATGTGTTTCCATATATTAGGTGTTATTTGTTTCACAAAGTCTTTCTATGCAAAGTTGTTATAATTTATGTGATGAAAGTTGAGTGGACTAGTCACCGCTGACGTGACCCTGACTTCACTGCTCACGAAATGTGCCCAACCTTATATGTCTCGGTGACACCATCTCCGTTTTGATTGGCTCATAAAAATGAAATACTATCTGTGGGCGCAAACAATGACTGATTTTGTTCGAGGAGGCGTCCTCCCTGCAGAATTCTCTGCTGTAATATACGTGAACGGCATGTCCAGCATTCAAGGCTGCGGGTTTTGTATGCACGTTGTTAGTCGTTCAAAATGTATTACTTGTGATGAGTAACTTCCCAACACTGCCGGTGACAATGACTGCATTGTTTGAGCTCTCACATGTTTATATGGGTGGTAGTGCAGTTATGCCTTGGCTCATAGAGGAGCAGAAGCCAGCAGGAGAGAGTATGTGAGTGTGGAAATGGAAAAAACAAGTTAAAATAAAATAGACAAGACACTCCACACAGGCTACACTGCACACAAAGCACACGGTGTGATATGTGATGGTGGGTCATATTTATCTGCTCATGTATAAATGCTGAACGAGCTAATTAGCCTACAGTACTCTGGTATATTAAATGTATTAGAGTATATTTCTATACTGGAAGAAGGGAGGTGTGAAACTATATGTATATATTAGACAGTGGGTTGCACCAACAAGGATGACGTTTAACAAATCCCTGATTGGCTCTAAACTCTGTTTATTTGTGTTTTATTTTTATTATCATTATTATATTATTTAAAACTAGGATGGAACTAGGATGGTTGAGTTTTGGGATCTGCCTTAAGTGAGTACACTCAGTTTTGTGGCTGTAGGTTAAATAAAACCATGATGTTTGGCTTCCCTCAGAAAAGAATGGGACTCTATTGGGGGGAAAAAAGGGATGAAAAAAGTCCAAACAAGACGAGTGTGGCTTGAACCAACACTACAGTCGTGGTCTGCCCTGAGGTCAAGCAGAAGCAGAAGCCTGTAGATTTCCATTCTATTCATTCTCTAGGGGAAAAAATTCCTGAATCACACTATCAGACTGGACAATCTGGAGTTGGAACGAAACTAATATCTCAACAACTGCGCGACAAATTCTGCTGTGAAAATTCAGCAGAAAATAATAATAAATAAAAAAAAAAGATGAGAATAATAAACCACAAATGATAATATAGTTAAAACCATAATTAGAACCTAAATCCAGGATTAAAATGGTGGTTAAAATTTGTTTAAACTAGGTTTAAAGTTGCTTTATCCTTGTTGGTGTAACTTACCCTGAAGGCTTAAAATCACGGCTGCCACTGTGATAACTGTATGCAAAAGCTTCAACACCCACGGTCAACTTCTGTTTTGCTGAACAAGCCATTTGACCAGGGACACCCAGACTTTTGCATACAACCATAAAAATGTAAACACTGTGTGGTAAACATAATGCAGATTAATAGAAATGTCGAGAGAACCAAACTGGGAGCTATGTTCTTTATTGGGAGCTCTACTTGACTTTAACAAGTGTGTCGTGTTTAATGTTTGGTGTGTACTCGATATATGTGTGTGTGTGTGTGTGTTAGTGTGTAAGTGTGTACCTGCGGCTGGTACAGGTGAAGTTTGGCGAACAGGAGAGCGAGTTGGCTCGGGCTGATAAGGCTGCTTAGACAGAAAAGGGCTTTTCAACCGCCCTGAGACACAAAGACACAAAGAATGAAGAGATCTCGGCCCAAGCAGACACCTGACACAGGTTAATACAGAGTTAGACAAAATGAAGGTTGAACGGGGGTTAGTGACAACAAAGAGAGAGTGAGAGAGTGAGAGAGAGAGAGAGAGAGAGAGAGAGAGAGAGACACACACAACTCTACATAACACAAACAGTAGGCAGAAATACATCAGGCTACACTGATAAGCAATAACGCTGCAATGGCAGTCTTTGTATTATATCTGCTCATTCTGAAACTGATGCCTGCAACACCAGCAATTCAGGACTAGGAACGCTGTGAAATGCTTAAAAACACTTTAAATGGGTGATGTAATCATGCTTGCCAATAAAAGGAGCATCCAGGAAAGGCCTAGTCCTTTATAAGCAAAGACGGGTCGAAACTCGCCACTTTGCCAAAGAAGCCTCAGCGAATAATCCAACAGTTTGAAACAATAGGCCTCATTAATGAACCGTTCTTTAAACCCACTTGTGCAGTTTTTATTGAGATTCTTGCATTAATGTTGTCTTATTTGGGATTTATCTGCCAGAATCTACTCACACTCAACAGCAATTGGTGTAAACCATTCTGTGGTTTATGAACAGGTCATGAATCTGACCGTTTACCCCCCAAGACCTTTTTCAAGAAGAACCAATTTAAGAAAGGAACCTCAGTGAATGAGGCCCATTGTTCCTCAAGAAACAACAGAGGTTTTTTGTTATTTCTTAACTAAATTATTGTTACTTATGTCTAATAATCTTCTGTACCAACCCACTCGCATCCTCACGTCTTCCACAGCTGGGCTACTCACTATTCCTTTATCAAACCTCCACTGCTTTGGTGATTGAGCATGCTCTAGATTTAGATTCTAGATCTAATTTGTTTCCACAATACATCTGTTCTATTTATTGAGTTAACTGAAATCATCTCTGGGTTCTAGAAACTGCATTATAAGCATAATGTATTATTATTATTATTATTATTATTATTATATAGTGCTTAATCAGCAAAAGCTTTAGGGAATCCACAGAATTCTCTGCAAGAACAGGGCAAGCCTGAAAACCACGACTGAAAGCCTGTGTTGTCTGAATCCCTGCATCCCCGCTGTCTTTTTCAACCATTCAACTTTTTTTTTTTTGATTCATGCTTATTTCAACTCAGCAATGCCACAAGCCACATTCTGCATGCGTTACAACAGCATGGCTGCGTAATCAGAGAGCACGGCTGGCCTGCTTGTGGTCCAGACTGGTCTCTCACTGAGAACATTTGGTGTACAACGAAGTAAAAAAACAAGACAACAAAGACTCTGTACAGTTGGAGACTTGTTCCGTGGGGAAAATGGTTTTCGAAACCAAATCAACTGATTTCTTTAGTTTCCCAATGAAGAGATGTTAAAAGAAAAGGTGACTAACATAGGGCTAATGAAAAGCTCCTGACCCAACACTTCTGAAACATTCCGCAGACATCAAATTTGGAATGAGCCTCTAATTAAATAGAAAAAAGTTTGAGTAAAACTGTTTTCAGTTGAACATGTTGAGCAAAATTCACCAATCACTGCTTTCTGCATTTAAAACACAGGCCCAACTTTCTTTGAAATTGTAAGCACCTCTGCATGAGAGCAAAACTGGTTAAACTGAAGACTGACAGTTTGCAATTGAGCTCATTAGTGCTGCAGATGTTGAACATTGTATGGTGTTAATGATACACAGTTTGCAGTAGGCTAGCCACACAAGTGATGATAAACCTATTTCTGCCTAATGGTATTATCTGCTAGAAAGTTTTTAGGAAAGTGGTACGACCCAGGTAGGGTTTGGGACGATGGCACGACCCAGGAAGGGTTTGAGACGATGCTATGACCGAGGCAGGGTTTGGGACGGTGATATGGCTGAGGCAGGGTTTGGGACGGTGGTATGACCCAGGCAGGGTTTGAGACGATGCTATGACCCAGGCAGGGTTTAACATGATGCTATGACCCAGGCAGGGTTTGAGATAATGCTATGACCCAGGCAGGGTTTGAGACGATGCTATGACCCAGGCAGGGTTTAACATGATGCTATGACCCAGGCAGGGTTTGAGATAATGCTATGACCCAGGCAGGGTTTGAGACGATGCTATGACCCAGGCAGGGTTTGAGACGATGCTATGACCTAGGCAGGGTCTGGGGCGATGGCACGACTCAGGCAGGGTTTGGGACGCTGCTATAACCGGGGCAGGGTTTGGGACGATGCTATGACCCAGACAGGGTTTGAGATTATTCTATGACCCAGACAGGCTTTGGGTCGGGACAACCTAGGTCAGGGTCTGGGACGATGGCACGACCTAGATCAGGGTCTGGGACGATGGCACGACCTAGATCAGGGTCTGGGACGATGGCACGACCCAGGCAGGGTTTGGGACAGTGGCACGACCCAGGCAGGGTTTGGGAGAGTGGCACGACCCAGGCAGGGTTTGGGAGAGTGGCACGACCCAGGCAGGGTTTGGGACAGTGGCACGACCCAGGCAGGGTTTGGGACAGTGGCACGACCCAGACAGGGTTTTTGGTGGTGATATGACCCAGACAGGGTTTTGGGTGGTGATATGACCCAGACAGGGTTTTGGGTGGTGATATGACCCAGACAGGGTTTTGGGTGGTGGTATGACCCAGGCAGGGTTTTGGGTGGTGATATGACCCAGACAGGGTTTTTGGTGGTGATATGACCCAGACAGGGTTTTGGGTGGTGGTATGACCCAGGCAGGGTTTTGGGTGGTGATATGACCCAGACAGGGTTTTGGGTGGTGGTATGACCCAGGCAGGGTTTTGGGTGGTGGTATGACCCAGACAGGGTTTTGGGTGGTGGTATGACCCAGGCAGATTTTGGAACGGTGGTATGACATTTTATTTCCCCTTACAAACTTATACGCAACCATTGCCAGCTGTCAGATTCACAGTATCAGACATGACTGTAATTACCTATTACCGTAGCAACACAGAATTTATAATATTTTTAGGGGGAACTAAACAAATTCATCAAAAATTCTGCATAAGTGAATGTTTAAAATGTAAATCACGTCATTCAGAGCGCTGTCGTAGAGAAATATACACTATTATTAGTTATTATTGTTTATTGTGGTTGTGACAGGGTCTTTAAAAGCTACTTTAACTGGAAGCTATTACACAGAATGGTTAGAAAAACACTGACTGATGACTAAGACTTTGTTTTATCCTCTTTGTGATGTTATTTTTCAGATTCTCCACTATTTACCTTCATTAACATTACATATAAAACTGGCTTTGTTTAGCAAATACAAAAAATGGCTATATTCGTGGTTGTAGAAACTGAATCCCATTGCTATCATCACCATCTAAATTCAATTCAAAGCTAAACTGTATTTCTCACAAAGCCCCACACGAGCCGAATGGAACACCCTAAACTCAGACCTGCCGTAGGTCTTCATCTGTATTAGAAGACGTGTATATGAGTCTGCGAACGTGGTGAGGAACTGTGCCTAGCAGGCAAAGAGCCTTCTTCAGCTTGTTTGGACTTGCACTGCAAACTGGAACAAAACTTCACACTTCAAGCACTCCAGCCCCTTTTGTGTCTCTCTCTCTCTCTCTCTCTCTCTCTCTCTCTCTCTCTCTCTCTCTCTCTCTCTCTCTCTCTCTCTCTCTCTCTCTCTCTCTCTCTCTCTCTCTCTCTCTCTCTCTCTCTCTCTCTCTCTCTCTCTCTCACACAGCATGCAAATCCAGCACTACTGAAATAAACGTCTTTATTTAATATAGCAGGACAGTATCTGACCGTGTCTTGTATCTGACCAGGACGCTTCAGTGGCTACACGTCAAATATATGCATGCCTAATAAAAACCGCTGTACGGGTCTGTGTATCTACTGACAGAGTCTCAGGAGATTCAGACAAACTTAGAAACATTCAAAACCATACGGTTTGTGAAGTAACTGGTCCATGAGGGTACTTATTTTAAAGTAGTTAACACAGTTGCCGCCCCCCACCTTGGTTTTAACTCTTAAGGGACAGTTATTTTTGTTATACTATCCAAATTTAATTACATAGTTAGATATTAAATCTACAAACTGAATTTGCATTTCTTATCAACTGATTCGGCTCTGAACTTCTGTCTTCTCTCTGTGTTTGCGTAGATGTTAAACCGTGACTGAAGCTGCGACTATTCAACGGTTTTCACACTTTTGACAGAATATTACCACGGGTGTCTCTGCGTGCTACAAATGAGAAATAATTAAAGCCCATATTCTGAATGTATTTATACGATTTATGTTGTTGTGTGTTTACGTACCAAGAATTCACTTGGACAAGACCAAGTTCCCTTTATAACCTTACAGCCTTATTATTCAGTAACTACGTAGCCCACAGTGCAAACAAGCTGAGTTATTATTAGGTTATAGAGGGGAGTAATAAAAGTTTGGAAAAGTAGGTCCTAGTATTTAAGCCCAAGTCTTTCCTACTGAGCTCTGTTCCTGTTGGCTGTCCATGTATTGTAACTCATTCCAAGGCTGAAACACTCAGCATTAGTGGGTGGGGCTAAATGTTCAAACATTAAAAGGGGAGCTGTTATGGTTTTCCGCTTGTCCTTTAGGCTGCTGTGTAGCTTTTTGTGGTTTAGAAAAGGACTCTCTCCCACATAAACCACTTTTCTCAGTGGCCTGAAACAGCCCTTTTCTCTGTTACAAGGTGACATCATCTTGTAATGTAATGCACGCCCTCAAACAATGCACAGAGAGCTATAACAGTAAACCTTTACCACCTTACCAAATTACTACAGTAGAGACACCATCATCAGGCGCCATCTCTCACTCTGACAGAGAACCTATGAGATGGCTCAAACTGTACATCACTACCTCCTGAACTAGAATAATTAGGAAACCCATTTAAGCTGAGCTTCTTATTGTGTTCTGTCTTATAATCTCATTAGCTTTGTTGCTCTCTCTCTCTATCCGAGGTCGACAAGAAGAGGATGATAGGTTCCTCCCACGAGCCTGTGTTCCTCTCAAGGTTTCTTCCTTTTATCAAGGGAGTTTTTCCTTACCACTGTCGCCTCTGGCTTGCTCTAGTGGGGCTTGGACCTTGACTGTAGGAACAGCTACAGCGTCATGGGAGCAGGGTTTTGGGAAAACTGAAGCGTCCATTTATTCCAGTAGATGTACACAAACGAGAAAATGAGAATGGGCTGTATTTTCTGTTTTACAACAGTGTTTTCATAGAACATAAACTGATGTTTGTTTGCTGAAAGGAATAACAACGACTTCTAAGGCTTAAGGAGAAGGTTGTTTTGGTCCTGAACAAGTCCACACTGGTATGATGATAAGATTAGTGGCGTGTATGTGTGTGAGACTCTAACCTGGCTGCGGGCTGGACGGAGCGTCTGTGCTGCTGGGAGCGATGCCTCTCTCTCTTTGCTGGAACATTTCTCTGGGGTTAACGGAACGCTGGGAGATGAGAGATGCAGCCTCCTGTTGAGAACACACACACACACACACACACACACACACACACACGCACGTTTATATATACCAAGGACGCCAGTACAATAAGAGCCATGAAGGAAAAATATATACCACCATTCAGAGGTTTGGAACTGTCACTGTTCCCATTAATATAAACCAGTTGCAGATAAATGTACAGTATGATGCTGCAACATCATCAGGTTTAGAAAGAAAGCCAGAATATCTAGAATGATGAACAGAACAGATGACTGTAAAGTCTACTTTTGAAAATGTTTTTCTCATCATTTACATTCTACTGAAAATTGAGGTTTAGGGAAAATGCTGACATTGTGCTGCTGAAACAAGACTGGCGAATGGGT
This sequence comes from Megaleporinus macrocephalus, assembly GCA_021613375.1. NCBI lineage: Eukaryota > Metazoa > Chordata > Actinopteri > Characiformes > Anostomidae > Megaleporinus > Megaleporinus macrocephalus. Next base: position 8,879,700 of record CM038710.1, on the reverse strand, counting down.
TTCTGTTCTGGTTTTGTTTCTGTGTGCTCAGCAGTTTGGGGTTGATTTGCATGTTTTAAACGTTGCTCTTCTTTCTTTATTAAGCCGTAGCATGAAGCCATCAAAAAATACTGCACTTGCTTTCTTTTACTCGAGTGCAAATATCAAAAATACCTCAATTACTCTAACACCAAATATATGTGACTGACCAAAGTCTGGTTTATTTATGATTGAATAATGTCTCTTCAGTCATACCATACTGAAAATGTGATCAAATATTCTACCTAAATATTAATTAACCTGAATTAAATAACGTTTTCACAGTACACACAAAAACAAGTGATTCCAAACTTCTGAAAGGTAGAATATAAACAGACGAGATGCACAAGATGAAGACTGAGAGATAGAAAGAGAGTTCCAGAGAGTCTGGCTGAGGCACACTGAGTAAACGCCACAGAGATTGAGGAAAGTGAAAGTAAGACAGACTGGACAGAAGGCCAAGGAAGGCTCGGCAGCTGTATGGAGTGAAAGAGAAGGGCGTTAGTGGACAGGAGAGTACTGGTGTCCAGAGGCCAGGCTGGATGCCGTCCACTCACATTGGCTTTCTCCACAGACTCTGCACGCTTAAAGCTTTTGGGTTGTGCTGCTGGCGCGTCCTCCTATCAGACATGGACACAAACTTTAAAACAATTCTCGTCCACACAAACATTAATGCTGCAATAAAGTCAGAGGAGAGACTAATGTTGGTATTTGGTATCGCTGAGCCTGAGATTGTGTATATAAATAACCAGTTCGTCTAACAATGTTCTCCTAAACGTAGAGCTGTGTATATAATACGATTCAATACATTGAGATATATTGCTTTTTTTTTTTTTAAACCACCATATGTATGGGTTTACTAATGCTAACATTATTGCTGCCCTTCTGCTACTTGATGACGTCAGTGAAGGACTGTTCTCTAGGGGTCAAAGGCTTAAACACACTGTCTGCCAAGAATCTTTGCATGTAAACTGTTAAAAACTGATACTGTGTTTTTGAGAATACACTAATATCACTAAACATAATATCACAATATTCCATATTTCAATATTTACTTACACCCCTACTTCAAGTTCTCCAGATAAGTTTAAAGAGAGGGACTTCAACTTAATATACAGGGACACCACTAGCAAGGTGGGGTAGAGGCTGACGACACAGGGACCCATTTTTTCCTCCCAATAAGAAATTTAAATATATTCTCATGTCCACTCGTTTAAGCACATCTTATTAGAAATTCTTCTGTCACCACAAACCTCAACTACAAAAGACAACTACTTCAACCACCACTGCTATTACTACTACTACTACTACTACTACTACTACTACTAATAATAATAATAATAATAATAATAATAATAATAATAATAATTCATCCATTATCTGCCACTTAAACCCACTAGTCGGGGTCACGGGGGGGCTGGAGCCAATCCCAGCGCTTCGGGCGAAGGCGGGGTATACCATGGACCGTTCGCCAGTAATAATAATAATAATAATAATGCAGTAATAATTTTCGATTCTATATTATGTTCTATTGTATCATACTACATTAGTAGGATTTCGGATTAAGCTTAAGGTTTTATTGTTTGTTTTTAAGGCCTTACATGGTCTGGCACCTGTCTACACTCCTCCTCTCCATCATTGAATTCCTCAGACCAGTTGCTTTTAGTTTAAGGGTGACTGTGCATGCCCTGTTTCTGCACCCAATAATATATATATTATAAAAATAATGCTGCCCTGCTGTAGAATGATTATCTGAGCCTCACCCCAAGCATTTAAATGCATTTGCGTCTCTCTCTCTCTCTCTCTCTTATTTTATTGTGAAGCACTTTGCTGATGGTCTTCATGTCTTTTAAATGTGATGTAGAAGTAAAGCTGTCAAGTTGTCTAGTGCTATAAATACACAACATGTTTACTAAACATTTATATGGGACTCTTATTGTGTATTCCTGCTTATTGTGAAAGAGCGGTTCTACTGCAAGCATGCAAGACTGGTGACTTGTTTGTTCTCAGTGGAACATTTCTTAATTCTGCTGCATCTACCACATGAAATATGAATAAATCCACAAAGGCTGGCTCTTTAAATTAAGAGTCACAGCCAAGTTAGTAATAATAACTACAGTTCAAATGTTTTGGCTGCATATAAAATTCTGGAGAACCTGGATTTTCTGTTGATTTGGTAGAAACCAATCATGCCATGTGATTGGATTTAACATGACGAATTTACATTTTGTTCACAATTATATTTACATGTGATTGTTTTTGAACAAGGTTTCTCCTTTAAAGTCACAGTCCTGCAAAGAAACAAAGAAAGCTTGCTCATTTATTTACAACATTTGTCTCCAAACTGTTTATACAGGCAGTGTGGTGGCACTGGGCTGCTGGGACTGGAACATTTCTGACTTTCCACTGCGGATTTACTTAGCAAATGTGTCTCGCAGATTATCTGATGCAGTTAAAGAGGTGAGGAACTGTAACAGAGGCCCTGTGATTAAGATAACAGTGTCTGAAAATAAACACAGCTGAAAGAAGAAGCGTAACTCTGTGAAATTAACACCTCTTAGCACCGCTGACAGGTCTAGGCTTTGTCCACTGATGCTGGTTGGCTATTAAACTAAAGCTGTTGGGTTTCTTCTACAAGTACTTACACTAGTGTGTTAAGAGAGCCCACATTGTATATTTCTACTGCACTTTATTTTTACAGACGTCCACCTTTGAGTGGTTTTACGTACCAATAAGTGTCCCTTAAGCAGGCAGTCTCTGTTGGTGTGTCTTTAACACTAAGTTATTAAGGTCAATTTAACCCTTTTACACTTTGAGAAGGGTAACAGTTATTAAAATGTAATATATACCATATGGTCTCATAGTTCTGAGAATTTGTAATCCAGTTTTATTGGTTTGACTGAACCCTTTGCTGGTTTTTGTGTGTATTTATACCGTACAGGTCAATTTGACCCATAACATTGAACGTAATCAGTTTTTTAACATAATACGAGGGTTAAGATTAATGATTCGAAGACATGAGATAAACAAGCTCTGTTGGGATTGGCTGTTCTCTTTTGGGCCTTACGCAGAGCTGAAGCATGAAATCATAAAAGTATGATGCTCCAGTGCTGTAGGCTGGATAGGTGCATTAATAAAAACGAGTTGGTTCCTGTGACATCACAGAAACAATGACTTCAAAGCGGGCAATTTATGTAGCGTAGTTTCTAGAAGAAAATAAATAAATAAATAAAAAAAAAAAAACATCAGCTGTGATCACAATTGAGCAAGAGTGTCCTAACAACCGATAAGCCCAATAACATCCTTAACTTGGATTGGCGGCCGTACCAGGAGATTTAGACAGAGGCCTGAGAATTATATGACTCAGAGGACTGAGACTATATGCAAAATAAGCCTCTATACAAAAATAGGCTTTAATACAAACATTTTTATGATACACTTACATTAATTGTGAAATAAACAATATTGTTTGTGAATTGCATGAAAAGACTTTCCTAAACTTTTGAACGGTAGTGTGTGTGTGTGTGTGTGTGTGTGTGTGTGTGTGTGTGTGTGTGTGTGTGTGTGTGTGTGTATATATATATATATATATATATATATATATATATATATATATATATATATATATATATATATATATATATATATATATATATATGGTCATCAGTGGGCAGCTGACCAGTCGCCTCTTCCTCAAACACTGTTTTCAGGATATTACACAACTTTGAACAGTACATTTCAAAACATCTTTTCTAATCCACTCTTAGTCGCAACTTGTTTGACTGTCACAGCTGGTGGTCTATGTTTGTCCCTACAGATTGTTTAAATGGCCCCATCTAAAAAAAAGTACATCTCCAAGAAGACAAATCTGATTTATGGTCCTTAGTATCTAGTTACATGTATCCAGGGCTGCAGCTGATGACTACTTCCATAATCGGTTAATCTAATGATTTGAGCTAATGATTATGTTTCTTCTCTGGTTAGAAATTAATGTAAACGATGGTATAAGAAAACCCTACATCATTACACATACTATATTTCACTGTTTACATTACTTACATTCTTCTTCCCCTACTATGAAACCCCAACACCAACAAAGGTTAGAACAAAATATTATGTATATATGTATATTGTACTGACCCCTTAGTACAGCATTCATTCTACAGTACTGTACTCAACACAACCGAAACGTTCCTGTTTAACAACATTTGGCCTTCACTGGGCTGCCGGTAGACATTCAGGTAAGTTAGTTATAGTATGGTTTCACCAACAGCAGCAGCAGAAAACACATAGGAGCTTTGGTTTTGTTTGTGTACCAACACGGTGCTACTGTGAAGAACCACCTCTGCTTTCTATAGTCTGCAAGCTGTGACCTTTGTGGGTCTCACTGTCTTGAGTTCCCTACTGCCGACAAGCATTCAAAGATTTGGTCTACAAATCGGAGCATGGTTGGCTTGCCTTGACCTTTAATGTTGTGAAAGAACTCATTTACATTTAGGAATGAGCAAAGATCCTCACGTTTCACAGCTACAGCAAGTCTTCCACACATATTGAACACGGTGCTATCGGTGAGCTGCTTTGCAAGTATTTGTACAGCAAAAGCCGCAATCTTTCCTGGAGCCTTAAAAAGTCAACGCCTCTATTTTTATTATCGCCTGAACGGACGTCAATTTGCATCAGGTGGACAGAAAAAGGTGCAGCTCGGCCAGCGATTAGTCATTAGGCCAAAATCAATAGAGCTCTCAGGGGTCCTCAGGAAAAAAGAAACAGATTACGAAGCCCTTTTTTTTTTAACGGGAGATACAGCTCGATAACTACACGATGAAATAAGTCAACATGAAAAATTAAACAAAGACACAATGAAGTTCAAGGACAGTCAACTCATGAGATCAGGAAGGGAAAGAAAAAAATCATCATCAGGATGTGGAACAAGACGAGATTAGTCAGTGCTCTGACACATGGCATCATGAACTGTGTCCTTAGAAACGGCCCCAGTTGATTTTAGCCAAAGGGTTATTTTTGAATTAGGTCACTTTTATCTATTGATAGCACTTGACTGATGTTCAGACGTCCACAGTTACTACACCCAACGATTTTAATACACGGGATAATCAGGTTTTTTATTTATACACAAATCAAATTTTTATGTAGGCAGGGTGAGATAGATAAAAAAGAGAGAGAGAGAAAGAAACAGAGAGAGAGAGACAGAGAGACAAAGAGATAAAGAGAGAGAGAGAGCGCAAGAGCGAGAGATGGAGAGAAAGAGATAGAGAGAGAAAGAGTGAAAGAGCACAAGAAAGAGAGAGATAAAGAGAGAGGGATAGCGAGGCAGGGTGAGATAGATAGAGAGAGAAAGAAACAGAGAGAGAGAGAGAGAGAGAGACAAAGAGATAAAGAGAGAGAGAAAGACCGGCAGAGAGAGAGCGAGAGGAGGGCACAAAGAGATAAAGAGATTTTTGAATTAGGTCACTTTTATCTATTGATAGCACTTGACTGATGTTCAGACGTCCACAGTTACTACACCCAACGATTTTAATACACGGGATAATCAGGTTTTTTATTTATACACAAATCAAATTTTTATGTATAACACAAACCTAGACCCCCACCTCCTATTTGAGTATCTCTGCAGCTTCAGAACCAACCTTTGTGATGGGGCACCATTGTTTCTCACCACTAGCATTATGTTCAAGCTAAGAGCTAAGCTCAAGAACTGCTCTTCTACTCCTGACTGGATGAGCTATAACTTTGCTACAGTAAGTTTGAGCTAAGCACTTGGAACAGTCTTTTTCCACCTTAAACTGTGCCGGCTTCCTGTTTGAAATCTCCCGTTCCACCTTAAATAGTAATGCAGTTATGCTGAGGCCTCAGGCTACCTGTCAAGCTTCTTATTTCAGGTTGCCCCATACAGTACTACCTGCTGCAGCATTTACGGTGGAATGAGAAACAAGAAACTTGTGAATAGGAAGCTGACTTCAGCCTAATGTGTCTGCCTGCTACGTTTCCAGGATCAGTCCGTACCAAGTGTTTATGGCATGAGAGAAAGTTCTTGCTGTTACTAGCTGATGGATCTACAATACTATTAACACCATCTTGTGTGATCATTACAATCCAACTACTGTATGTTGACAAAAGAAACAAAGAGAGAAACAAACTGAGGACCTCTGGATGTTGCGCAGGTCAGCTGAACTGGTATTTAGGGCTTAGAACTGTAAAGTGAGTCTTTTCAGAACAAGCCATCTGACCTGGAGTCGTTGTTCTTGACTGTGTGTGTGTCTCACTCACCAACTGCTGTTTCTGCTGAGTTTCCTTCTCCAGCTGCTGCTGGTACCTCCTGCAATGCAAACACAACTTTATCAGCCTGTATACACACACACACACACACACACACACACACACACACACACACACACACACACACACACACACACAACCTGACTGCTATGGTCTCGCTCTCAGCTGCGTGTATGGAAGACTAGAGAGACTCACTTCTGCTCGTCGATCTGTGAGGCTCGCTCTTTGGCCTTCCTCTCTCTCTGAGCCGCCTCTTTAGCATCGCGCTCCTTTATTTCTCTCTCCATCTGCTGCCGATCCTCTTCCGCTTTCTTCTTCTCCTCCTGCCGACGTTTCTCTTCATCTTTCTGGAGAGAGAGAGAGAGAGGGAGAGAGAGAGACACACAAAAAGATAGAGAGACAGAGAGCAATAGAGACAAAGAGAGAGAGCGAGAGAGAGAGAAAGACAGGTAGAGAGAGAGCAAGAGGGGGGCACAAAGAGATAGAGACAAAGAGAAAGAGAGAGAGAGAGAGTGAGAAAGAGCGAGAGAGCAAGAGAAAGAGATGGAGAGAAAGAGAGATAAAGAGAGAGAGGGATAGCGAGGCAGGGTGAGATAGATAAAGAGAGAGAGAGAGAGAAAGAAAAAGAGAGAGAGAGAGACAAAGAGATAGAGAGCGGGAGGGGGGCACAAAGGGATAAAGAGACAGAGAGAGATATAGACAAACAGAGAGAGGGAGACAGAGATAAAGAGAGACAGAGAGAGAGAGAGAGAGAGAGAGACAGACAGAGAGAGTAAGAAAGAGAAAGAGAGAGAGAGCAAGAGCGAGAGATGGAGAGAGAGAGAAAGAGACAAATAGAAAGAGTGAGAGAGCAAGAGAGAGAGATAAAGAGAGAGAGGGATAGCGAGGCATGGTGAGATAGATAAAAAAGAGAGAGAGAGAGAAAAAGAAACAGAGAGAGAGAGAGAGAGAGAGAGAGAGAGACAAAGAGATAAAGAGAGAGAGAAAGACCGGTAGAGAGAAAGCGAGAGGGGGGCACAAAGAGATAAAGAGACAAACAGAGAGAGGGAGACAGAGATAAAGAGAGAGAGAGAGAGAGAGAGAGAGAGCAAGAGAGTGAGAGAGAGAGAGAGCGATAGAGCAAGAGCAAGAGAGTGAGAGAGAGAGAGAGAGAGTAAGAGAGAGAGAGAGCAAGAGATGGAGAGAAAGAGAAAGAGATAAAGAGAAAGAGAGAGAGAGAGAGAAAGACAGGGTGAGAGAGAGAGAAAGAGAGAGAGAGAGAGAGGAGATAAAAAGGATAATCTTAAAGGATGAACAGAAGAATAAACAATATCTACTGAAAATGACTCCACCAAGTTTTCTAAACTTCTGTATTAATAAAAGGTTAAGATGTGAACAGATTCATTCAGAGTTATCTGGTGTGAAATGTTTCGTTCTAGAGAATCTTGCTGAGTCAGAATTGTTCACACTGGTGATGGAGGTCTGAAGAGTTTAATGGCTCCAAAAGCTCCCTCACAGAGAGTTATCCCACTAAATGGTTATGAACACACTGCCTGATGTCTGAGAAGTTATTTATAGTAGTTTGGTGACAGTTTTAGTCTAAAACGTCTCATTAACTAATAGATTTTAATCCATTCATAGCGGAGCAGTACCTGAGGGTGTTATGAGGCTAATAGTCCCGGAGAAAACATAATCTTCCAGATGTTCCACTATTTTACCATCAACATTACATATAAAAGCCAGAGGGCACGTGTAGCTTCACTGGTGGTTTTGAATAGTAAATTAAATGTCTTTCTTTGTTGTTGACATGGTAACCCCGTTCCATTACCACCACTGAGTCTCTACAATAAACCCTTTCACACCATAACTACCACTAAGAGTCTCTTCGTATGGAAAAAAAAAGAGTTTATCAGTTTATCAACATCACATCATAATATTGCCCACCCCTAGACCCCTAGACCACAACACCTGCAGAACAATAAAACAAGAGATCAATTCAATCAAAAAACGAATATAGAGTTTTAGTGAGCAGCTGTTTCATGATGTGATGACCGTCCAGGGTGGTCATTATGGTTGTGGTTAAGACCACTGCACTCCGCCGCGCTACCTCAGCCTGTGTGTTACCTCAGCTTGTGCCCAGAAGGTGTCTTTATTGGTCCTCTTGATCTCTGAAATGGCGTTGGTCTTCTGATACACGGAGCCCTGAGGAAACACAAGACATTTCCAGCTGTAACAAAAACCCAATATATTAGTATAAATCCAGTCTCTTAATATTTACTCATCTTATTACATTCCTTTTCTAATTTTACTCTAAATGTTTGGTCACAGAAAATCTCCAACATGACATACTGCAGGGTCTCAGTGGAACTTTCTTCAGGACGGAACTGAATGTGGACGAGGGGACCTTGAAAATGAAGGCTTAACAACTAGGGCTGGACCTAACGATTAATTTCTTAATCGATTAATGTAGCAATACTGTATTAGGAATACATTTTTTTTGTTTTGGATATATATATAAAAAGGTTAAAGACTAAAAGTGTACACTCTGACTCGACTTTTAGAGGCACAAATGGCACGTAGCCTACACGCCTCACGTTTACAGCGTTCACCGCATGTGCGGACAGAAAACATAGTCTGTCTGTGTATGTGTATCTCATCCAGGGCAGCTTGTAACATCTGTAAAATTAGTGAATCAGCATGTCTCGTTGGAGAACCAAGACAAAGACATTTAACACTACTAATCAGATACGACACTTCAGAGACACCACACAGCTGAATACAGTGAGTATCAGTAAACAGCAGAGCTACACACACAGCTAGCACAAAACAAACAACCCAGAACACCATACAGACCAGATCTGACCGGTATGAACAGAACAGCAGCAGAAACAGCCAGAGAGCTAAAGAACCACAGTCAGAGTAATTGAGTTTATAGTTCTAGATAAGCAGCTCTTCTCGGCTGTAGAAGTCATTCATTCTGCTGCTTAATGTTCCACCTGGATCCACGCTCTGCTGTTCCTAGTAGAGATACTTTTCAGATGTGGCTCTTCTGGAGCTTATCAAGCGGTTTACACCCACATAGACCAACTTCTAATTTAGTTAAACATATTATACTGTTTCACATGAGCTCGTTAAAAATGGTAAGAAACCAATTTAGACCATGTTTCATGACTTGTTTGCACTAATAATTGCATGTAGCCCTGTCGTGGCATATAGCTCCGCCCACGATCAGTATCAGCTAGTGGCCAATCGCGCTGAAAGGTGATCGGAATCGGCCTCAAAACCGCTGATCGGTCCATCTCTAGTAACAATGGTCAGACGTGGTGCTCAGTCTGTACTGCTGTGATAGAAGTAAGATACTGAATGTCATCTTAAAAAACACTGATAAGATCAGTACTATATCTTTGAGTCGTGAAAAATAAGCCCTGGTGCTCACATTAAGCTAATAACAAGCCTGTCAATACAGAATGTACATCAGCTATGAAGGTAATTCAGAAGGTAGTGCTTAACTAGCAGTACTGATAAACTCAATGGGCCAAATTCATGGCCCGGTATTATCAGCCAGCTGGTGCATCGCTCCAGGCTCTGGTACACAACAATGCTCATGTACACAGAATCCTTTCAGGGGAGAGAAGGGAGACTTAGCGAGACTTTAGGAGACAAACATATTTAGTGGACAGGAATGCATTTGGAAGAGAAGGCAGATGTGCTTCACATGCCACCATTTCCACATTCCTTGCCCTTTCCAGAACATTCCCGGTCCAAATCCTGACACAGTGCAGCGTCAGTTCTTTTCAGATAAACAAGCCGCAGGCTGGCAGCAGATCTGGTGTTAACTGGCCATCATAAGACCGTTCTAGGCGCTGCTGCCGCTGCTGTTCAAATTCACTACATGAACTTGAGTCACACTAATACAGCAGTTTAATGACATGTCAGCGCAGATGTCTTAGTATCTGTGTCCTGAACTAAACAGATGGAATAATTCTGTGGGCAGTGAGAGTCTAAGATGATGTTTGTAGAAGAAATGGTTTCAGATCAGTATCAGATCAGTATCAGTTTCAGATCAATTGAACAGATTTTGATTATGAGTGTAGCAGCATACATCACGTCCTGCTGGTTATCAGTACGTTGTTTTTTTTATCAGTATGTAGGAGTTTGAGTAAATAAACATGATATTGGTCCAATACTTTATACTAGTATCGCTGAATCCCTATTAATAATATTGATTTATTTACAAACAATGCAAGTATAACTCCAGTTCAGGGATAAATGTGCCTTCGGCTGTCCAAATTAGATACCGGTGTAATTTATAATCAGTTTAAAACGACAGGTGGCACAACATGTAAGGCAAATGGTGCAACCAGATCAGTACAGTTTCTTACTGAGCCTTGATCATACTTACTATATGATATAAAAATAAAATATAATTGCTCAGAAAATATCTATATATATTATTTGTTAACCCTGATGACATATAATATAACATTGAGTAGTAACCCAACATTTTTTAAAAACTACTTCACCTTTATAATTCCATCAACAGTATAAGTGAATAAAATATTATGTGTACACATTAATTATTACTTGATATAATTTCCTGTCTCCCGGAGATGAAAGTCAGGGTTAACTGCTACAGAGCAAAACCTCAGCTCTCTAGCTCGGCTGTTCTTCTGCAGCGTCACGCTGAACCAGCCTGATCCTTTAAAGCACAACAGCATTTTTTTTTCAGTTCCATGCACTTGAGCTAAAGTTAACATCTCTCTCTCTCTCTCTCTCTCTGTCTGTCTCTCTTTATCTCTCTCTCATTCTCTCCAACTCTCTGTCTCTCTCTCATTCTCTCTGTCTCTCTAACTCTCTGTATCTCTGTCTCTCTCTCATTCTCACTGTCTCTCTGTCTCTCTCATTCTCTCCAACTCTCTGTCTCTCTCTCTCATTCTCTCCAACTCTCCGTCTCTCTCTCTCTCTCTCTTTCTCTCTCATTCTCTCCAACTCTCTCTCTCATTCTCTCCAACTCTCTCTCTCATTCTCTCCAACTCTCTGTCTCTCTCTCACTCTGTGTCTCTGTCTCTCTCATTCTCTCCAACTCTCTCTCTCATTCTCTCCAACTCTCTGTCTCTCTCTCACTCTGTGTCTCTGTCTCTCTCTCTCTCTCTCTCATTCTCTCCAACTCTCTGTCTCTCTCTCTCATTCTCTCCAACTCTCTCTCATTCTCTCCGTATCTCTCTGTCTCTCTCTCATTCTGTCCAACTCACTGTATCTCTCAGTCTCTCTCTCTCTCTCATTCTCTCCAACTCTCTGTATCTCTCTCGGTCACTGACTCTGTCTCTCTCATTGACTCTATGTCTCTCTGTCTCTCTACTTTTCTTTCTGTCACTGACTGTGTGTCTCACTGTCTCTCTCTCATTCTCTCCAACTCTGTCTCTCTCTCTCTCTCATTCTCTCTGTCTCTCTCTCATTCTCTCCGTATCTCTCTGTCTCTTTCTCATTCTCTCCAAATCTCTCTGTCACTCTCTCATTCTCTCCAACTCTCTGTATCTCTGTCTCTCTCTCATTCTGTCCAACTCACTGTATCTCTCAGTCTCTCTCTCTCTCTCTCATTGACTCTGTATGTCTCACTACTTTTCTTTCTGTCACTGACTGTGTGTGTCTCACTGTCTCTCTCTCATTCTCTCTAAGTCTCTGTATTTCTCTGTCTCTGTCTCTCTCTCAGTATCTCTCTCTGTCATTGACCCTGTATGTCTAAGTCTCCGTATCTCTTTCTAACTCTCTACATCACTTTGTCTCTCTCTCTCTCTCATTGACTCTCTATGTCTCTGTCTCTCTACCTCTCTCTCACTCACTATATCTCCCTGTCTCTGTCTCTCTTCTTCTCTGTATCTCTCTCTAACTCTCTATATCTCTGTCTCTCTCTCTCAGTATCTTTCTCTCTGTCATTGACTCTGTATCCCTCTGTCTCTCTAATTCTCTGTATCTCTCTCTAAGTCTCTGTCTCTTTCTCTAAGTCTCTGTATCTCTCTGTCACCGACTGTGTGTGTGTGTCTCTCAGTAATAACTCCAGCAGTAAACAGTGTAAAGTGAGGAGGAGGGGACTGATGCCCGACTGTCTGGGGCCAAACCAACAGCCCTGTAACTAAAATACGTTGTTCCAGTGGAACATGTTCTCTTTCCGATGAGCAGATACACAAATAATCTGCAGCCTCGGCAGTAATACTGTGAGTAGTGTGGCTTCTATGAACCGAGCACCTTAATATTGAAACAGTGTCGAGTAAGCAACAGCCCGAAGCCACGAAACAGCACGTATCAAACTGCTGCAGGTTTTAACACTCACCACAGGCCCCTGAGGCCCTGTGTCTCTGAAGCGGTTTGTCTCTTTGTGGAAGCTGTAATTGGCTCCTGAAGCTTTGGCCACTTTCTGCATGATGCTCTCGGGTTCGACGTCCTCCTCCGCACGAGCGTTTATGGTCACGTGAGCTCCCTGTACAGAAACCATAACAGAAACTAATACACAACACAACAAAACACACTGCACACCAGAATCTGACAAGCCTGTCTCTAAACAGAGTTCAAGGGGTTAAACATTCAGACGACTGAGATCTACCCATATAAATCAATACAGTCAAAAAAAACTAAACTCTCTAAAAGCTGCAGTTAAACTGAAAACTAAACTTACTGACTGATATGACACACAGTTATCGGTTCCTAATTATCACACCTCCTCAACTCAGAATAAACAAGAGAAATTCACACAGTCTCTAATAATATACAGCACTGCGCAACAGTTTTAGGATCATTATTATATTTAAAAACCCATTTTATTTCACACAGGAAGCTTTTATTTTTTAAATATTCAAACAGTATTAATAGTAAGTAGTGCTTTTACATACGTCAGTGTGTTTATTGAACCTTTTCTAAGCTTCTCCTTGTGGAAACAACCCAGTATTATTATCATTTCTCATCTAATACCTGCTTTGACTGCTCAGTACTTCATTAAGCTAAATCAAGATTACTGCTGATGGAACTGAATACATTCATACAATGTCTGGGGCGTCCAGGAGAAATCTGGAGCTACACTTTGTTCTTCAAACTGGAGCTCAAGATCTGATCTACTTCTCTCACAATAACATATTCAAGTTACTTTGTATCATGTTTGATTATTTACATCTGTTCTAATCATATCTGGTGCTGTTACTGGTTATTGATCAGATAAAGACTATCAGCTTATGTGCGCAGGACTTTTGCACAGTAGTGTAGAAATTTTATTGTGCTTGCACTTGCAGAATTTCTAATGGTTTTGTTAGTTTCTGTTAATTAGCTCTTCATTCTGTATCATTTATTATCTGCTACGAACGCATATCAGCTTACTCTCGTTTAATCGATGATGACCCACCCCATATAGCTCCCCCCAATGTCCGTGCTATCCTTGACCCACTTTATCGAATTCACAGGGTTTGTGGAGCCACATGGTCTTCTGACCCCTGCAGAGCGTGATTGTATATTGTCGCTGTCCAAAGGAAATAATATATTTCCATTTTTGTAGATACATCACTTGAACACAGCAACTGCTGTTCAAAACTGTTCTGAACAGGTTTTAACTGGTCTGATTTTAACTGCACCTCACACTCACTGTACTGCTGTTCACATACAATACTGTTTACACTCACTGTACTGCTGTTTACATACAATACTGTTTACACTCACTGTACTGCTGTTTACATACAATACTGTTTACACTCACTGTACTGCTGTTTACATACAATACTGTTTACACTCACTGTACTGCTGTTTACATACAATACTGTTTACACTCACTGTACTGCTGTTCACATACAATACTGTTTACACTCACTGTACTGCTGTTCACATACAATACTGTTTACACTCACTGTACTGCTGTTCACATACAATACTGTTTACACTCACTGTACTGCTGTTCACATACAATACTGTTTACACTCACTGTACTGCTGTTCACATACAATACTGTTTACACTCACTGTACTGCTGTTCACATACAATACTGTTTACACTCACTGTACTGCTGTTCACATACAATACTGTTTACATTCACTGTACTGCTGTTCACATACAATACTGTTTACACTCACTGTACTGCTGTTTACATACAATACTGTTTACACTCACTGTACTGCTGTTTACATACAATACTGTTTACACTCACTGTACTGCTGTTTACATACAATACTGTTTACACTCACTGTACTGCTGTTTACATACAATACTGTTTACATTCACTGTACTGCTGTTCACATACAATACTGTTTACATTCACTGTACTGCTGTTCACATACAATACTGTTTACATTCACTGTACTGCTGTTCACATACAATACTGTTTACACTCACTGTACTGCTGTTCACATACAATACTGTTTACACTCACTGTACTGCTGTTTACATACAATACTGTTTACACTCACTGTACTGCTGTTTACATACAATACTGTTTACATTCACTGTACTGCTGTTCACATACAATACTGTTTACATTCACTGTACTGCTGTTTACATACAATACTGTTTACATTCACTGTACTGCTGTTCACATACAATACTGTTTACATTCACTGTACTGCTGTTTACATACAATACTGTTTACACTCACTGTACTGCTGTTCACATACAATACTGTTTACACTCACTGTACTGCTGTTCACATACAATACTGTTTACACTCACTGTACTGCTGTTCACATACAATACTATTTACATTCACTGTACTGCTGTTTACATACAATACTGTTTACATTCACTGTACTGCTGTTCACATACAATACTGTTTACATTCACTGTACTGCTGTTTACATACAATACTGTTTACATTCACTGTACTGCTGTTCATATACAATACTGTTTACATTCACTGTACTGCTGTTCATATACAATACTGTTTACATTCACTGTACTGCTGTTTACATACAATACTGTTTACATTCACTGTACTGCTGTTCATATACAATACTGTTTACATTCACTGTACTGCTGTTCATATACAATACTGTTTACATTCACTGTACTGCTGTTTACATACAATACTGTTTACATTCACTGTACTGCTGTTCATATACAATACTGTTTACACTCACTGTACTGCTGTTTACATACAATACTGTTTACATTCACTGTACTGCTGTTCATATACAATACTGTTTACATTCACTGTACTGCTGTTTACATACAATACTGTTTACATACACTGTACTGCTGTTCACATACAATACTGTTTACATTCACTGTACTGCTGTTCACATACAATACTGTTTACATTCACTGTACTGCTGTTCACATACAATACTGTTTACACTCACTGTACTGCTGTTCACATACAATACTGTTTACACTCACTGTACTGCTGTTTACATACAATACTGTTTACATTCACTGTACTGCTGTTTACATACAATACTGTTTACACTCACTGTACTGCTGTTCACATACAATACTGTTTACACTCCCTGTACTGCTGTTCACATACAATACTATTTACATTCACTGTACTGCTGTTTACATACAATACTGTTTACACTCACTGTACTGCTGTTCACATACAATACTGTTTACACTCACTGTACTGCTGTTTACATACAATACTGTTTACATTCACTGTACTGCTGTTTACATACAATACTGTTTACACTCACTGTACTGCTGTTTACATACAATACTGTTTACATTCACTGTACTGCTGTTTACATACAATACTGTTTACACTCACTGTACTGCTGTTCACATACAATACTGTTTACACTCACTGTACTGCTGTTCACATACAATACTATTTACATTCACTGTACTGCTGTTTACATACAATACTGTTTACACTCACTGTACTGCTGTTTACATACAATACTGTTTACACTCACTGTACTGCTGTTCACATACAATACTGTTTACACTCACTGTACTGCTGTTTACATACAATACTGTTTACACTCACTGTACTGCTGTTCACATACAATACTGTTTACACTCACTGTACTGCTGTTTACATACAATACTGTTTACACTCACTGTACTGCTGTTCACATACAATACTGTTTACATTCACTGTACTGCTGTTCACATACAATACTGTTTACATTCACTGTACTGCTGTTCACATACAATACTGTTTACACTCACTGTACTGCTGTTTACATACAATACTGTACACTTAATGTACTGCTGTTTACATACAATACTGTTTACATTCACTGTACTGCTGTTTACATACAATACTGTTTACACTCACTGTACTGCTGTTTACATACAATACTATTTACATTCGCTACTCGCTCAAAACATTTTTACATTTGTTACTTGCAACTTGCACTTTATGGCTGCTGCTCTTCATACTTGCACATAAAAGCACACAAATTTTTTTTCTTTAACTATAAAAAATCTTCAACTTATATTATTATACTTTGTATATTTTGTATATATTTTTTATTATTTCTTTTATTTGTTATCTTTATCTATTGGTAAATGAAGGAACAGCAAAATAAGAATTTCATTGTACGGTGTAACTGTCTGTTCTGCTGTACACATGACAATAAAACTCTTGAATCTGCCTTTTATACTGTATGACGTTTAATGGACCAATAGAAATGCTCCAAAATAACTTACAAAAACTTGTGGTTCTTTCATTACTTTCAATGGAAGTCAATGGAACCAGAATATTTTGGAGCATTATCATTTATCATAATATTTTATTATTCACGATGTGAACGAGATGTGACATTTTGAGTTTTCCCTTTCACCAGACATGACAGCTGTTTTGTCTGAGGTCCAACACTTGACCCGTGGTCTGAGGAGGTCCTACAACGTAGATCATAACATAAGCAGATCTATAGTTTATAATCTATAGCTACTGCAGCAGTAGGTAGTGCACACTCAGCCTCACAAGCCATGTTTCCAGAAGAATCTCATCTTTGGTAGGACAAATATGGTATTTATTATAGGATGTAATATCTCAGTACGAGTTTAGAAAGTTCAGCGTTCATGTGTTCGAACACTGGTGTCACTCGTGTGTCCTGGTATAGAACCGGAAGTAACAATCTTAAAAAGGTTTTGATCTGCGGGTGGAGCATCCACTCATTTCCCTGTTTACCCCAGTGTGACTGATCTGCTGCAGAGATCAAGATGAAGGCGCATGACTGCAGCAACTCATTAGAGCAACTCTAAGTCCGTCGCTACAGAAGAAAGAGAACAGTTACCTTCAGAAAGTTAGCCATGGCACTAACATGGTTGGCACAAAGGCCTTTCCGAGCATCTTTCACCCCCTCGCCAGTCTGAAAAACACAAACACGGAGAAGAGTGAGCCTTCCAGCCATTAAAAAGAGCAAAACGTAGGGATGGATAACTACTAGTGTTTGTTTACTTAATCAGAACACGGCATGTGTACTCAGTCTACAATAAAATCAAATAAAATCTGCTTAATCTTATACATTTTTGAATTTGTGTTGCCATGTCCAGCCATTAAAAAGCCATTAAAAAGAGCAAAACGTAGGGATGGATAACTACTAGTGTTTGTTTACTTAATCAGAACACGGCATGTGTACTCAGTCTACAATAAAATCAAATAAAATCTTGTACATTTTTGAATTTGTGTTGCCATGTCCATTCAAAATCACCCAAGCCACTAAATATAGATCATCTCTTATTCAGTAAAGTAATCATTTCAGAGTTTAGGGATGTGGGTTTTGTTCATTCAGAAATGAGAGAGCTGTTAACCTCTCTTGCTAATGACCTCACTTCCTGTTTACCTGTTAACTTTAATGGCAGTTATGAATACGTACATCCTGACAAAACACAGACAGCAGTGCTCATCTCTGGTCCTGGAGGGCTGCTGTACAGCTCGGTTTGGTGGTTTCCCCTCAGAGCTGCAATGTTCTCATTACACCACTGTTTTTATAAAGTGATTGCTAATTTTGTAATGTGTTAAAGAACCTGCCATATTAATTACAGGCAGAATGATCTGTACACCAATTCGGACCCTTGTGCTCTCACAACCACAACTAACTGGTGGGCGTACTGTGTCCAGTGTTCAAGCCTCAAGCCAAGAAAACCCTCATTTGTAGAAAATAATCACAATTTATATCACAGTCACAATGAGATGTCATTCCCAGAATCCCCCAAAAGGTGCTGGGCCTCCCCCAAAGCTTCTACCTCACCAGCTAAACTATCTTGATTGCCAGGTTTTGAGCGTAAAAGGTTTCGAGCGGGTTTCACTAAATGAGGCAGCATGAAAGAGAAACATGTCGAAAAATACTCACCCAGTTGATGAGGACGTATTTGGGGAGGCCGGAGTTGGGGTCTTTGACTCGGCAGAAGGCGTACATCACCTTCCCGCTGTTCAACTCCTCCACAAGCTCCTCCAATCCCCCATCTGAACACATACACAAACTGTGAACACCAGCAGACACAGCAGACTTCTCCTTCAGCTAGATAAGAACTGCACTGTACAGACCAAATCTGTTCTGAATACTGCACCGTACAGACTACAACTGTTCTCTCAAAACATGACCATCTCACTGTCAATACAGAAACAAGTAGAAGATAGCAGTCCAAAAACACTGAACACTACAGGAGAAGAATGCATATAGGTGGTCCTAATATTTTAGCATTTTAGAAACACTCACTTCCTTTGTCAGCCAAGCGGATATCGTTGGAGTTTCCCTCGTAGGTGAACAAGGCCCTACAAGAAGAAGAGAACCCAGTGATTATATAACAAACTAGTTTGTATATGCATTATATTATAATTATCTATTCACTATGGATGTAAAGCTCCGATCCACTGATTTCACTACAAATAATTCGGCTTCACTTCACTACAATCTACTACCATACACAACAATTAATTAGGTTTTGTCACTATTTCACACATTATTATTATCCATTATTAGTGATGTATTGTGACCTAAATTGATATAAATTATCACAATATTAACACAATGTCATAGGCCACATTCAGACTACAGGCAAATCCGATTTGGTTCTCAAATCAAAGCTTTTGAGACGACTGTCCACACCATTATTAGCAAGCGATCAAATCAGATTTGTGTGTCCAGACATCAGCAACCAATCTGCATGAGTTGCTGTGGTAGACGTCAACTTACGCAGCCAATCTCAACATTTCCATCACTCTGGGTTTGACAGAAAGTCACTCTGAAATCAGATTTGAGCGACCACAGTGCACAGACTAAGACACACCCACACAAATCTGATTAGAATTGCATTTCAATTGACCTACACATGCCAGATCTGCTTGTCCATTTGTTGTTGTGCTGTCCAGACTATCAAAGATAAACCTAAATATGCCAATATTGCCCAGCTCTACATTCAAGCAACTGCCATTTCCATCTAATGCACAATAAAAGGAAGCATGAATGAACAACTGTATGACACGGTCAAGCAGGCTGGTATACATGTTGAGGTGTGTAACCACACAATTTGACCAGACTGGGGTCAATATTATGGTAAACGTTGGAGGATCTGATTAGACAGACAGGGAGACGATGGAGAGAGCAGCTGCCCTGCACAAGAAAAGAAGAAAGAACGAAACAAAAAGGCTCAGATTTGGCAACGACTCCAGTAAAAGTCCCAGTCGTGTCTTGACTATGAGCATTTGAGTCCTCAGCTTTGGTTCACTCGCGCTAAACAAAGCCACTTGTGTGCGGAGGAAGCTGTGTCAACTTCCTCTCTGAAACCTGGGGCTGCCGAGCTCATGCTTACTCTCAACTCGAGATAGAGGAAGTGCGGTGGAGAAGAAAGCGAAAAGACATTACACAATCTCGAAGTGAAATTGCATTAACTTGAGTCTTCTTGAAAGGGCAAGGTATTTTTGTAGCTTGTGTATGTGGAAATGCCTTACAATGAGGTGTTGTTGTGTTAGCAGAAGTCAAACTCAGGGTTTATAAATACCCTTCTGGAAGTATTTCAGTATAGCAGGAGTTTCTCCGCCAGATAACCTTAGCCAAGGTCAAAGCCAGGAGAGCTAAGGGGCGTTTTGGCTGGACAGGCTTTGCTCTGGCCTACAGTTATCCAGCTTAATGTGAAATGCACTGATATAGGAACTGAGGACAGATGCTGACATCCAGTATTATTCATGTACATACAATACTGTAAAAAAGACGATCAATCTAACCCCCAGTCATTACAGCTTATGCTGACCATACACTAGAACACTTTTAAAAGATAGGGGTGGGCGATATGGCCCTACAATAATATCACAATATTTCATGGTATTTTTGCGATACTCTTGGCGAGACCTTGAATTAAAAAAAATATATTTCAAGAATACACTACTGCAACAAAATACATTCAATTTTATTATTGGATACGATATGATATGGCACACCCCTAAGATGTTTTAAAAATACAAGAATTTTCATCAGATTGTAACAGAAGTCAAGGACACTCCAAATATCTCCATATATCCAGGACTGAAGTAAAATGAATGATAGTGGACAGATAAAATCTGTCTCAAGTAGATATATAACGGGAAATGAGAAAAGTGTGAATTTTTCTTTTGCTAAAGAAGAGTTAGTGAGTCACAGAATAATATGATTCTCCAAATTGGCAACTTTACAGTAGTGGACAAAAACAGACTTTACTTTTTATGTAAGTCAATGGAACCAGAAGTTTTTTCAAGCTATTTTGGAGCACTTCTGCTCGTCCACTTATCATAAAACTATCACACAATGTAAACAGCAGTGGTCGTGTTCAAATGATGTAAAAAAATAAAAATAGACAAAAATGGAGGCTATAAACTTTTTCAGTATTTAATGCATTCTCTTGTTAAATACTGTGTGTACCACTTATTGCACACATCTAAAAATATTTGAATATGGATCCCCTAAATCAAGAAATGACCCGCCTGGACCGCTTTCACTGTTGCTGACTTGGCCATCTAAAGTGTCCCATCCTCCTCCACTCTGAATACTTGGAAGACAGTGAGCTCTAGATTCCTACAGAACGGGAGCAGCTCAATGAAAACAATTCTAAGCACCAACCGCCCTCAGAAAAACCTCCAGTCAGGACCTGCCAAAGCACAGCCACAGCCGCCCCGGGCCTGCCTCAGTGTTTACAACAGAGAGCACAGTCTGTAGAAGCGCACTCTGCAGAGGTCCTTTTGTTGAACCAGAATCACAAAAAGTGGCTGCGAACTTCAGTCGTTCCTGTTTAGGTATTCTGAACCGGAACGAGTGTAAAATAACAATATCAAGACTGAAACACAAAACTGGTTAAGCAGAAGTAATATGATACCGCTGCTGATAATTAGAGCTAATGGCTGCCATGGAGAGGGCTTCAGTAGAAGTATACGCACAGCCTTTCTTTAAGCCTGAAGCTCCTCCTGTCTAGGGCTGTGCGATATTCACAAAAACTGATATCTGGATACGTTTTGTAATTTTGTTGATAACAATAATAAACAATATTGATTATTGCATAGAAATGTGTTTGTAAAAGTCTTAGATTTTACTATCTTGCATTCATAAAGGATATTAATATCCATCCATCCATTATCTTCCACTTTAGCCTGCTAGTCGGGGGGGCGAGGGGTATCAAAATATTGAGTATCGGGATATTATGTTTAGTCATACTGTATCGAATCTCAAAAAGTATCAATACACAGTATCAAAAAGATACTGTATTGAATCTCAAAAAGTATCAATACGCAGTATCAAAAAGTATCAATACACAGTATCAATATCAGTATCCTGGCAGACAGTGAATCTTTGTGTGTTGTGTTTAAACCTCTGATCACTAGATGGTTGTTCAGCTCCACTCCAACATTAACAAGCAGCACAAGGGCGCAATGCTATTGTACGCATTGATAAACCTGTTCATACAGTGGTGTGTTTTAATAGTAGGATCAGAAAAATCACAATATATCACTTTGTTTGCAGTACTGCAGAATATCGCAATATATTGAATCGTGATCGATGTATTGTATCGCTGGGTTCTTGCCAATACACAGCCCTGGGGGGGTGAAGCCTCTTCTTTAGTGAATGACTCTGTTGAAGTTTGCTGAGTGTGTGTTTAGCCAGACTCCTAAACTGATTTAGGTCTGTCTTGGACAGCGCACTCCTGAAGCTGTTCATACTCCTCACACTCTGTTCATACTCCTCACACTCTGTTCATACTCCTCACACTCTCTTCATACTCCTCACACTCTCTTCATACTCCTCACACTCTCTTCATACTCCTCATACACTCTTCATACTCCTCATACACTCTTCATACTCCTCACACTCTCTTCATACTCCTCACACTCTCTTCATACTCCTCACACTCTCTTCATACTCCTCATACACTCTTCATACTCCTCACACTCTGTTAATACTCCTCACACTCTGTTAATACTCCTCACACTCTCTTCATACTCCTCATACACTCTTCATACTCCTCATACTCTGTTCATACTCCTCACACTCTCTTCATACTCCTCATACACTCTTCATACTCCTCATACACTCTTCATACTCCTCATATTCGGTTCATACTCCTCATATTCGGTTCATACTCCTCATACACTCTTCATACTCCTCACACTCTGTTAATACTCCTCACACTCTCTTCATACTCCTCACACTCTCTTCATACTCCTCATACACTCTTCATACTCCTCATACACTCTTCATACTCCTCATATTCGGTTCATACTCCTCATACTCTCTTCATACTACTACACTCTGTTCATACTCCTCATACTCTCTTCATACTCCTCATACTCTCTTCATACTCCTCATACTCTCTTCATACTCCTCACACTCTGTTCATACTCCTCATACTCTGTTCATACTCCTCATACTCTCTTCATACTCCTCATACTCTCTTCATACTCCTCATACTCTCTTCATACTCCTCATACTCTCTTCATACTCCTCACACTCTGTTCATACTCCTCATACTCTGTTCACACTCCTCGCACTCTCTTCATACTCCTCGCACTCTCTTCATACTCTTCGCACTCTGGAGCAAACTGGTATCAGTAAGGATAAGGGGGTATCGGTGCGCCCCTACTTATAACCATTCTGACTTCTAAGCTACACTAAACTCCATGGTAGTTGGTAAACAGGTCATTCTGAGACTCAGCAGTACTGAAGTACTGTGTTTGGCATCATACAAGCACTGAATTTCAATACACTGTATTAAAATCTACAAATCACGATGGCCGTGGCTAAAAACCTTGACTTTCAGCTTTTCAGCCATCGCGCTGGATGCCAGAGCAGTGCAAGAGGAAGGGAACGTAATTAAATATGGGCTCCTTTTTAATTACTCTTCGTTTCTAGTCGTCTGGGCTCACAGCCACGTCTCCTGAGCACGAGGCTACATTAACCATCTTCAGCTTCTCCTGTGTGGCCCAGTTTCAGCGCAAAAGCAACAGTCAGTCACTTCCTGGACATATAAGCTGTAAGTCACATCAAGAACTAAAGCACCACGCCTCCAGGTCAGAGTCAGGGCAACCAGGAAGCTCTAACTCAATATAAAGTAAATTGATGACGTCCCATATCATCCCGTAAGCCAACTTGAGTGCTGTAAATTGAGTGTACATGTCTGCATAGCAGGGGGCTTTTATGCTGAACATGGTGGTCCTCTTCAGCACTGCTTACAGTGTTGAGTCAGAGTCGCTGGGAAATCAAGAAACTGCCTCTGTGGTCAATTCTGACTCAGGCTATTGCCCAGAAACACAGGACTCTTATCTCTGTACACTGTGACTTTCTAAATCAAAGTAATAAACAGGGAGTTTGTACCCCTGCTGCTGCCGTTACAGCCTTACTTCTCTGGGAAGGCTTTACACTAGATGTCGGAACATTGCTGTGAGGATTTGACTGCATTCAGCCATAAGAGCATTAGTAGGTGCAAGTACCAATTAGGGCTACATACTGGCAAGAACCTGGCCCTAAGTATTACGATACTACTGCTGCCGTAGTAACAGTCTCTTTTTCTCTGGGAAGGCTTTACACTAGATGTCGGAACATTGTTGTGAGGATTTGACTGCATTCAGCCATACTAATTAGGGCTACGTAATGGCAAAAACCTGGCCCTACGTATCACAATACTACTGCTGCTGCTGTAGTAACAGAATTATCTTCTCTGGGAGGGCTTTGCACTAGAAATCAAAACATTGCTGTGAGAATTTGACTGCATTCAGCTATAATAGCATTAGTGAGGGCAAGTATTGATTAGGGCTGCATATTGGCAAGAACCTAGCCCTAAGTATCACGATCCTACTGCTGCCGTAGTAACATTCTCTTCTTCTCTAGGAAGACTTTACACTAGATGTCGGAACATTGCTGTGAGGATTTGACTGCATTCAGCCATACTAATTAGGGCTACATAATGGCAAAAACCTGGCCCTACGTATCACAATACTACTGCTGCTGCTGTAGTAACAGAATTATCTTCTCTGGGAGGGCTTTGCACTAGATATCAAAACATTGCTGTGAGAATTTGACTGCATTCAGCTATAATAGCATTAGTGTGGGCAAGTATTGATTAGGGCTGCATATGGGCAAGAACCTGGCCTAAGAATCGCGAGACTACTGCTGGCGTAGTAACAGAATCTTCTTCTCTGGGAAGGCTTTGCACTAGATGCTGAAACATTGCTGTGAGGATTTGACTGCATTCAGCCATAAGAGCATTGATTGAGCAGTGCTGATTAGGGCTTCATATGGGCAAGAACCTGGCCCTAAGCATCATGATACAGCGGTACCAATTTGATATACTGTAATACTGTCAGTCAGGAAATATATTGTGATTCTTTTGGAAAACTTTCACAGTATAATTCTATCTGCTGGTTACGTGACTATCTACTGATCAGTGGTTTAAACACAACTTCACAAAGCATAATATTGCGATACTCAACTGAGGGCTGGACCATATGGACCAAAAAGTACTTATAGCTCAGTATTTTTAGGCTGAATGGCAAAACATTACATACACATTAAAACAGACTGGGTTCACAATACAATGCAGTGACACAGTATAAATCTGACTGGACGACCGGCATCCTATGAGCGGTTCTTGATCCACTGTTGAGACTGGGATCATATTTTTAGAGATGTGGTAGACCACCGCACTTTTCTTTATACAAATAAGATGCACCACCACTCCACCATCACCTGTGTGTGTTACTAAGTCAGATAAAGTATGACAGTGATGATGGTGAATAATGAGAAGACAAAAGCTGAAGTGTTTCTAGATCGATGACGCTCTCATAAGCAGGAAGCGCCGTCACCAAACTCTTAATGTCTAGTTTATCACACTTCGGTTTTGTGTTGACGTTTTCAGCGGCTGCAACGTAGTTTAGGCTCTCCTAACTGGAGATAAGATGCTGTAAGATAAGCCTCCTAAGTGAAGATAACATTTACGTCGTAATATTCATTCGTAGAAGATCTTCACTTAACTTACAATCAAAGATAGGACGTTTCTGTCACACAGCTCCAGGTCATGTTTGGTAACGTTGAGCAGTGCTTCGTTTCTCTAGATGTGTAGGAGAACTTGTGAGCGAGGTAGGCTGGGGCTAGCTTTATCCGCACACTGAGGCAGGGGGTCAAGGGTGTGCAGAGCGTGTCAGAGAGGCTAATTCACTGGCATGACTTTACTGAGGAAGCAGGATATATACTTTAAAGAAACACTAGTCCATATAGATATAAATGGTACTGTCTTATTGTATAGCTCATCTAAAAATATATCCATAAACTTTAATGGTCCATGCCTAACTCAAGTGTACAGACATTTTCTTACAGCCCTAGTACTCATAATATGACTCCAGTCTTGCATTGTCAGACCATTGATACCAGTATGTTAATGGTGGTGGCACGTTAGTGTGTGTTGTGCTGGTACGAGTTTTTAAACACCCAATGTCACTGCTAAAATCAAAATAGTCCACAAACCATAGTCTACAAGGTGGACCAACAAGGTAGGAAGGTCTAATAGAGTGGACAGTGACACTTAACATGGCCAAGAACTGCCTACTACTGCAGGAAAAGGAAATTCAACTGACGTTTAGAAGGAGGCAATCTTGAAACCAGAGAAAACAGACCCTCAGGAAACACAGACGTCTATGATGGGTGGAGCATCTGTGGCTGAAACTACTGTTCACTTAGCTAGAACAATGAAACGCTGTCAGACCAGCCAGTGCAAAGCCATACATGGAAAGTGTGGACAGCCAATCCGAATGCAACTGGCAGTGTAGCCAAACTAAAGCACTAACGATATCAGACCCCTCCAGCTAAGTGTCTAGGATCACTCCCACTTATTCCCAGGGTAGGGGATGGAGCTCCATCACTCCAGTAAACACAGCTCCACAGGACCACTAGCTGACACTTGGCACTGGACATCATGCCTGTATGCTGATGTTCTGTCTGATACACTCACACCAGCACAACACACACTAATACACCACCACTTCAGTGTCAGTGCTGAGAATGACCCACCACTCAAATAATACCAGCTCTATGGTAGACCTCTGGGGGTCCTATGGGCCCTGATTGGACTGTATATACACACACAAACATAAATACACATACATATTTATTAGGGATGCACCGATACCACTTTTTTCCTTACCGATACCAATACTGATACCAGCTTTTCAGATATCTGGCGATACCGAGTACTGATACCGATACCAACTCTGACTTAAATGCTCGATATATGGCTATAAATACTGATATTTATAGTGTTTCACTTTTTATATGTTGTATTTTTTATGTCTTATCCTGAATAAGATATAATAACCTTGAAAGAACAACATTTACTGGTTGAGTAGCTGCACATTAAAAAGTTTGAGCTATGAAAAAATAAAAATTGCCACAATGCAGAAACAGGTGCAGCTGTTTAGTCAATAAGCTTCATGGTATCGGCGTTCTCTATTGCCAATACTGATACTGTGTATAAGTGCCAGTATATATATATATATATATATATATATATATATATATATATATATATATAAATATAAACAAACGTTATGTCTCCAACACTCCAGTGAACGCAGCTCCACAGGCCAACGCTGGGGGGGGTCTTATACCCCACTAGCCATCACTTGGCATTGGGCATGGTGACCATAGGCTGGTGTGTGGCTGTCACAGTCCTACAGGTGATGCTTTAAAGCTTTAGAGTAGCAGAATTAACTAATTACAGTGGAGAACACTGACGACACAACAACTCAGTAAGCAATCACAGTGAACTGCAGCTGCAGCCTGAAAGCAGGGGAGTGTTCAGCTGCCTGGACAAGAGAAATAAATCTCACTGGTTCTTATTGAGCAACAGACTCAATGCCCCCCTTCTACACCAAGTCTGCCTCCACAGCCATACAAACAGGATGCAGTGGTAGTATTGAGGTCAGGCGTATGCAAAAGCAATCAACTTTCAGCTTCGCTCACAGGAAAAGCAGGGCCAGTCCACTCATCCAGCGAGGTTTTAATTCAGCTGGAAAACAGATATGTACTCCGGAGTCTCCGCACAAAGTAACTTCACACGGCTGAAGCCTGTTTACACCGCGAGCCGCGACCAAAACCTGCACTCCGGACAGAGGACGTGTAATAATATCTATTTTACATTTCATAAGGCGGTTTATAGGGTTACGGTTTCACTAAATAGACCCTCAAAGAAGCCGAGAGTGTTTAAAGTAAATGTGCTGCTTCGCATTAGGAAGCCGAAACGCCTCGTACAGTAGCCACCGCGGCTAACAGGCTAGCCCGGCTAAGCTAAGCTGAGGATGTCAGCGAAGCTCTCAAGACTCGTTAAAGCTCGTTTTACCCACCAGTCGGTCTCGGATTTCTCGTCCACCACCTCCTTGTAGGCCGCCGTGAGGGCAGGGCCGTTCTTGCTCAGGTTCACAGCCATTTCTGGGTGAAGGACAGGACAGGACCGCACGACACCAGCGTCCGGATCCGGGGGAACTTCACTCGGGCGGCGGTGAGTGAAGCGCGCGCCCCCCGCCTGCCACGTTACGTCTCACGGCCACTCCTCCACAGAGGCTGCGTCTCCAGTCAGTCAGTCAGGCGCTGCAGGGCTGAACGATACCGCGATGATGCGATGCGATACCAAATAATACCGAGTCCCGATATAAACAACAACCGTAATGATACTTTTAATGATGATGCTAAAATGGCAATGGAAATAGCAAAAATCGTTAATAAACAATTTCAGAAGTTATAATAAATAATAAAACACTGTATACTACACAGTGTATATACTGCCATATCATGTGGTCCTGTGGGGGTTCTGCCCATTAGAGAACAGGGTAAAAGGGGGCTAACAAAGTATACAAACAAATGGAGGACTGCAGTCTGTAATTGTACAGATATATCATATTTGTACACGAATATATATATATATATATATATATATATATATATATATATATATATATATATATATATATATATATATATATTCGTGTACAAATATGATATATCTGTAAAAGACAGATATCCTGTGAAAGAATCATGATAAATGAACCGATAGAAATTCTGTAAAATCACTTAAAAGCATATATATATATATATATATATATATATATATATATATATATATATATATATATATATAGAGAGAGAGAGAGAGAGAGAGAGAGAGAGAGAGAGAGAGAGAGAGAGAGAGAACCAGCAGAAAGGCAACCGTATCGTCAGCATAGATGCTGGAGAGGAGTACCGTTGCTACTACAGCAAGGACACTGCCTCAAGAGAGAACTAGTTGTGCGTGTGGCCGTGTAGCGCTTGTGTTGACTATGACAATGGGCGATCTGAAAGCCCTGCTCTGGACAGACCCGGAGGATGGCAGTGTGCCCTCGCGTACCCCAGGGACTTTGTTCGGACTGTCTTGGGTCACTGAACTTTTAAGCAGGGGCTAGTGTGGCAACGGGCACAGGGCACACAGCCAGCCAGAAGCTGGCATGAAGGGTGAAGGCTCAGGAGACACAGTTTTCATTGTTATGCTGCTGTCAGTTGTAGTTATGTGTATGTGTTTGGTTGTGTTATTCGCTGGTAGCGTAAAGCGTGTTTAATTAATTTCAACTTAATCTGTAATTAAAACATTGAGCCTTAAACCAATACATTCAGAGTGTTTTGATGAAAAATAGTTCAGTGTAGAGAAACTTGCAGACACACCTTCTACAGAAACCAGGAGTTGTGATGTCTATATATATATATATATATATATATATATATATATATATATATATATATATATATATATATATATATATATATATATAGCCATTTTATTTACTGTTTAAAACCACTAGTGAACGTACACACGCCCTCAGAGGTTACATATGTGATGTTGATGGTGGGAAAGTAGCAGTAAATCCAAAAATACTTTTTCTCTGGGTACTATTTTGTCTTGCAACACCCTGCATGTGGCACCAACCCTTTATTAAACGTGTACAATGAAGAATAGTAAGTAATCTGCTCCAACTTTTCTATATACACAAGTTCTTATTAATAGCAGAATGTTGATGTTGGGTGTTCTGAGCATATAAACTGAAATACAGTGAAGTCAAACATGCTGACCTGTTTAGAGGGCAGTGCTGAGTAATGTTGGTGTATTAGCTGTGTAGCTACAGGAGTGTAGTGTATCACCGTGACTGCACATCCAGTATTAAATATTAATCAGGCACAGCCAGCAAGCAAGGTAGTCCACTAATTTGTTCAGTACTGGCTTGTACTTCATTAGTTGCACAATTAAATTGCAATTATTTTAATAACAAATTAATTGTCAGCTAATATGCCATGATTGTGACAGACCCAATTACTTAAATTTAAGTCTAGCGTTTGCAGCTCTATTAAAATTACATTGCACTTATTTTTTGTTTATATTATGTTTTTTACAAGTTCCAGTGTTTCAGTACATCAGGGGTCACCAAAGCTGGTCATAGACATCTACCTTCCTGAAGAGTCCAGTTGTAACCACAGTCTGCTGCAGCACCCGTTTGATGGGTATGTTAGACACGGGTTGGAACTAATCTGTGCAGGTCAGTAGAACTCCAGGACGAGGGTTAGGTGACCACCCCCCTGGTCCCTTTGACTCTCACTATCGCTCCGTTTGAGAATCTCTGTATTGAAAGGATGAAGGCTGCCATCTTGTGGAGACATCAAACAGAGACATGCTTAGAGAGGTTCTACAGCAGCACTTTGTGTGAAGAGAAAAACTCTCAGAACAGTACTTAATTATTATTAAGTTAATTTAGTAATTCACAAAAAAAAGGTCATTTTCCACCTCAGACTGTCAGTTTCGATAGTATATGGGCAATTTTTGCCATAAATGACAGAAGAGCAGGACTGAAATCTGGATAACAGGGTTGGACACAGAGATCACATTCTCATTTTCATTAAAATCTTTGTTTAAAGTCATTTTCATGTCATTTTCATATTAACAATTAGTGCACTTCAGTTGTGGCCGGTTGGTCCTTGCTCCAGGGGTTTGAACCGGTGACCCTAACCCTCAGCCCACAGTTGCCCTTGTATATATATATCAGATGATTTTTAAAGAATAGAAATGTGTGTATTAAAGTCTATTTTTGTATAGAGGCTTATTTTACATATAGTCCTGTTATCAGCAATTCTCAGTCCTCTGTCTAAATCTCCTGGTACGACCACCAATCCAAGTTAAGGATGTTATTGGACTAATTGGTTGTTAGGACACTCTTGCTCAATTGTGATGCACAGCTGAAGAACATTCTACTAATAAGTGAGTATAAAAGGAAGAACAACATTCTAGGTTAGTTTAGTATCTGAAGATCAGCAGTTGATGGCTTGCTGACCGACTCAAAATGACCAGAAAGAAACAACTTTCTTTAGAGACCCGTCAGTCCATTGTTGTGTTAAGGAAGAAGATACTCCATTAAAAACACTTTTAATGTAAGTCAATGGAACCAGATTTTTTAAGCATTTCAGTTGGTCCGTTTAACATGAAATTTTCCCACAATGTAAACGGCAGCTACTGCATTTAAAAGATGTAGAAAAATAAAATTCAGCAAAAATGGACGCTTTTTAATTGGACAGCAACGATACATATATATATTTAACTGTAAAATCTAATATTTAAGAAAATATCTACACTTACTGCCCATTTTAGTTTCTTTACATACCATACAGGACCACGGTTCATCTGTTTCTCTGTATACATCGTTACACGGTTCTTCAGTGCTCAGGACCACCACAGAGCAGGTACTGCAGTGACACTGACGTGGTGGTGGTTTGTTAGTGAGTGTTGCTGACACAGCAGTGTAGATGGTTCAGTTCATGGATGAAGGGTCTCCTGTAGAACTACTTGATAGAATCCAGCTGCTGTAATGATGGCTGTCCTGGTTTAATAGCAGCTAAATACACTCAGATGATACTGCCACCACCATGTTTCACAGTCTGATTATATATATATATATATACACACACGACAATTTAATTTTTTCTTCTTGTCTATTGTTAGGACTTAAATGGAAGATCGGGTCATATTTTATGGAAATGCACTTCATCAGTCTTAAAGGCATCAGTAGTAAATACTGTACAAGTCCAAATGATAAAGAAAGGTTGGAAAATGGTCATGTAAAAATTAATGACTTCTGTTTTTCATCAATCGAACCATCCAAACATCAACATAAAGAAATTTGCACGTTATCATTCCATCACACGACACCAATATGAAATAAATCCAGGAGAACGTATTAAACAAAAGGAGCTTTATTCACTAATGCCAACACCTCCAAGGTTAGTTCAACAGTTCTGAGAGCATGAGGAGAACGCCGAGTCTTCAGCACAAACTACAGAACAGTAGACAATAATTAGCAAGGAGAGGTCACCATGGCTGAAGGAGTGTGGGTGTACACATAGGAGGTACGGTATAGCAGTCCCGTGCGCCGCTCTCCTTGCAGAATTATAAAACCTTCAACCCTTCTAGAGGGCAAAAAGAAACAAAGAAAAAGAACATCTAAATGAGATTTTATTCTTACAGTACAGCTCGGGTTGGTTATACGTTGATGGTTAAGGCTAAGATTTTAGATTTTTTATTTTTATTGAGGACGCTGGGAGAGGCGAGAGAATGGAAAACGAGAGAGAAATCCCTGATATCTTGCAGAATGGCTGCGGAGAAGGGTGTGTAGAGAGTGCAAAGCAAAGCCGTATACTGCCGTTACGTGACCTGTTCCCGCACTACTTGAGTTTTTCCTCTCCCAGGGCCACTTCCAACCCCACCGAACGCCTCGTCAGAGAGGAACGTACAACTGCCGCTGACTGCATTCCAGCTGAACGGTTGGAAGACGACAAATAAATAGCAAATAAATAAATAAATAGAACACAAGCTACAAGGGGCACAACTTAAGAGCCTTAAAGGAATAGTTTGGTGGTTAGAAAACATCTACACAATTCAACTCCTACCCCAAATTCAGTCAATCAGCCAAGACAGGTCTGCTTATTAAGCTCTGCACTGGAGCTGCAGGCCAATAGAGCTAATGAAAGTTTATAGCTGACCTGTTAAAGACGAATTCCAAGACTTGTTCACAATTCCTGCATGAATAAATCAGAAACTTGCTCAGTCAGAATCGTTCACAGTGGTGGTGATAAGAACCAGATGAGTGTAATGCTTCACAAAAAGTATTACATTGAAGTACAATGAATATGTTGCCTGATGCCTGAGACCCTGTTATACTACAGCACTGAAATAAAAGGTTGGCGTAAAATGTATTTTAATGTCACTACAAGGTGAAAAATAAAGGAAAAAAAAAGAATTGTCAACATCATCCCTCGTTCCCATCACCAGCACTGTGAAAGAAATAACAGAAATGAGAGTTTCTTTACACTGAAATCACTGTAAACGCCTTTGTTTACATCTTAAAGAACAAATTATACTGAAATACTGAAGAAAACTGGCAACACTCTCCTTTAAAACTGCCTCAAGTATAAGTTTACTTCATCTGTCTTTTATTACTGTACAACTTAAGATGTAAGGACGCAGTCTTAGGACAGTTTGAGGCTAATACAGCTAGCAAGTTAGCTTAGCATCCATTGATAATCATTTTTCAATCCTAACACCTAAATCATTAAACATTTACCTCACATCACATCAACTAATCTCAAACAGAGACTGTATGGCGTAGCCTACGACGCAGTATGCCTGTCAGAAACCTCAGAAAATACTGTTAGCTCTAGAAATAGCATGCTGCATAGCTAAAAACATTAGCAGCTGCCTTCAGGACCACATTTATTAAAAGCTAACACTAGACCTGCTGTGAAATTTTAGCTGAAGATTCATTTTTTTGTACTTAATTAAAATTAACAGTATAATTGTCTCACGGACTGGATCTATTCAGTACAAGTCTATCTATACAGTGTAGCTGATTAGCCGTATAGCTTCCTAACTATGTTGGATTAGTAGGCAACACTGATCTTTCTGTGAAAATGCTACACTACACTGCTGTATGGACACATAGATAATGACTACAGAATTGTTTATAATGTCAAAGCTACATGAGAATAATAATATATGCAAAAAACATTCAGTCTGCTAGCATACAGGCTAAAATCATTACATTAGCCTAGTCTAGCCAGAGCAACCAATTCACATTTGGCTTGTCGCAGAACTCTGATCCTAAATAATTGTGATCAGGTGATCATGTAGTAATTGTGACAGGTCTATATAACAGTATATCATACCAGTGTCAGAAACCACATCAGCTATTTGAGATTTCTAACAACTTTGAGGTAAAGCATGTGTGGTTTGTGTATCATAGTTGTGTTTTAATGTTAGAAGATTTGGTTTCTACTCATACTGTTTACTTTTTAGTTCTTATGAAATTAACTACACATTAAAATCTTTCATACTTCATGATTTTCTGGTCAGTGTACAAAGCGCTAACTGCTGTACATGTACATTCTATGACTTGTTAGCTACATTAGCCTCATAAAACCAAAGAAGCAAAACTTGAGTCTGCGTGTGCAGTAATTGTGTAAAAGTGACTTTCTCACTGAACTATTCCTTTAGTTTCAGCCACAGTGATGGAAAAAAAAACTGCATTCTCTGGCGCCGGCAAAACGGCATCGCGAGCGGACGAGAAAGAAAAAGCA
This sequence comes from Megaleporinus macrocephalus, assembly GCA_021613375.1. NCBI lineage: Eukaryota > Metazoa > Chordata > Actinopteri > Characiformes > Anostomidae > Megaleporinus > Megaleporinus macrocephalus. The sequence continues at coordinate 8,845,339 of CM038710.1, read as the reverse complement.
GCAAACATCGGAGTTGCTCGGCCACTGAGGCCGGAGCTTCATTCACATCGTACATTCAAAAGCACTCCAGAACACCGAACAGCAAGTGCACTGAACATTTACTAATCAGTTAACAGAAGCTTCCCCCAACGGTGAAAACTGATGGAATCTGATAAAGAGCTCCCGTCGCCCATGTAACGTTGCTACGTTGTGCTAAACCTTAAAGCAGGGGTGACCATTCCTGGTCCTGGAGGACCTACTACCCTGCAGAGTTTGGCTCCAACCCTGATCCAGATAATAAAGGCCTTCAGGGGCTTCTGACTATATGAGCCAAGGTGTGTTGGACCTGAACTCTCCAGGATGGTAGATCACCAGGATGGTAGCTTGACGAAACACAACTCGTGTGGTCAATCAGCCAAGACATGTTTGGTATCTGTAACTTCTTTTGTTTTGTACTAGAGCTACAAAGCTAATGCGTCTTATGGAAGTTTATGGTTGACCAAAGCTTAAACAGGTCCCGTCAGCCTCAAAGGCTAGTTCAGATTATTTACAGATAAGAGATCCATCCATCATTTCTTGGCCGATGGGGTACATTTGAGTTGTCGTTAAACTAAACGTTTCATCGGAGACATGAAACAGCCCTTGACAGGGAGAACAGAGTTGGGGGGCTTCTGAAGATCAGCATGTGAAGGTAAGAGTGAGGAGAACCTTTCATTTTTCCAACAGTAAGCATTGCTAAAAACAGCCTTTTACCAAACCCCCCCCACCCCCGGCTTTGGGCTGCAAGGTTGGGTTCGGAAACTCAACGTTCAGCCAAAGAATCTATTGGTTTTCCCCTCGGCTGTCCAATCATCTACCATCTGCTTCAGAGATTCTTGTGGGTTTGGATGTGTTTCTAGAAACCAGTGCAGGAAATCACCTCAGTCCAGAACATGTGTTGGTCATTACATCAAATATACCATCTACGGTCAGTCACAAATCTAGTATATAATATTAGTGGCTCTAGAAACAAGAGCGTCTAAGAGTTACTAAAGATTACACTCTTTCTCACAGATTTAGTAGTAGAAGAAAAGTAAATGTCAAAAGCGTATTGCGGCATTCGTTCGGCCCAGACACGGTAACACTTTTTTTTTGTTTCGTTTTTTCTTTTTTTTGTGGAAATGATGGAGTTTCCATACAGATTTTGTCCCACTTGTCGATATCTTCAGATACAATATTGCTTTGACAAATTTTCCGCAAGCTGAACTGTAAAAGACACGTTATGGAAAATTGGCCTCGGTTCCTAAAGCGAAAAGTTACAATACTCACCTAAACGAATACTTAAAACACGTCTCCGATAAACATGCACATGCAGACGATGTGGTTTCAAGCTCATCAAATCTGGCATGGAAACTCCAATCCAAGCACACATGGCATGTGTGATGGAAAAACAAAATATATAACATTTGGCCAGTGAATGTGAGGTTGAGAGCAAATGGACTACCATTTAACGCTGTTCCCCTCTGATTAGTAATACGGTTGGTGGTAAAGGGTGCTACCTTTTTTCGTTCACCTGCGAACATTCATAGCGTGAGAAAACATGGCAGGGTGTTAGAGGGAGGAACATCAGCGAGGCCTTGTTTCATCAAGGACCAATATTTGGATTCGAAATCTCTCAGTAATCTAATCTGAGTTCATGAACTATCCATATAAGCTCATCATAAGGGTAACCAGGCGATGCCGCCCGTGAATAAGTGAAATCCATTAACCCTGGAACTACAGTCATCTAGAGTGAAGGGCCATCAAACAAACCAACACACACACCCACCCATCCACTCAAGACATGTAACAAAATACGGTTATGTGGTACGAAAGGAAATAGGGCTGCACCATATGTCGTTTGTTAATCGCAATACTGGCCTCCACCGCAACGTAAACAAGCCCTTGAAGAGGCAAACCCACCCTTTATGATGATGTATCTTGAAGGGAGGAGGGGCTTCTGAAAAACTACAACTGTAGATGTAATTCAATAAAGATTAATAACGTTTGCAGACCAGTGGAGATTAGATATACGTGCACAAATCAGTGGATTCAAAGATACAAAGAAACTGGGGCTGCGTCCGAATTCGCCTACTTAGTCAGTACATACTAGACTGGACCACCGCTGGACCGGGAGATCAGTGGGATCTTTTAGTCTACGAGTGTTTAGTAGCCACACAAGCTCGGACACGCCACGTCCACCATCTAACCAACATCCTTTAACGCAAGACCAGCCCTGTAAATGACCAGCTAATTATTAAAAGCTCTGTTTAGATATTAGTTTAGATACTTTTTGTGGCAATGGTCTGCTTTTTTTTGTCTGAATCTATACTCAGATGATGGAGAGTTGTAGCTTCGAGAAGACGAATCAGAAATTTAATGATTATTATATATATATATATTTTTTTTACTTCAGTAGAAATGCAAGTACCACTAAGTTCTGTAGCAGCAGTTCACTAGCATTAGCTAATTAGCTTCATACACACAGCCCACGCCTGGTTTCGGCTGTTTTTCTACCTCTATGTCAACCGCGGCTCCAGTTAAATGATGGGATAGCTCAGTGAGCTGCAGTCACATACTTCTAAATGTCTCCCGATTCAGGAGGTCACCTGGGTAACGTCTGCGTACAGCTAGATGAGCACTGAGTGTTCGGACACACTAGCTGTGCTCGTCTGCTGTGTAGTATGGAGGTAGGAGATTTCAGACACAGCCTTATTAAGCTCCACTCCTGCTTCAGATCTGAGGAACATCCACAGGTGTTCTGTCCATCCTTCCACTATGGGAAGAAGCCTTAGTGCTATGGGTCTGAAAGGCTGTGTAGCTGCTCAAGAAGCTTCACACTGAGAAACAACAACAAATCTGTGAATCCAACAAAGCAGCCACTGGCGTCGTGTTAAGTGATCTGCATACTACTATTTGGATCATGAGAAGCGGATAGTGCAGCCAACTTCTGAGCCTGAACTTTATTTTTCTAATATATAAATAAAAGGTTTTCAGCCATTCTCCTGACAAAATTTGTATTTAATGTTTGTTTTGATTGGTTAGGGCTGTGTATTGGCAATAACCTGGCGATACAATATGTATCGTGATACAGTGTTCATGATTTAAAATATCGCAATATATTGCGACACTGCAAGTAAAGTGATATATTGCATATTTTTCTAATCCTACTATTAAAACACACCACTGTATGAACAAGTTTGCCAATGTTTACAATATCATTGCGCAACTTGTGCTGCTTGGTAATGTTGGAGTGGAGCTGAAAATGGATTACAACACTGCCATCTAGTGGTCAGAGGTTTCAACACAACACACAGTGAATCACTGTCTGCCAGGAATCTGTGTATCGATACTGTGTTTTTGAGAATCTATACAGTATCACCAAATTTAACATCCTGATATTCGATATTTTCTTACACCCCTATGATTGGTAGTTAAATAAACGATGGGTGGACTTTTGCACAGCACTGTATGTCACTTTAAGGGCTCATTAAATCAGCTTTAATATACTGCAGCAATACAATCACATTACAGTATTCCGTCCATATCATGCAGCCCTAGTACCATTTCATTACGTCGATGTGGTGTTTTTATATAACTACATGACTTCCATGAGGTTCAGCTGCGTGACAGTGTTTCTGTGTATAAATATATTTTCCTTTGGGATATATTATGTATTATGATAGATATAGATAACTTAAAAACGTGGCAAAATGGAGTTAAAATTGTTTGGTGCCCTGAGTGTATAGCGTTACATGTCCAACACACACACTCACTCACTCACAACACCAACCAAAGGATATCCACAGAAAATCAAAAGGAGATGATGTATCTATCAGGGAGGCCGAGCCCTTCACCTTCATCTGGGAAGCGCGGCATGGCAGCGGCATGGGCGCGTCGACGAATCCGAATGAGAGGCAAAAAAAACCAAAACAAAACAACTGAACACTGAGAAAGAGTCAATCACAAGAACAGCAGTAGTAGTACTAATAGTCATAGAAGTCTAATTTCCTGGGTTTGTGGTAGCCTGGTGTCCCGTTGTCCAGAGAAGTTTTCCGGTATTTTCCAGGCTCCCAACAGGCTCATGTATCCAGGCACCGGTCCGGCAGCGGCTTCCGGCAGGTGGCGGCGGCGGCCGACGTTCAAGGGTGGTCTCCGGTCTCTTCCTCTCCGCTCTCTGCTTCCTCCCAGCCAAAGGTTTGGTGTTGATCTGTCCTCCACCTTGTTCTTTCTCCCCGTGTTAAAAACGTTAAAACAGGTTCCTCTGTCCGTTTGGCTCGCTGCAGGTGATCCAGCAGATGTAGGCACTCTCACATGGCGTACTTTTGTGTCCATTCTCTCGCTAGTCTGTTATACCTGGAGAAAGGAGGAGAGCCAAACAGTCAATAGTTAGTCAACAGAGCCAAACAACCAACCGTTCCTGGTGGTTCAGGCTGAAACACAGCTAACGTGTCTTTTGAATGGCGTTTAAAGTGAAGGATGCTTTCAGTACTGGTGTGACGTGTGTACATACTAATGTACATTTTCCAACAGCACTGCTGTGTCTGATCCACTCGCACCAGTGCAACACTAGGGCTGCACCTAAAGATTAATTTCTTCAGCGATTAATCTAATGATAATTTTTTTATTAGTCAATTAATCTAACAACTAATTTTTAGATTACTGTAATGTGAGTGTGTTAGGGATTATATTTATTATCATTTTGCTATGGATTTGTTTATATATAGTATATATATATATGACCATTCTAGAGGGTACTTTTTAACGCATGTGATCTATAAATGGTTAAAGACTAAGTCTACGCTCTGACTCGACTTTTAGAGGCACAAATGAAACGTAGCCTTCACGCCTCATGGACAAGAAATCAGTTTGTAGACTATATATGTTGCAGAGAGCCATTTGAGAAGCAGTTATGTGTGTTTTAGAACAGTCTCAGGTTCTACAGTGGACGATAAGGAAACAGTTAGCAATAAGACTCTTCAAGTGACTCTACTGAAAGAAACGTTACACGTGTTAATAATCTTAAACTAATCTATGAGATAAGATAAACAGGTAAACAGGTGCTGTCCTGCTGCTGTGTTGATGAAGCTCTACGGGATGTTTGATCTTCAAGGTCTCGTGTATAGCAGTTGTACTGTTGTGATCATCTCCACTGTGCAGAGCTGACCGAGCACCACACTGTTGTGTTTCTGTGTGAAACACTCCCACAACTTTAGATGCACGTGAGTGATTGTTTGTAGCTGCAGCTTGCGTTCTGGATAAATTCATGCTTTCAGTAGACACGGCCATACTGCGATGCATTGCCGCACCTTATGCTAATCTACGTAATTTTGTAATTGATTACTTCGAAGCGTTGCCCCAACACACACTAACACACCCCCACCACCATATCAGTGTCACTGCAGTGCTGAGAATAAGCCACCACCCAAATAATACCTGCTCTGTGGTGGTCATATGAGGGTCCTGACCATTAAAGAACAGGGTAACAAAATATACAGAGAAACAAATGAATTACTGTAAGTGTAGAACTAGTCAGTGTACATATACAACAACAGAGTGTTTATAATATGTAAGTATGTAAATTTGGATGATGGCTCATTAGTGGTTACAAGTTAACTTGTTAGCCACATTAGCTTCATAAGATTGATTTATTTGATGTTATATAACAACTTAAGGCAAACGTGTGGCTCTTTAGACATTTTAAAGGAAAATTACACCATTTATTTTGTATTATTTGGTCTTTTTTTCCAATAGTGATGGTCCAGGGGTAACAAGGGGTTTATATATATATATATATATATATATATATATATATATATATATATATATATATATATATATATATATAAAAATAAAATATTTCATCCCAACACATTATATTTTAGCACAAAACTACAATAAGAACAATGTCTCAGATGTCTGGTTCCCATCACCACCACTGTGAACAGCTCTGATTGGTTAAGTGTCTCTAGAATGAAGCATTTTACACTATGTTGCCCATTAACCAATCAGCATTAATTATGTGGACATGTTGGAAACTTGATGGAGTTCCACTTCAAATCAGTTAGACACTGTTAAATTCTGTTTTCCGATTGGTCAAATGGCACAGCTTTGAGAAACAGTGCGGCCTCTAAGGCAAACCACTGGTATGTGCTTGTTGTAATCTATATTTATGATACTTTATTCTAATGAAATCAAGATTTAATTATAATAGCAGCTTTTAAAATACAGCGAGGGCAACACAGTCTATAAACATCTCCGGATAATTTCTTCCATGTTTGGCCAACACTGTTTACATTTGTTCTGCCTTTAAAAATCATTCCGAAGGACTAATTTAATTCCAGGATATTAAACATAACAAGAAACAAATGTGTCCTTGCATAACTGTTGGCAAGATAATATAAACTGATTCAGGATGTGCGGTTACACAAAGTAATCCCCTCCTGGGAGGTAACGCAGGCCTGTTGTGGATTATTTTTGTATAACCACACACTCCGCCGCAGCTTAACTCTTACTTAAGTGCTCTCATAAACAGCTTAAAAAGATAGTCGTCTTGCGTCCCCTCTGACAGGTAATCCCCCGGAGCGCGACGCTATAAGGTGGGACGTATGATCGGTGGCTCACTCACTTTTCTCTGTCGGCTTTGTACGTATGTGCGATCTCAGGCACTAGTGGGTCATCTGGGTTCGGATCACATAACAGCGAACAGATGGAGAGGAGAACTGCAAGACAATGAACAATGTTACCTCAATACATGTTTATACAGTCACACCATTTTCCATATACCCTTAAGACATCGTCATGTGAAGAAGTCAGTACGTCCCACCAAAGGGTTCTCTTTATTTTGACATATATGAAGATATCAGTATTTGATCTTCAGTCCATCCATCATCTTCCGCTTTCTCCTGCTAGTCAGGCTCACGGGGAGCCAATCCCAGAGTCATTGGGCGAAAGTCGCCAGTCCATCGCTTGGCCAACATACACTCACACACACACACACTCATACCTATGGGCAACTTAGAGTGAGCGATCAACCTAACATGCATGTGTTTGGACTGTGGGAGGAAACTGGAGTACCCGGAGGAACCCAGTCAAGCACGGGGAGAACATACACACTCCACACAGAACCACCCGGACCAGGAATCTAACCCGGATCATCTTGTGATGTGACAGTGCTAACCGCTACACCAGAGTATCCTAAAATTCTCATGATTATATATAATTATACACAATTATGTATATTTTACATACTGTTATGAACAAATAAATAAATAAATATATATATATATAAATATATAAATATATACATATATATATATATATATATATATATATATATATATATATATATATATATATTTCTTTTTAGGATTTTTGAGGGACATTTACAGACGATTTCAAATCCCCCACAGCTTTCAACTGGATTCAGATCTGGGCTGTGACTAGGCCACGTCTTAACCCTCTATTTTCCCCATTTCGCCCATTGCTTGCTAGATTACCAAGTTTCTTAGTGAATTTTTAACCAGTTTCTGACTCGTCTCTCACACAACAAGCTCACTCAGACAAGTAATCCAGCCCAGTACTTTATTCCTAGCCAGTACAGAACAGAACAGTGACCACTGGCATTTTATTCCCACCAGTTATGCAGTTGTGAGCTAAAGGTTAGGGATCTGGTCTTATGACTGGAAGGTCGCTCCCCTGGACCATCAACCGACACGACTAAAGTGCCCTTGAGCAAACTTCCAACTGTTCCCCGGGCGCTGTGGATAAGGCTGCCCACCGCTCCAGGAAAGTGTGCCCACTGCCCCCCTAGTGTCTGTTCACTAGTTTGTGTGGGTGTTTCATTGCACTAGTGTGTCTGTTCACTAGTGTGTGCATATGTGGGTGTTTCACTGCCCCCTAGTGTGTCTGTTCACTAGTGTGTGTGTGTTTCGCTGTACTAGTATGTCTGTTCACTAGTGTGTGAATGTGTCAGTGTTTCACTACCCTCTAGTGTGTCTGTTCACTAGTGTGTGTGTTCACTAGTGTGTGCATATGTGGGTGTTTCACTGCCCCCTAGTGTGTCTGTTCACTAGTGTGTGTATGTGGGTTTTTAACTGCCTGTAGTGTGTGTCTCTATGTGCGTGTGTGTTCACTAGTGTGTGCATATATGGGTGTTTCACTGCCCCCTAGTGTGTCTGCATATGTGAGTGTTTCACTGCCAGTAGTGTGTGTCTGTATGTGTGTGTGTTCACTAGTGTGTGCATATATGGGTGTTTCACTGCCCCCTAGTGTGTCTGCATATGTGAGTGTTTCACTGCCAGTAGTGTGTGTCTGTATGTGTGTGTGTGGGTGTTCACTAGTGTGTGCATATGTAGTTGTTTCACTGCCTGTAGTGTGTGTCTGTATGTGTGTGTGTGTGTTCACTAGTGTGTGCATATGTAGTTGTTTCACTGCTCCCTAGTGTGTGTGTGTGTGTGTATACGTGGGTCTAAACTCTAATTCTAATTTAAAAGATTATCTCCACCCTTAATGAGTTCTTTATTGCACACAAACAACAATCAGGCTCTAAGGAAGTGCAGGAACCACACAGTGACTGTGTGCTAAGTTAATTATTTTAAATACACGTGTGTTTTAGTGTTTTATATATTTAAAGCACTTCAGGTTCATCACTAGCTAATAGAAAACTTCAGCTATGTGTTTGCTGCTCATGGTTTTGTTGTTTTGGCATGTTTTGAGGCTTCACTGCTATGACTACAGCTCCTTCTGACCACCTCAGTCTCAACAGCAGACTGGTGGTCAGTTCAAGGTTGACGCTTGTTGAGTGTTGTGCAGTGTTGTGTGGATCTTCAGGGGCAAAATAAGCGTCCAGTGTGCCGCGTTTACAAGATATTTGCTGGTGCGCTGGCCTGAGAGGTTAAAATAATCATGACAGGCTAACAACCATCTTAACATTTCATACGCTGCATATAACTATAACTATTTCTAAAACAAATACATTTGACTGTATTTAAATAAAACATGAGAGCATATGGTTTTATAAGGTCTATAAATCATCCCCCCCAAAACTGTTTATCAGAACAAGATCTCAGCATCTTCTTCAGTCCTGTTAGAGAAGCAGCTTATGTGGCTCCTCATGAAGCTGCTGGCCAGAATGTTCTATGTAAAACAAAGAAATGAGCTCATTTCTAAATACATACACTATAAACATTCTTTAAAACACAACCAGATGTTTTATTGTGCTACAGGAATAATTCCACAAGCGTATGTCTTATATGCACATGATGTTTCTGACCCAACAACAGATACATTATATTGTTATATTATATTCACTCGCCTGCCTTCACATGCATATGAACTTCAGTGACGTCCCATTCTTAATCCATAAGGTTTAATATGATGTCGGCCCAACCTTTGCACCTATAACATCTTCAACGCTTCAGGGAAGGCTCTCCATGCGGTTTAGGAGTATGTTTATAGGAATATGGGCACTGATATTGGAAGGGAAAAAATGGCTCACAGTCTCTATCAGGTTGAGGTCAGGTGAGTAAATACTTCTGGTCCAGAAATAATTCTGTAAGTGTATGTTTACAGTTTTGATCTCTTACCAATTATTCACTAATTATTATTATTATTGTTATTAAAATGGTATTTAAAAATAAAAGAAAAAAAGAGCTGGGTAGGTGCGTCCAAACTTTGACTGATGTATATAAGACATACTGAAAAGATTAAAAATAAATAAATAAATCACTTCATAAGGCACCACATCTGTGATTACATTCTTTTTCTTATAATCACACCTGTCCAAAGAAAAACATGTATCCATTTTTCTTGTTTTCCATTTTTCTATATTATCTGAACATGACAGATATCTTATGATGGAACAACAGAACCTCTTTACATTATCTTACATTGAAAGTTAAGAAGGTTTTTGTCCTCTCCTTTATTTTGGAGATACTCGTTTTTCTTTGGGCAGCAAGGATACGTTCCGTTTCATGTGAAATACTCATACACCTCAGTGAGCTGAAATTTGTTTTGCTGTATTCAGTTTCAAATCGTGACCGAAGACTTGTTTTTGTTTCCACTAAAGCCTCACCTTTTGATACGGTGAGGGCAGGAGACCACTGGGACCGCAGGATGTCCAGACAGATGCTGCCGTTACTGTTGATGTTGGGGTGGTAGATCTTTGTTGTGAAGGCGACCTGTACATGAAAACACACAGAGGAGTTTACGAGTGCCAGCCATGCTGGAGACTCAGAGCACTGGGCTAGAATACAAGACCCACCTTAGGAGGTTTGAAGGGATAGTCTGTAGGGAAGTGGATTGTGAGGAAGAAGACGCCACCTTGGTACGGACTGTCATTCTGAAAACATCCCAAAGAGACGGGTTAGCTTACACCCCAGCGGTGACCACCAGTTTCCCCTGAGTAGTCAGTTAATGCTGAAGAAAACAACACCATGTAGTTTTACATGAATTATGAATTGACAGAATCTGTTGTAGCCAGCTTACCTTACTTAGACTACATGACTTCACAGTATGTTTTAGGGGTGTAAGAAAATATTGAAAATTTAGAATATCAGGATATTATGTTTGGTGATACTGTATCGATTCTCAAAAACACAGTATCGATACACAGATTCCTGGCAGACAGTGAATCATTGTGTGTTGTATTTAAACCTCTGACCACTAGATGGCAGTGTTGTAATCCATTTCAGCTCCACTTGTTACAACATTAACAAGTAACACAAGGGCGCAGTGCTATTGTAAGCATTGGCAAACCTGTTCATATAGTGGTGTGTTTTAATAGTAGGATTTAAAATATACATCATTTTTTTTATATCACTTTGCTTGCAGTATCACAGTATCATGATATACTGAATCGTTACCGCTGTATCACGATACGTATTGTATCGCCAGGTTCTTGCCAAAACACAGCCCTAGTATGTTTATAGCTGTATGGTCAAATTACATGTGTAAAAAATACTCTATGTGAAACTTACACTGTATGAAACAACTCTAAAGAAGAATCTGTATTTATTATTTATTTATGTTTTATATTTTATTTTTCTTACATACACGATATTGTCGAAAGCATTTGCACCCGAAACCCATGGAATTACAGATCCACCCCATGTTTAATGGTTGGTAAGGTGTTCTGTTTATCAAAGACAGTTATGTTTCCAGACATAACCTTTGGTGACTGTAGCCACTGAGAAATGTAATCTGACTAGGGCGCCAACCCTATTGCATACATATTTGTTACAGCATTAGTAATAATGCAGAACGTCTATAATAAACTAAACTGCAAATATGTAAACAGCATGAAACAAAATTAGGCAAAGAAAAAGCAAAACAATTAACATTCAAGGAAAAAATATATAAAATGTACCTACCGGCCCCATTATTGTTGCCTGCCAGTGAAACACTGGAAAACACAACAGTATCATTATACTTCATGAAATAACAGAGCTTCAGCATTACAGCATCTCAGTGATGTCAGCAGCGCGGTGCTATTGGCTGCCGTTGCATCATCTGAGTACAGACTAACGGGAGACGGCTAGAAAGGCTGGACGCTAAGTAGCACTTTGATGTGATAATTAGTACAAGGCAAGCATTTATTGAGTCACTGATCTGTTTCTTTATTCGGTGCTTACAGTCTTCTCCCACTGGTCCTGCAGAACACTGGGCAGGCGGGTCCCTCTGTAGGTCTGTCAGCTCCTATGGAGGGAAACAAGCAGCAATTTCAGTACAGAAGCAAACAACTTACTGTGGCTTGTGCTTTTAACCACTTTACATTTTATGTTCTATTTAGCTTTTAACCAACACACTTCTATGAGGAACACACACACACAAATAAATTGAGGTACAAAACATAAGAGTCCAATTATACACTGTGGCTTAACTGGTACATTGGTTGGTCGATAATATTGCTCAATACTGACAACCTGCCCTTTTATTACTTTCATTGTTTTATTACTATGTGCAAATATTTAGTCACTTTTTTCCCCAAATTAGATGAAAATAATGACTGACTAAAAGACTTAAGTGCCAAAATATAAGGCAGACCTTCTAAGGAATGTTAGACAGGTGATTCGTATTACTCAGTATAATGACTAATTAGAAAATACACAACACCCATGAATTTCTCCACTACAGGTTTGAGACTTCGATCTCACTTGATATGCAGAATACGACAACCCAAAATACAAGAAAGGTCCTGGCAACACAATCCAATTTTTAAAACAATGTAAAAACAACAATCAAAGTGCAAATTATAACCTAAAAACCAGGGAAATTGAACTGGATGGCCAACTGTTCTCTATTGTTGAGCATTTTGTATTCCACAGCTTATATATATATTATTGTATCATTGTACTAATTTCCCTTTATTTTCCTTTCTTTGGCCCTGCATGATAAATTCTGTTATTAGCCAAGAATTTCCATTTAGTGCTAAAATGCAACTGTCACACTGAACTCCGTATAAGCTGATGCTAAATATTAAAGGACTTATAGCACGACTGCAGTGACAACTAGGAGCAGAGCTTGTGTATGTGGAGTGGAGCGGAAAACATTTCAGACGTTTCTGTAATCACTCCGCTCCAGCTCCGCTTTGGGTTTTCTTTTTCCCTCACTTGCTAGGTCTGCACTCACACGTCAGCGAAATGGCTCAGTGTTTGCTCCTAATTCTATAATGGCAGTTGGTAAGAGGGGTGTAAGAAAAGACTGAATATTGCAATATACATATACAATATACATAGATTGATGTGTGTATATATATATATATATATATATATATATATATATATATATATATATATATATATATATATATATATATATATATATATATATATCATTATATTGCCTTTCTTACAGTATAATCGGGGTAACGGAGGGGGGCTGGAGTCAATCCCAGCGTCATCGGGCGAAGGCAGGGTACTAGTAAACTAGTATTACGTTCTCTGCTATACAGGGCTTTTATTTGGGTTTGAACCACTATCCAATCACAAGCTAGAAAACTGCAGAGGGTTAACAAACACATGCCTTTTTCTCCATTTCTCCACCACCTTCTTTCTTAATTTTATGGTGACTGGTGAGAATTTCCAGTATTTAGGCCAGGGCAGATGCTGTGTATGAACTGCCATCAAATATGGACAGTCATGTCATGCAGAGGTCATCAATGTGGAAAAAAACCTGCCATTCTGGCCAATATGAAAAGCGGTCCTCCACATAGAACATATCATCTAATGAATACTAGACCTACACTGACCCTTCCAAAAAGAACTTTCCACAAGAGATTGTACTTGGACCTTTTCAGGAGATTAAAACAATCCCAGATGCATAACATAAACAATACAACAGTGGCCAGAGAGTAAACGCTCCGGAGTGGCCTACTTAGAGTCTGACCCAATTCCTAATGAAAATATGATGCGTGCCGTTAAAGCCAAACAGCATCATCAACAGGTCGGGGTTTGTAGAGAACAGGACCAAACTGGATAACAAACTGGAAACATATGGTCTCGTTCCAACGTTCAAAGCTGTTATAATAACTGATGTCGATGCTTACAAATTCTATATTTGAGCTTCGCTCGGTTGCAAAACAAGCTGTCCCGGTAGGCTAGGCTGTGTGTTTATTTACAAAAAATAAAAATACTTTCTCCAGCTGGCACTCGGCCCAGTCTCACAGCGGCGAGTTACGACGAAAGACGTGAAATGCTCGCCAACACCCACTCGCTATTCTCCGGCTCCAGCACGGCGTAGTGATGTCGGAGTGGGAGCCGGGAGCGCTGCCAAAAAACACAAGCATTACAGCCATTTGATAACATTTTACAAACGGTCCACAGAAACACACACGGTGGTGTGAGCAAGACATCACACATACCAGAGTGAGCAATATTTACACTCTGAGCATAAGCATATTACAGTGCATAAACAAATGTCAGGGCTGTTTCTGTAGCGTTCGGAATTCCTTTTGCCATCCTTCCTCTTTCTGGAATTCCTCTGCGGTTTAATAAGCATTGCATGGACGGCATGAAACGAGACTGTGTGGTAGTTTAAATTAACTAAACCATAGGTGAATGTTCCCCAACTTTCGTAATTTTAGACTGTTGGTCAGAAATTTGTTGTGGATTCACTCAACTGGATTTAAACAAACAAAATGCTAGCCAGGTCAGATATCCAGGCCCTGATACTGCAACTCACACAACTTATACACCTAAGGACAGTCCATATGAACGCGTACAAATACCTCAGTATCCAAACCTAAATCCAGCCTTCACCTCAGTATCTAAACCTAAACCCAACCTTCACCTCAGTATCTAAACCTTACCCTAGCCTTCACCTTAGTATTCAAACCTAAACCTTACCTCCACCTCAGTATCCAAACCTTAACCCAACATTCATCTCAGTATCTAAACCTAAACCCAATCTTCACCTCTGTATCTAAACCTAACCCTAGCCTTCACCTTAGTATTCAAACCTAAACCTTACCTCCACCTCAGTATCCAAACCTTAACCCAACCTTCACCTCAGTATCTAAACCTAACCCTAGCCTTCCCCTTTAGTATCCAAACCTAACTCTAGCACTGACCTTAGTAACCAAACCTAACCCTAGCCTTTCCCTTAGAATCCAAACCTAACCCTAGCCTTCACCTCAGTATCCAAACCTTAACCCAACCTTCATCTCAGTATCTAAACCTAACCTTAGCCTTCACCTTAGTATTCAAACCTAAACCTTGCCTCCACCTCAGTATCCAAACCTAAACCCAACCTTCACCTCAGTATCTAAACCTAAACCCAACCTTCACCTCAGTATCTAAACCTTACCCTAGCCTTCACCTTAGTATTCAAACCTAAACCTTACCTCCACCTCAGTATCCAAACCTTAACCCAACCTTCATCTCAGTATCTAAACCTAACCCTAGCCTTCACCTTAGTATTCAAACCTAAACCTTGCCTCCACCTCAGTATCCAAACCTTAACCCAACCTTCACCTCAGTATCTAAACCTAACCCTAGCCTTCACCTTAGTATTCAAACCTAAACCTTACCTCCACCTCAGTATCCAAGCCTAACCCTAGCCCTCATCTCAGCATCCAAACCTAACCCAAACCTTCACCTCAGTATCCAAACATAAACCTAGCCTTATCCTCAGTATCCAAACATAAACCTAGCCTTATCCTCAGTATCCAAACATAAACCTAGCCTTATCCTCAGCAGCCAAGCTTAACCCTAGCCTTAACCTCAGTATCCAAACATAAGCCTAATGTTAACCTCTGTATCCATGCATCAGAAAAATCTATGCAGTGTTCTTCTTCTCCTAAACAGCCGATTAATCAACACATATGTGGCATCTAAAGCTTTGCACAAAAGATACAGGGTGTTCGTAGCTAACAAGTAACCAAAAAATCCTCTATAAAGGTTTCCAGTCACCGGGTTTTTCATTTTCCAGGAGATAATCAATCTACTGGCAGCAAACAGGAGCTCAAAACCAGGATTCCCAACAACCACCTGAGATCTGAGAACATCCACAGGTGTTTCGGTCCATCCTTCCACACCCAAGTGCTATGGGTCTGAGAGGATGTGTAGCTGTTTAAGAAGCTCCTCACTGAGAAAAGGAGTTACAGACACACCAAACAAAGACTGGTACTCAATGGACTGACCACCCTGGACCTCAATGAAACAGTACTGAATCAGATTCCGGACACCTGGTTTCGGTGTGCCACGTTTTCATGCAAACTGTGTAATTGTTTTAAGC
Source organism: Megaleporinus macrocephalus (assembly GCA_021613375.1). Taxonomy (NCBI): domain Eukaryota; kingdom Metazoa; phylum Chordata; class Actinopteri; order Characiformes; family Anostomidae; genus Megaleporinus; species Megaleporinus macrocephalus. Next base: position 8,829,607 of record CM038710.1, on the reverse strand, counting down.
CACAGCGCCCTGGTTTTACTCGCGCACGCTGGCTGGTGTGGTATGCGAGTCACTGAGTCACGGCTCCAGAAAAGGCTCCTCTAAAGTTAGCTGCTGGAGCTCAGCTGTCAGCTACGAGCACTTCCAGAAAGTCCAGCACGCTGGTGTAGGTTTCTCACTCAGATACAATAATTAACTCTAGCGGGGCACCTTATACACCCCTCAGCCAGACTACAGCCAAGTTACAGCCAAGATCATTTCTATTATTGATACACAAACAACAACCGACTGCCCTTTCTGAACCTTGCGAGTCATTTTTATTTATTTTTGCACCAACTGTCCTTCACATCGTGCAACGAATGGGCCAATAGGAATGATCCAAACTGACCTGACATAAAATGGCATTAACATCATGTACATTAAAGCCTCTGATTAAGTTACGGCAGTAATAGAAATCGATAATACTGTTTGGAAACTGACAATTATGCCGCCCACAATCCAACTACTCATATCCAAACACTGAATTCATTCTTAAATACGACAGAAATAGTGTAACAGGGTCAATACTAGATTTTGTTTGGTGCCAAAAAAAAAAAGGTCAAGCAGATAATGTTTCTGCTAGTTTCTGTGAGAGTGATGGTGGACATGTTGCTATTTACAGCGTCAGTGCCCTTGCCTCCTCTCATCTTTAACATTTTAAATGACCCATACATGCAACAAGCCACAACTCGCTAGACAGTACCTCACACAGAGCATACACCTAAAGACAGTCCATATGGGCATGTACAAATAATGTGCTTAAGATATTACATACTGACATCAGTAGACTTGTGGCAGTATTCAGTAATGCTGACTTTTATATAACCTAACCCTAGCTTTAACCTCAGTATCCAAACCTAACCCTAGCTTTAACCTCAGTATCCAAACCTAACCTTAGCTTTAACCTCAGTATCCAAACCTAACCTTAGCTTTAACCTCAGTATCCAAACCTAACCTTAGCTTTAACCTCAGTATCCAAACCTAACCTTAGCTTTAACCTCAGTATCCAAACCTAACCTTAGCTTTAACCTCAGTATCCAAACCTAACCCTAGCTTTAACCTCAGTATCCAAACCTAACCCTAGCTTTAACCTCAGTATCCAAACCTAACCTTAGCTTTAACCTCAGTATCCAAACCTAACCTTAGCTTTAACCTCAGTATCCAAACCTAACCTTAGCTTTAACCTCAGTATCCAAACCTAACCTTAGCTTTAACCTCAGTATCCAAACCTAACCTTAGCTTTAACCTCAGTATCCAAACCTAACCTTAGCTTTAACCTCAGTATCCAAACCTAACCTTAGCTTTAACCTCAGGATGCAAACCTAACCCTAGCCTTAAACTTAGTATCTAACCTAATCTTAATCAATTTTTTTGGGATGCATCAGATTTTAAAAAAAAATCTATGATCTGTGGTGAAAAGAAGTCCTCACAGTAATAGCATTTAGCATCTCCAATCATCCTGACTCCATGGGCTGTGTACACACCCGGGCACAGGAGGCAACACACACAGAACTGCACCAAGGCCAGTCTTGCTGTGAGGCAACAGCGCTACCCAATGCACCACCAATAATAAAAATTTTATAAAATAATAGAAATAATAATAAAAATGTTATGTAGTTACAATATATGCAAAATTTGTCTGTCATATTGGCACATCTTATATTTTACACTGAGCCATACCTTTTGCACAGGCCACATTTTTAGTTTTATTTTGTCCCTGATACACTAAATTCAGTAAATAAGCAGTGATTGTGTATTAAAAAGTGCAGTGTGTTCTCTGAGGAGGATGTGTTGCCGTATTAGCCTCTTACTATTACTGTACTATATTAAACCCAGACCACAGATTCAGATGGTGACGTGGCTTGAAATTTAGACAGAGAAAGGCAGCCACTCTGTGGTCTGTGGTTACTACCAGAGTAGTCTTCTCACCTCATACCAACTTTTTATTTGATATTGATCACACTACTGCACTAAATTCAAATAAATTATAATGAAGAACGGGCAACATCCACATGTTCAGAAAAGTATATTATACTGTATTATATACTGTATTATGAGAATTCATCACAACAATGACAACCAACCACCAGTCCCTTTATTAGGACCACCTCCTTGTATCTCCACTCATTGTTCGTAAGCTCCACTTACCCTAAGAGCACTTACTACATGTAGTTCTACACTTACAGACTGTAGTCCATCCGATTCTCTGTATACTTCAATGATCAGGACCACCACAGAGTAGGTATTATTTGGGTTGTGGATCAGTGACACTGATGTGGTGGTGGTGTGTTGGTGTGTTGTGCTGGTGTGAGTGGATCAGACACAGCAGTGCTGCCAAGTGTTTAAGCACTGTGTCCACTCACTTGTTGGTCCACTATGTAGAACACTAAGGTGTTACTCCAGCAGTTCTGCTGTAACTGATCCACTCAGTATCACTGAAATCGACCCACCACCAATTATAACCTGCTCTATGGCGGTCCTGAACATTAAAGATCAGGGTAATAAAGTATACAGAGAAACAGATGGACTACAGTCTGTAAATGTAGAACTACAAAGTGCTCCTATACGGTCAGTAGAGCTGAAACTGGACAGTGAGTGTAGATGCAAGGAGGTGTTCCTAATGAAGTTGGCGAGTAGGTCATTTCCTACAGGAGGAACAATTTGCAGCATTGCGACAAGCGACATGGCAGCAGAGCAACAAGGCAGTTAACATTCTTTTCAACCGTATTCATATGAACTATGACGTGAGAGTGGGTGGCAGTGGCTGTATCTGTGAGAAAGAAGCTGGGCTGTTTCATCCTTGTGGTACGTTGACCAAGGCATGTCTCAGACATTTCATTAAGACCCCAGAGGGACTGAGTTAGCTTGTGGAAAAGGGGTATGTGACCTTTACAGTCTGAAGCAGATGTTTAAATAAGATATATATATATATATATATATATATATATATATATATATATATATATATATATATATATATATATATATATATATATATATATATATATATTTATATACACACACACACTATTAAATGTTATGGCAGGTACTGTACCAAAACTGTTGACTGGTAGTGTCTGTGTGTGCATATTAGGGGTGTAAGAAAATAATGAAATATCAAATATCACAATATTATGTTTAGTGATACTGTATAAATTCTCAAAAAAAGTATCAATTATTAGTTAACAGTTTACATGCAAAGATTCCTAGCAGACAGTGAACCAATGGGTGTTGTGTTTAAACCTCTGACCACTAGATGGCAGTGTTGTAATCCATTTTCAGCTCCACTCCAACATTAACAAGCAGCACAAGGGTGCAGTGCTATTGTCAGCATTGGCAAACCTGTTCATACAGTGGTGTGTTTTAAAAATCGCAAATATATCACAATACACTGAATCGTGACCCATATATCACGATAGGTATCATATTACCAGGTTCTTGCCAATACACCGCCCTAATGTGTACATGTGTGTTTATGTATATATAGTCCACAAACTATAAACATCTGCTATATTTAGATCATTACCTATAATAATAGTACAGTAATTACTGTTTACTGCCTATTTCTGTTCATTATAACACACACTGGCTCTGAAGCACCGGTAAATCCCAGTAATATCTGTTTTCACAGCTCACAATCTATTTTGGGACTATTCTGAAAACCGCTAGTGATGATGTCTGCAGGTACTTTTATTCTAAACTAGCTGTAGCACATCTGACTCTAGTTTGAGTCCTCAAGCAGCCAATCATGTGAGCTCCTGTGTTGCTGGAATGAAAATGCTCCCTACTGAAGAAACCAAGTCAGAACAAGTCAGTCTTTATTTTAGATGCAAGTCAATGGAACCAGAATTTTTCTAAGCAACTATGGAGCATTTCTATTGGTCCATTCGTCATGAAATTTTCACACAATGTAAATGACAGCTGTCGTGGAGATCCATGTTGTTCTTTGGACAGCAACAATATGTATATGGAGGCATTAAACACACCAGACGCCTGGTTCCACCACTGGGAGGAATCCAGACTCGGTACGTTTCTTCAGTGGGGAGAACTTTACAACAAACAGGAATTATTTTTGTTTGCATCTTGAGTGTCTAATTATGCACATGTTTTGAGAAATTCCCCTTTAGGTGTGTTCAGGTGAGCAGTTCTACTCAGAGGACGTTTGTATATCAAAATAGTTCCCACACTATAAATATGTTATACACACATACATACATATACATAAGGGCTATGTATTGTCAGGAACAACACGTATCGTCATACAGCGGTTACGATTCAATATATCGTGATATACTGTGATACTAAGTGATTTATTGTGATTTTTCAAATCCTACTATTAAAACACACCACTATATGAACAGGTTTGCCAATCCTTACAATAGCATTGCGCCGTTGTGCTGCTTGTTAATGTTGGAGTGGAGCTGAAAATGGATTACAACACTGCCATCTAGTGGTCAGAGGAAACACAACAGACAATGATTCACTGTCTGCAAGGAATCTGTGTATCGATACTGTGTTTTTGAGAATCTATACACTATCACAAAACATAATATCCCAATATTTTCCTATTTAACTAAAAGATTAACTAATAAAACACTGTAGACATACCTGTAACATCAATACATATATGATCTATATGAAGAAAGCACTGTGAGCCATAATACTATTTCATCAGTTTCTTTTTGTCATCACCCCTACTGCACACTTCTGTCTGTTTCTTTAGTGGAAATTTAAATTTGTGTATTATTTACTGTATTTTTTTTTTCCTTCATATTTTCCCCATTTCTATTTTTATTAATATTTCTGATACTCTATACTATCTTATTGCTTTAGTCGTCAAAGCATGTCACTGCTAGTTGTCATATGTGACAAATAAACTTTGATTTGATTTCTAATTCAAAGCTTGAGATATTAAAGTTGTTCAGAGTATGTTGGTGCAAAACACTTCGTTTTAGAGAAACTTAGGAGCCAGGATTTTTCACAGAGGAGGTTACAGGAACCGGGCGAGACCAAGTTGTTACATATAACTGTTACAAGTACACCGCCTGATACCTGAGACGTTATCTGGATTCGAAGCTGTGCCCTATGTGCTCAGACAGCTGCTGCACAGTTATATAGCAAATCAGTCGTCATAGAAACCTTACTTTAATTAAGTTACTCGTTCACCATTACAGACTCAGAAGGCATGCACAGGTTTAGATGGTGAATAAAAAGCTATATTCGCTTTGTAAACATTGTGACTCCTGGTTCCCATCACCACTAATGTAAATCTGAGTTTGTCAACAAATACAACACTTTAACTCTAAATTATTTTGCTTACATCTCGACAGCAGTATTCAGAGAAGAACTATGCAAAAATGTGGTGAAGGATCTATTTTAGAGTGCAGTAGAGGCTTCTACACCCAAACAATGCCTAAAATTTAAAATCCTTTATACTTAATCATACGCTGATAGTGGGAGCACTATTTCAGTAAATCTGAGAATGAAGGCAGGGAGAGCCGATAAATGCCATAAACTGAATGAAATAAAAGCAGTCAGCCTGTGAAAAGGTAGTCAAGTGATGCCAAGCAAGATGAGTGGTGTTGAAAGCTGTAAGCTGAAAGATTTGAGCTGAAAAAAGGTCAGACTCGTAACCTGAGTTAAGCTAACGTACTGTTAGTATTTGCCTGTTTATCTGAAAGACTGGCTTCTTTTCTCAACGTACATTTCAACTCACGTGATCTACAGGGTGTTTCTGTGTCTCAATGCAGCATTACTTTAATGTAGCAATAGAAAATACACTATGGTGCCTAATGCAGGTGCTGGTGAGCAGTAAAAACCTTTTATATGTTTGATGCTGCTAGACACTATACCGTGCGTCCAGCGACCTACAGTCACGACCTCTGCAGCGGACCATACAGGATGTAAGGTGGCATTTCAGTTTCAGCCTAAAACCAATGTGACCTAGTTAGTCAGAAACTATTATAGTGTGCAAGGAAGTGTCTTTACTTTCAATAAAGTCTACATTTTGTGACCTTAGTGCTGTATTATACTTCTACAAACATCTGAAATATATAGATATGTATATATTATATATATATTTTTTTTGTATATTCCTTTATTATATGTCAGTTATTACTATATGTATATATATTCTAGCATATTTTACTGCACTGTTTTTACTACATGATTATCTGAGCCTCACCACAAGCATTTCAATGCATGTATGTCCTGACATGATGTGGAAATTACTAACTTGAAACTTGATCAATTATAATAATCCAATAGTTAACAATAGCAGTTTCCCCATGTAACTAAAAGATTAACTACAAAAATAATTTAGAAAATGGTTGTAATATCATAAGATATTATCTATATGAAGAAAGCACTGTGGACCTTAGCACTGCTATATTAGTCTCAGGTAGCTGGGGAAATCTACAGAGGCTATAATACCACACTTCACCAAGTTTCTTTCTGTATAATTCAAAGTTTAAGACATTATTAAAGTTGTTTAGAGTATGTTGGTGCAAGAATTGTTCACAGCGGTGGTTATAGGAACCGGATGAGACAAAGTTATTAAATATATCTGTTACAAGTACAGTGCCTGGATCCGAAGCTGTACCCTATTCCCTATTGGATTTTAATTTTTCCATATCATTTGAATACAGCAGCTGCTGTTTACATTGTGTAAAAATTCCAGAACGAACAGACCAATGAAAACGCTCCAGAAGGTTTTTGTCCTCTCCTGCGAAGCCGCCACTGTGGCGACACTTATGTTTCTTTGGACGACATGCACTATTTATACCTAACCAAGAGCAGCAATGTCAACAATGACTGACAAGAGGTTAAAATACACTCGTCCAGGCAGCAGTACTACTTCTTCTTCATCCTCGTATGTTGGACTGATACGACTCAGTGACTTACTACCACCTCCTGAGGTACTAACTAGTATTACGGGACAAACGTGCAAACTTTAGTAGATATCTCAGCAACACAATGCATGGTCGGCATGGACGCACCACCAAAACACTTCCTTCTTCGCATTCTGCTGAGAGTTGAAGTTAATTTTGAGATGCTTCAAACTAAGAATTTCACATATTGCTCCTTTAACTGCTAGTGTTGGATAGTAGATCAAAAGCTATGGCAGACACTGTCACCATCCTGGTCCCTGGTTCCCAACACTACTACTACTACTACTACTACTACTACTAGTGTAAAGAACCTGTATGATGCACCACGTCACATCAGGGCACCATGAATGAGCCAACGTTTGAAATTTTGAGTCGGCTGGTGGATTTCCCCTTTGAAGCTGACTGTAATTCTGCGCTGAAAGGTGGTAGCTGTGAAGGCATCGCGGTAAATCTGTTAAAAATACCCACCACTGTCCCAGTGCCCTATTTGCCAAGCCATATATGGCCACGCTGACATTCAGTGTTTGGCAGCTTGGAGCAGCTGCTACTGCTGCTGAATTCCCGTTTACCACGACGGAGAAGAAGTTGAAGTACATCGTCCACACGAACCACAACACTTACCTGAAGCAAAGGCAGGGCAAACAGCTGCCCAACTATCTCTAAAAGAATTGTGGTTTGTTTCTGCCTACTTCAGGTTGAAGTTGGCTGCTTTCGGGAATTTTCCGTTCCACCTTAAATGGTGCAGCAGTTACATTCTGGCGCCTCATGTAACTGCTGCACCATTTAAGGTGGAACGGAAAATTCGAAAAACAGCCTAGCAAATAAAGAGCCAGCGCTCACACACGAGTAAGCCAGCACTATAACACAACCCCAAAAAGACAGAAACAAACAGAAAGAGCAAAAATACAGACTCTGGACAGTAAAATCGATGATATACACACAGAAAATAAACGAATCACGGCGATGGGTCGCGAGCGTTTGAGCAACCGTCGTTCGTCTTTGTCTTTCAGACGAGGCTTTTTTTGTTCGGAACAAAAACCCAACGGAAAGCACCACAAAGCACACGAACACTAAAGGGGTCGGTAAAAAAAGCCAAAGCGAAGGCTGGCAGTCGCGGTACAGCCGATAAAGAAGCCTCCTCGCTTACCTTTTGGATCCTTTTCAACGCCATTTGCTTGCTCGCTCGCTCGCTGTGTTGCAGCAGCAGCCCTGTATCTCTAGCTCTGTGTCAGCCTACACGGCCTTATGCAGTTTGAATGGGGTGGAAGCCGCTGCCGCTGCTGGTTATCCTCGTCCCTACTTGCAGCTCTCGACCCGACAGCGGTGCGAAACCGAGGTCTGACACATTCACACGCTCGTTTGAGCGCCAGTGCTGTGATTTCGCTAATTCTTGCCCCGCTCTGCCCTCACTGACAGCTTTTTGGTGGGGAACACAGGAGCAATAAGCTGCTCTCGCGATACTACGCCGCCAACAAGGCCTCCGAGATCTTGCGGGCGAGAATGGCGGAGCGTCGCTGGGAAATGTAGTTTTATTCATTTATGTTTACTGGAATCAAGTTATTCAGAGATGAGTGAGTCAGTTCGCATGAGCATACAAACAAAATAAGGGTGGTTACGCAATGTGACGTTGTATACATACTACGTAGGCACGATAGCTCACATTTGTATTAAGTATGCAGCTGTAACGTAGGACTACACAGGACATAACAGGAAAAAAATGAGACTGGAAAAGTAATTTGCTGTACCAGGAGAACATGTGGTGTGACCCAAGGAGAAATTTAAACCATTTTGAGTGTATGTCAAAGATGTCTATGTATTGTGTTGCAGAAATAAAATATGTACGCTAGCCAGCTAGCCCCAGCTTTCCTGTGTTGTAGTTCCACTTCAGTCGAATCAGCGTGAGATTATGAAGAAGTAGGGCTGCTGCCTCAACGGTGTATTCTAACCTCTCGTCATTTATGTTGAAGGTATTGAAGAAATTATATAAAGAGAATAAAACAAGAGTTAACACTGGTGCTGCTCTCCACAGCTGGAGATGCTCTTGGCTAAGTTAGATGCTCAACTCACAACGTTTCTTCTAGGTTGAGAGTGAAGAGGGAGGAGGAGAGACTGAGATATTTTCTATTTTCTGGTGATATTGTGCCGCTCCCACTGTTTAGAATAAGAATTTGACAGTTTGCATTGTCTTACAAATTGCTTATTTCAGCTTACTCTGATGTTGCTAGGTGGTTGCTACGGTATCCCAAGCGCTTGCTAGGGTGTTGCACCTAGAGTGTTGCTAGCTGGCTGCTATTTTGGTCGCTGATGGTTGACCTACATGGTTCAACAAAGTAATATAAGCTGCAGAATAATAATAATAATAAGAAGAAGAAGAAGAAGAAGAAGAAGAAAAAGAAGACAAATACTATAAATAGGATCAAATGTAATTTGCTAAGAAACAAGAGGCAACAAAGTTTTAACTGAACAAACAGTGCCAAACAAGACACAAGACAAGAACTAAAGAAGAACAGGGCAAGACAGGATGTTACAGCTCCAGAGGCAGATGGCCTAGAGGAGAAGCAAAAACTATGGAACTCTAGACTGGACAGGGGAGTGTACAGGGGACCGGGTAGCGTACAGGAGACAGGACAAGGGGCTGAAGTGGGGACTGGACAGAACAGGGCAAGACCTGATATTACAGGAGCCCCCTTCTCTAACGCACAGCTCCAGAGGCAGAACTTGGCATGGTAGACATCCTAGAGGAGAAGCAAAGACTATGGAACTCTAGATTTGACAGGGGAGCGAACAGGAGACAGGACAAAGGCCTGAAATGGGGACTGGACAGACACATGGACTAAGACTGAGCAAGTTACTGGATAAGAGTATGGACAAAGTCCATGACTTGCAGCAATTAAAGTCCTTCTCTGGCTTGTTTCTTCAGGACTTCCACTCAATGTTTGCCCAATCTACAGCCTGACCTCTGAGAGGAGTGCTTAGAAAGAAAACTGGTCATTTAGGGTCTAAATGTAGGTAAAGGTAAATCTGCACTGCATCATAAAACCTTCACAGGTGCAATCTTCACTACTGTACTCACCAAATGTAGTCATCGGTGCAGTTAAGGGACGAGGTCACCTTGACAGAGAGTGGAGAGTAGTAGTTCCTCAAGATGTTTTATTTCTTCCTTTCGGGAAAGGATCAGACTCCTTGTTCGGTTTGGCATTAAAGCAGGAGGAAAATGCAGGAAATAAAGAAAACTAAACTAAACTACAGAGACCAGAAAAATAAGAAAACAAAGAAAGAACAAGATAAGTTGCTACTGAACAAGAGAACTGAACAAACACCGGCAAGTAAGATGCACGGGAACGACAAAAGGACACACCTGGGAGTAATTACTGGGTGGGGTTACAGAGGACACAGGTGAGGGGTGTGACCAAACGACAGAGCTAAGGAGGAGCAGAAAACCAAAACAAACAAAGGCACATGGTAGAAACACGAGGGAAGGAAAACAAGATGTTCTGTTATCTAGTACTCATTTATATTTAGTATATGGGGTAAATCTTTTTTAGCAGTAATGCTGATGTTTCTTTTGGACTGCAACTCTGTTTAACAAAGTAATAATAATAATAATAATAATAATAATAATTTATTATTATTGTTATTATTATTACGACTGCTACTACTGCTATTGTTATTATTTTACTACTATTATTATTTTTACTACTACTATTATTACTACTACTATTATTATTACTATTACTGCTACTACTACTACTATTATTACTAATACTGCTACTACTACTATTGTTATTACTTTTTACTTCTACTACTATTATTGTTATTATTATTACTGCTACTACAATTATTATTATTACTACTACTACTACCCCTACTATTGTTATTATTACTACCACTATTATTGTTGTTATTATTACTACAACTAATATTATTGTTATTATTACTATGACTACTACTATTATTATTATTTTTACTACTACTATTATTACTACTACTATTGATATTATTATTACTACTACTGCTATTGTTATTATTTTATTACTGCTACTACTACTACTATATTACTAATACTGCTACTACTACTATTGTTATTACTTTTTACTACTACTACTATTATTGTTATTATTATTACTGCTACTACATTTATTATTATTACTACTACTACCCCTACTATTGTTATTATTTTTACTACCACTATTATTATTGTTCTTATTACTGCAACTAATATTATTGTTATTTTTACTACTAATACTATTATTATTACTACTACTATTGTTATTATTACTACAATGACTAATATTATTGTTATTATTACTACTACTACTACTACTACTACTACTATTATTACTACTACTATTGTTATTATTACTGCTACTACTATTATTATTATTACTACTACTACTATTGTTATTATTACTACAACAACTATTATTATTACTATTACTGCTACTACTACTACTATTATTACTAATACTGCTAATACTACTATTGTTATTACTTTTTACTACTACTTCTATTATTGTTATTATTATTATTACTGCTACTACTATTGTTATTATTACGACTACTACTATTATTACTACTACTACTACTATTATTATTATTGTTGATGCTGATGATTATGATGATGTTGTTATTATAATAATAATAATTATTATTATGACATGCTCATTTTAGTCAGGACTTAGGAGAGAAAGGTTGCCGGGTGTGAATTAACATCTCATCCACTAGATGTCGCTGTTGGCCGCTAGAACGTTCAGCTCAGCCGCAGCGCTCAGCGCTTTAAACTCATCATTGTATCTCATGACTTATTGCTGTTCATTAATTAATAAAGTATTTATGTAATTCCATGCATCATACACTGCACTATAGACTGCTAGTTTACAACAATGAAGATGCGAAGGGAAACATTGTTCTGTTCTTCATACAGTGAATACTTGTGCATTGAACTAACTAGAAAATAAAAAAAAACTATAAAAATAAAAAAAATAAAACTATAAAAAAAACTATACAGTAAGACGTATGTAATTATTCCTGGAGCAAAATAAATCATCTGGTTGTGTTTAAAGAATGTTTATAGTGTTATTTAGAAATGAGCTCATTTGCTCTGATTCAGTTTTACATACGTTTAACATTCTGGCCAGCAGCTTCATGAGGAGCCACATGAGCTGCTCTTCCAGCAGGACTGAAGAAGATAGTGTACATGCTGAGATCTTGTTCTGATAAACAGTTTTGGAGGGCTTTACAAAATTCTTAAAAAAAAAAAAAGTCTTATAAAAATTTGCATTGTCATTTTTAATTTAAATGTAAAATGTTTGTACATGGGCACCAACTTCATTATTTAAACTTGTTGTTGAAATATCTTATAATAATAAAATATCTTAATAACTGCAAAAAATAAAGATTATTATTATTGTTGTTGTTGTTGTTGTTGTTGTTGTTTTTATCATAGGCTCAAATTTAAAATAGCCAGATGTGCCATATAATTCTATCAAGTAAACAAAACCGTACCAAATGATTAAATAATACATAATACATAATATATATTAATAATGTTAGTACGGTGGTGTAGTGGTTAGTATGGTGGTGTAGTGGTTAGTATGGTGGTGTAGTGGTTAGTACGTGGTGTAGTGGTAAGTATGGTGGTGTAGTAGTTAGTATGGTGGTGTAGTAGTTAGTATGGTGGTGTAGTGGTTAGTATGGTGATGTAGTGGTTAGTATGGTGATGTAGTGGTTAGTATGGTGGTGTAGTGGTTAGTATGGTGGTGTAGTGGTAAGTATGGTGGTGAAGTAGTTAGTATGGTGGTGTAGTAGTTAGTATGGTGGTGTAGTGGTTAGTATGGTGATGTAGTGGTTAGTATGGTGGTGTAGTGGTCAGTATGGTGGTGTAGTGGTTAGTACGGTGGTGTAGTGGTTAGTATGGTGGTGTAGTGGTTAGTATGGTGGTGTAGTAGTTAGTATGGTGGTGTAGTAGTTAGTATGGTGGTGTAGTGGTCAGTACGGTGGTGTAGTGGTTAGTACGGTGGTGTAGTGGTTAGTACGGTGGTGTAGTGGTTAGTACGGTGGTGTAGTAGTTAGTATGGTGGTGTAGTAGTTAGTATGGTGGTGTAGTGGTTAGTATGGTGGTGTAGTGGTTAGTATGGTGGTGTAGTGGTCAGTATGGTGGTGTAGTGGTTAGTACGGTGGTGTAGTGGTCAGTAAGGTGGTGTAGTGGTTAGTATGGTGGTGTAGTGGTTAGTATGGAGGTGTAGTGGTCAGTATGGTGGTGTAGTGGTTAGTATGGTGGTGTAGTGGTTAGTATGGTGGTGTAGTGGTTAGTATGGTGGTGTAGTGGTTAGTATGGTGGTGTAGTGGTTAGTATGGTGGTGTAGTGGTTAGTATAGTGGTGTAGTGGTCAGTATGGTGGTGTAGTGGTTAGTATGGTGGTGTAGTGGTTAGTACGATGGTGTAGTGGTCAACACTGTCTCCTCACAGTAAGATGATCTGGGTTGGATTCCCGGTCCGGGTGGTTCTGTGTGTATGTTCTCTCCGTGCTTGAGTGGGTTTACTCTGGGTACTCCGGTTCCCCCCCACAGTCCAAACACATGTATGTTAGGTTGATCGCTCACTCTAAATTGCCTGTAGGTGTGAGTGTATGTGTGTGTGCTGGCCAAGCGATGGATTGGCAACCTGTCCATGGTGTACCCAGCCTTCACCCGATGACACTGGGATTGGCTTCAGCCCCTGGTGACCCCGACTAGCACGATAAAGCAGAAGATAATGGATGGATGGTATTAATATAAATATTAATAAATAATATAGGGTCGTTGTCCAAAGACATTCTGAACTTTCAATGTTCAATTTTGGAGCATTTCTATTGGTCCGTTCATCATGAAATTTACATACAATGTAAACGGCAGCTGTCGTATTCAAATGATGTAGAAATATAAAAATCAACAGATGTGGAAATACACGTTTTCCTTTAGACAGCGGCGAAATTAATTACCTAGAGAAAGACAGTGGATGTTTATGAAGTGATGAAGTGAAACTAAGTGATAGCTGAACACAGACGCTGCAAGGTCGTCTTCGGAGCCGCTGGAGCTGATGTTGGCTGACGAGGCCTGTGAACGCTGCGACAGTGAGCTCCTGTTAGTTTACAGCACTAACTCTCTGCAGAGCAACAAGTCATTACACAGCACTCTCTCCAGCACAGCCTTCACTTCCCCTCCCCTCCCCTCCTCCACCCTCCTTAATTCTCCTTCTTATCACATACGTGCATATCAAGTGGCTCAGGCTGATCCCTTTTTTTGTAATGCAATACAGAGACGAAGTACACGCCTCTTTGTGTGTGGATTCACCTAAAAATACCTGAAGTGCCCGGTGTGAGACTCTCTCTCTCTCTCTCTCTCTCTCTCTCTCTCTCTTTCTCTCTCTGTGCCCTAAAGCACGACTCATGATGGATCTGAATGAACTCCAGGTGCTGCTGCTATCGCTGGTGTGTCCCTCTCAGGTAAACAGAGCAGAGGATCATTGTTTTCAGGCTTAAAGAGAGCAAGACGTATGAGTTAAGGCCCTGGGGTGAAATAACAATACACCTGTTATCTTCAAGTGAAAGGATGACAAGCTTTATTATTAAAAAAAACATTACTAAATAAGATTCTCGCCTTGAATGCACGGTTCTAGGAACCACTGTATTGGGTACAGAACCTCTGTGAACAATGCCTTTAACCCTTAAACACTTATTCTCCATACTAGCTCCTCTGTACTGCTGCTTATTCTCTGAGAGCTTCAGGTCACTGGACCCTTGGTGGTCTTTAAAGGAATGGTCCGGCGGAAAATCAAATTTACACGGTTCACCTATTAACCCCGGCTATGGTCAGTCAGCCAGGACCTGTTTGGTGCACGGTTTGGCTTCTCTAGTTTAGTGCTGAAGCTACGCGGCTGATGTCGCTAACAAACAATAGAAGTCAATAGGCACCCAAATTCTGTAAATACATCCGTCATATCCAGGTCTTCGTTGAGGCTCCACAGACTTTGCAGCATGGTTTAAAATAAAGTATGAAGAACAACCAACTGTGTAGCTGTCACATACAGAGGGTTGAGGAGGCAGGATGCAGGCGCAAGTTGTTTTTTTTTATAAGAAACAAATACATAAAAACTCTAACAAGACAACAGAAGGAACTAGAAACACTGACTTGTACTACTACTAGTGATGGGTCAATGATACCGAGGCTTTGGAGCTTGTGTCAAGACATCCAGGAACCTGCTGAAGCCTCGCTGGTTCAGGATGTGGTTTGAGTATTGGCATGATTTATTGTTTCTTAATAAAAAAAATAATCAAGTCACCCCACAATCACTGTCCCATCTCTTTTAATTAACAGAGCTCTGTTAGCGTTATCAAAAACAGATTAAATAAACAAATAAACAAACCACATAAAATGAAATGAAGGTGTTTTTTATGTATATACTTGGCAGTGTTTACTTCCATGCTGACAATGTTGCAAGAGGCCATCACAAATAATTGACAATAATGACAATAAAGGTTTTGGCCAGCAGGGGGGTTCGTGTGCACATGAAGCTTCGAGAAATGAACCTTTTTTTGAGCCAACTGGAGGGAAAGCTTCAACGCTTCAAGAGGCTTCATTTGGCCATCACTAACTACTACAAAAGAAACTTGGGGCTGAAGTTCTGGGTGGCTTCTGCTGCTAGGTTTTGAAGAAGAGTGAGTACGATTTGGAAGAGATGGAGGAGCTGGGGAGGTGGTGGGGTGTGAATTTGGTCACGAGAAGGTGAGGGCAGAGGAGTGGTTTATACAGAGCGTGTGATGATGGAGAGGAGGAGTTTGGGGGTGATCCTTCTCCCAAACTTAAGTTATTTCTGAACTTCTTCTAATGGCGGACACCTGGGGCTAACAAGAGGGAGACAACACGGATCAGGTGAGGGGTGGAGACAGAGGGCGGAGACAGGGAGCACATGGTAAACATAAACAGAAACCGCATGGCAACGACAGAACAACGTAAACAAAAACAGAGAAAGACGTGAACGTAGCTGAATCCGACCTCACATGCATATGCACATGCGTCATTTGGGTAACTATTGACTTCTAGTGTTAATCTCATAGCTTTAGCTCTAGATGCGAGTACAGAGAACTGATTCAGGACTTTGTGGACTGGTGTCTGCAGAACCACCTCCAGATAAATGCCGGGAAGACCAAAGAACTGGTGGTGGATTTCCGCAGGTGCAGGCATCTCCCTCCATCAGTGAACATCCAGGGTATAAACATCGAGAGGACTCTTATGGACTCTTATAAGTATCTGGGTGTTCACCTAAACAACAAGCTGGACTGGTCAGTTAACACCACTGCACTTTACAAGAAAGGCCAGAGAAGACTCATGTCATTTGGAGTGCAGGGAGAACTCCTGAGAACCTTCTTTGACACAGTGGTGGATCCGCCATCTTTTACGGAGTGGTCTGTTGGGGCGGTAGAATCTCGAGGGCAGACAAGAAGAGACTGGACAAACTCATAAAGAGTGCCAGCTCTGTACTGGGAAGCACACTAGACCCAGTGCAGGTGGTAGGACCCCAAGTGTGTGAAGGAGCGGTATCGCAGGTCCTTCCTTCCTGATGCTGTTAGACTCTATAACCAGCACTGCTCCCAGCAGACCACATACACACAGCAGATTATATATACACACACTTAAACAATACACACTTACAGAAAATGTAATTTATGTGATAAAATTATATATTTTCCTATTTCTCTGTGCAATTAAGAAGCAAAGTGCATTATTTATATTGTATATACTGTACTGTTTATTTATCTATTGTTTGTACTGAGTGCCTTGCTATCCCTTTGCTGCTGTAACATGTTGAATTTTTACACTGTGGGACTAATAAAGGATTATCTTATCTTATCTTATCTTAAGAGGCTGAATTTGGACACCAAACATGTCTTGGCTGATCCGATGGTAGAAAATCGTATAAATCAGACTGTCCGCAGGGGCTGGACACAAACATTCGACCATTCAGATATTTGTTTGTTGGGTTCAGGTTTTTAAATTTGGTGTTTGAATATTAAGAGTTTTTAGGCTAAATAGGCTAACAATAACAGTCAATTGCAAAATACTGTAAGAAACCTGTGTATAGACAACTTAAGGTCACGGCCTATACAGTTCAGAAGAAACACTGCATCTTCAGCGCTAACAGATAATACAAGCACGTTTGCTCTACTCTGGAAATTCCACCACTCCACCCGCATTCAGGCTCTTCAACATACAACTCCTTGTACGAATGAACTTCAAATAGATAAACAATTCCTCTCTTTAAAAAACAGAACTGCCACAATGTATGCCCTTCGTACCTGGAGTTACACCAAGCACTGGTTAACCTTATCCCTTTTTAAGGAGTTCTGAGCACATTTTGTGAGTAAAACCAGCAGAAAAGTGAATAAAATATGTTTAAGATGGTTTTTAAACTCATCTGTATCCCTTTATCTCCTGCTATGGCACTGTCTGGCTTAAATTAAACAGAGTCAAAGAGTTGATTCCATCAATTCTGGTGGAAAGAGTCAAGAGTTGGAGCCGACTCCACTAAACAAGGGGTCGTACGTCACTAGACATCATTCACGTCTGGTCACTTTTTGCATCTTGAGTGTCAGGATTAGATCTGAATAAAGGCTGAGTCACATGAAATAACAGAGCTAATGCTTTTCAGATAGATACAAATCCAGTCGAACCAGTTCAGAAGGTGGTCCGAGACACATTTGAGCCACAGCAGTGTAAACACATCCGTCTCTCCAAGACAGGAAGCATATGGACAGACGCCACTGTGCAAAACAAACTGCAGACGATAGAGACTGAAGAGATAAACAACTGATAACAAGCGGATGTGGATATTCCGTCCCACGCGGCAGTCGCATTTCAGTCCAACTGTATGGAAACGCATTGAACCACCAGGTGTGAATGCATCAGAATACAATCCAGATGCTAATCACACGGTGTAAACATGGTGTATGTAACCAAAGCTACCAGACTTTTGGATTGCAGTCTGACTTGCAAGACCGAGATAGAACTAAACATCAAACAAGCTCACACACTGCACACCTACAAATCTCACACTTACACGTTCATTAAAGGAGCATTGACAGGTTTCTCTATGGCAGTCAAACGGGTGAAAGACCTCTTCATGTCACCTTTTTTTCTCAAAGCGTGTAACAGTCAGGGGAACAGAGTTAAATGCCTCTTTTTTCAAACAAGCAATTGAATGTTCTATGCAGCGAACAGCAAATCAGCTGACATTAACTCCTCAGCCATTACCACATTTCAGTTTAATCTGATTTCACAAAGGCTGCTCTCAGGGATCACATCAGCACATTTGTGAATAAGGGTTTTAAAATCAAGTGCTGCTGACTTGAATGTGCGTGTGTGTGCAGGCATGTTTGTTTTCAAACATTATCAGGACCTTTGCTGAAGAACCCTTGAAGATCCATATATACATATATATATATGCTGTAGAACACTACCAGTCAAACGTTTTAGATACACTACCAGTCAAACGTTTTAGTACACTACCAGCCAAACGTTTTAGATACACTACCAGACAAACGTTTTAGTACACTACCAGCCAAACGTTTTAGTACACTACCAGTCAAACGTTTTAGTACACTACCAGCCAAACGTTTTAGTACACTACCAGTCAAACGTTTTAGTACACTACCAGTCAAACGTTTTAGTACACTACCAGTCAAACGTTTTAGATACACTACCAGACAAACGTTTTAGTACACTACCAGCCAAACGTTTTAGTACACTACCAGCCAAACGTTTTAGTACACTACCAGTCAAACGTTTTAGTACACTACCAGCCAAACGTTTTAGTACACTACCAGTCAAACGTTTTAGTACACTACCAGTCAAACGTTTTAGTACACTACCAGTCAAACGTTTTAGATACACTACCAGCCAAACGTTTTAGTACACTACCAGCCAAACGTTTTAGTACACTACCAGCCAAACGTTTTAGTACACTACCAGTCAAACGTTTTAGTACACTACCAGTCAAACGTTTTAGTACACTACCAGTCAAACGTTTTAGATACACTACTAGTCAAATGTTTTAGTACACTGCCAGACAAACGTTTTAGTACACTACCAGCAAAACGTTTTAGTACACTACCAGTCAAACATTTTAGTACACTACCAGTCAAACGTTTTAGTACACTACCAGTCAAACATTTTAGTACACTACCAGTCAAACATTTTAGTACACTACCAGTCGAACGTTTTAGTACACTACCAGTCAAACGTTTTAGTACACTACCAGTCGAACGTTTTAGTACACTACCAGACAAACGTTTTAGTACACTACCAGTCAAACGTTTTAGTACACTACCAGTCAAACCTTTTAGTACACTACCAGACAAACGTTTTAGTACACTACCAGTCAAACGTTTTAGTACACTACCAGTCGAACGTTTTAGTACACTACCAGTCAAACGTTTTAGTACACTACTAGACAAATGTTTTAGTACACTACCAGACAAATGTTTTAGTACACTACCAGAGAAACGTTTTAGTACTCTACCAGCAAAACTTTTAGTACACTACCAGTCAAACGTTTTAGATACACTACCAGACAAACGTTTTAGTACACTACCAGTCAAACGTTTTAGTACTCTACCAGTCAAACGTTTTAGATCACTACCAGACAAATGTTTTAGTACGTTACCAGCAAAACTTTTAGTACACTACCAGTCAAACGTTTTAGTACACTACCAGTCAAACGTTTTAGTACACTACCAGTCAAACGTTTTAGTACACTACCAGTCGAACATTTTAGTACACTACCAGTCGAACATTTTAGTACACTACCAGACAAATGTTTTAGTACACTACCAGCAAAACTTTTAGTACACTACCAGTCAAACGTTTTAGATACACTACCAGACAAACGTTTTAGTACACTACCAGTCAAACGTTTTAGTACACTACCAGTCAAACGTTTTAGATCACTACCAGACAAATGTTTTAGTACGTTACCAGCAAAACTTTTAGTACACTACCAGTCAAACGTTTTAGTACACTACCAGTCAAACGTTTTAGTACACTACCAGTCAAACGTTTTAGTACACTACCAGTCGAACGTTTTAGTACACTACCAGACAAATGTTTTAGTACACTACCAGTCAAACGTTTTAGTACACTACCAGACAAACGTTTTAGATACACTACCAGTCGAACGTTTTAGTACACTACCAGACAAATGTTTTAGTACACTACCAGCAAAACTTTTAGTACACTACCAGTCAAACGTTTTAGATACACTACCAGTCAAACGTTTTAGTACACTACCAGTGAAACGTTTTAGTACACTACCAGTCAAACGTTTTAGTTCACTACCAGTCGAACGTTTTAGTACACTACCAGTCAAACGTTTTAGATCACTACCAGACAAATGTTTTAGTACACTACCAGTCGAACGTTTTAGTACACTACCAGACAAATGTTTTAGTACACTACCAGTCAAACGTTTTAGTACACTACCAGACAAACGTTTTAGTACACTACCAGCAAAACGTTTTAGTACACTACCAGTCAAACGTTATAGTACACTACCAGCAAAACGTTTTAGTACACTACCAGTCAAACGTTATAGTACACTACCAGCAAAACGTTTTAGTACACTACCAGCAAAACTTTTAGTACACTACCAGTCAAACGTTTTAGTACACTACCAGCAAAACTTTTAGATACACTACCAGTCAAACGTTTTAGTACACTACCAGTCGAACGTTTTAGTACACTACCAGTCAAACGTTTTAGTACACTACCAGTCGAACGTTTTAGTACACTACCAGTTTACATACAACAGAGGAGGTATTATTTAGATGGTAGGTCATTCTCAGCAGAGCAATAACACAGAGGTGGTGGTGGAGTGTCAGGGTGTGTTATACTGGTGTGAGTGGAGCAGACACTGCAGTGCAGCTGGAATTATATATGTAACACAGTGTATATTTTTATATATTTTATATATATATATATATAATGTTCAATTATATATATGCTATATGTATATACACATTAGTAGCCACTATATATATATATATATATATATATATATATATATATATATATATATATATATATATATATATATATAGTGGCTACTAATGTGTATCATGAAATATATATGAAATAAACACAAACTAAACAGGTGCTTTCAATTAGGTCAAAAACTTAAAAACAGAAATGGAAGTATATATGTACCCCATGTCCTGACATTGTACGAAAACAAGTACGTGTGTGTGCATGCCAACCATTAGTCTGCGAGGTCGGTTGATGCTCCCGTCTCTTCATTTCATTATCTATTTATCGGTGTGGAGTGGTCTGGGCCAATAAAGCGGGAGGATTGTGCTGGCCAGCGTTTTTCCCATTGTGCCTCACTCTATTCATGTGCGAGTCAGCTGGCTGCTCGGGTTTCTGCGGGCCCTTGTCTGCCGCGCTCCTCACGAGCTTCCCCCCTTTTTCTGCGTCTTAAACAAGGGGAGGAAGAGAGAGAGAGAGGGAGAGAGAGAGAGGGAGAGAGAGAGAGAGGCCATTCTGCTTGCGGGCGCTCATGAATGGCCGCCACTGTTCGCTGCTCTTAAATGGCTCACTTCAGTGTCAGGTTGGTGGAGCTTTCTCATCAGCGTGACACTGAGAAAAGGAGCATTTTCCCTTTGGAAGACCTAGAGATTCCTGCGGATAATATGCTATTGTTGGTGGGGGGTGGGCTGGTGGGTGAACATCTCTGCTATTTCAATGGAGCCCACTGTCCTGCAGAGGCGGGGAAACACAAGGCCTGGAGAAGCCTGGGACTCGCCTGGGGACAGGGCCCACTTAAGTGGCTCGATTGCAGGAATTTAGTGCAGCCTGGACGCTTGAAGCGATAGATGGTGGAAAAATCGGAGGTTCGCTTCCTCCCCAGCTTCGAGGCCGAACAAGTAATGGAAACTTGTGGTCACTAATGAGCGAGCTCAGGACCACCAGTTCGTTTTTCTCTTAAACAAACTCACTTTTGTGGCTTCGGATGCTCTGTAAATGGCCGTGAGCACAGATAACAGCTCTTTGCTTAGCTACGACAAGTTTCACGTAGAAACCGCAACTTGATGCAGTTTAAGTTTACAAACTTGTTAGCCTCGTCATCCTCGTACCTCTTATAAGCGAACTTCAGACGCCAAACAGGTCTCGTCTGATTGACTACGGCCATTGTTTCAATTTAAATTTCACCCATTATGACACACACACACACACACAGATTTGAATACTACCCACGTCTGCAGTAGAAGTGAAGGAGGCGATGTCAAGGAGCAAAGCATTCAAACGCAATGCGCTGCCCCCCTTAGCATATTAGCCTCAGAGAGCCTGGAGGACAAGGATGAGGCCTACATCAAAGACTCCTCAATTTTAAAATAACTGTTAGCCTTCAAACTGGAAAATCATAAGGATGATTAAAAACAATGTTCTTTCTTTCCGTCTGAGCCGTTCAGGTAGAAGCTTTGTTTCCTTGCTATCTGTGTAGCCTTTAGCATGCTAACCAGCCAGCTAGCAAAGGAAGGCGATGAAGTTGTATAAGCATCACACTGAATATAATGGTTATATAATGTGTTATAATGAACTGTATAATTATGGTTATAAGTTTTTTTGTTGCTATGGCTTCTAAAGAGTTTTGTCCACCACTAGTTTGAAAAAGTAATCGTGTCAGATCACACTGATTTCTGCACAAGTGCTGCTGCTGCTGTGTTCATTCATACCCGCATTTACAGCTCATTTAAAACCCTGTACTTAGGCTAATAAAGTAATATATCTGCCTTAGAAATGGCTTAGAAAGAGAAAGCACGAGAACAAGTTGACGATCACATTATATAATATAATAATGGATCACATTAACACATTATACATTCACTAGATGAGCATCAACCCCTTACAAAATCCAGCAAGGAGCAGCTCTGTGGTCATCAATGAAGGTCTGGAGGATGGCAGGCCTGCAATCTCTCCAGCAACGTGAGCTACAAGAGACGTGTTTCTATTAAAGTGGCCACAGAATGTATAAGAATCTTATTCAGCACACAGTTAGCAGCTCTACACGAATCATCAGGCAGATGACTCTGGAAATGATGTAATAAAACTGTGATTAGCAGTGAGTTGTGTAATAACTCTAAACAGGTTTTGCACATACTGTTTTATGTTTCTGTCTTTTGTATTTGCACTATTGTTTATTTACTTAGTCGTGCACTGGAGACGGTGTTTCAGTATACTGTATAGCCTGGTTCCATTGAAAGTAAAGCATGTTTTGGGTCTCTCTTGTAAAGTTGCAATTTTGGAGATATTGTTTTTCATTGGACAGTGACAATATATATATATATATATATATATATATATATATATATATATATATATATATATATATATATATATATATATATTTGAATTTATATCTTATATGTCATATGTAAATTTTATATCTGAAATATTGTTGGTGTTATCAAAGCTTTTAATAGCCTGTTTTAGTTGCTAACTCTGTTCTGGTCTGGTTGCACCGTTTGACTTACTGGTTGTGTCGCCTGACTGTAGAAACCTGTAGAAATCTTTAACTTTGAGTTTATACTCACATGTTTCAAATTAATTTACAATATTATATCAACTGTTAATGGTCAAATGTTCATGGTTGTCCTGAGGAGCACATAGTAAACTGGAGCATTTTAGCCAACAGGATTCAAAAATCATGAAATCATAAAAATCTTTTTAATTGTCAGTGTGTCTTGGGCTGCATACGACTATATCATCACTGTCATGACTTAACAACTACAAATGGTCATTTTACAGAAGAAGAAAATAGAAAATAACCTTAATTTTGAATTGCCCTATGAAATTTGAAAGTATTGACCACAACGATGTACAATCATATGTGAAAGTTAAACTTCCTCTACAGAATTTACCTTGGGATTTTATTTGCTGAGTTTTAATACACTGGGGTAAAAATCAAATATTAACTGTGCTTTAAATTTCATGATGTAGTTTCTGTCTCATGGTTTAACGCTTATTGATTCACTTGTGCACTAAAATGTGCGCATAATTAGACCAGGGGTGCCCAAACTTTTGCACACGGCCGTTCACCTGCACAATCTGCATAATCTACATAATCTGCCCAGTGTGCTGCTCACCCTTGATAAATTGTTACACTACGTCTTGAAACTCTGAGTCTGCTGTGCAACAGATTCAGGCTGTTTTAAACGAGGGGAATTTTTGGAGTTCTGCTGCTCTGCGGCTTCAGCAGCGCCTCAGGCCCCCCAAAGAGGTTAGCGCTGTGTGTGTGTGAGTGTGTTGGGGGGTTGGAGGCAGTAAAATTAGAGAGGCTCTCTCACACACTTTTCCCCCCTCGGTGTTGGATTACCACAGGACGAGCATGTAGCGGTATTTTCGGGTGTCAACTTTCACCAGCCGGGCCGTGATGGGTGCCCCCGGGTCCTGCTGTGATGTATGGGTGTTAGTATTAGCGTAGCCCTGGAGTGACATCTGGCCGAAAAGGGCTCTATCTATTGTAGCGAAGAGCAACCTCGGTTTTCACACCAACACCACTGACCTACTTGTGTGCGTGCAAGTGTCCAGTCTGTATTTATCGCATCAGTTTGAAATGCTGCAGGTAAGCGATGCGATTTGGTAGATATATATTTAGAAAGTTAGCCAGCGTGGATATACAGTGACTATCAGAGCCAGGCCTTCAGATCAGGCCATAAATATTGAAACACCACGTCAACCATCAAAAAAGGTGAAGAAGCATCTCTGCTGGTGCTCCTATGGGACTTCTAGTAGTATGTTAGCACTCAACTAATGAGGGTTAAACCTTTTTTAGGCCATTGTAGATGTAAACACAAGAGATTCCATGTTTTATGTGAAGATTGTAACAGACATATTAACACATTGTGGTGACCCTCTACTCCCTGCAGCTGGCCTCTAGAAGCTAGTCAGCATGGCCACGCTACAAGGATCAAGGGAGGCGCGTGCCCTGCAGAGAAGGAATGTTGTATAGCTTGTTTGTCAATTAAAGGTATATGACATGTATTTATTTTGTTAGTGGCTTTAGTTGTGTTGAATTTGTGTGGTGGTGTGGTTAGTGGTGACCTCCTTTACCTTCAGACACCTAAAGGTCTAATCAATGGGAGCTCGCTTGACTGTATCTTCCTAGAAATCAAAAAGAAAATACATTCTGGTTAAATTTTTTTAAACAAGTGTTTCACAAATTTACTTTACTGTTTCCAACTAAAACTTAATAATGACGTACAGAGTAGAGCTGCAGTAGTCGCCTAGTTTAAAGGCACAGTAAGCGATTCAGGGGAATGGTTGTTGATATGTGGACTAATACACCCCTCATTCAGAAGCAGTTACATTCCATTCAGGTGCTCGAATGGAACTGCTGCACCATTTAAGGTGGAGCTAAAAGGTGTAAAACCAACTCATGGAAAGATCATGGAAAACCTCATTGATGACTGATATAAGAACTTTCTCAAACTTTGTTTATCAGATCCTCTGTTCTCTTTGGCTGTTTCTCCATAACAAAGCCCCTCCCCTTCCTCCACACCCTGTTTATAGCTTTACCTGAGCCACTTAGTTAATTTCCATGAGCCTGAGCTCCAGATTTTTTAAAGTATATTGGAGTAAAATTGCATACTGCACCTTTAAATATAAGGACGATGCTACTGAATTGATATACATGCATGTGCAGCTGCATAGGAATGCTTGAGCACCCCTAGTGAAAATACAGTTTTTATTGACTTTCAATTAAAAATAGACATTCACAGCACCTCTGCAAGGAACATATGATATATGGGCAGTTCTATGTATGAAACAAAGGAGCAGGAGTTGATCAAAAGAACACCCATTTATTATGGTGGGGGCTTTGTGGGCAGCCAGTGTCCCAGGAAATGATGTAGATAGAGAGTAAGAATGGATTCCACTAAGAAAATTCCACTTTCCTTGATTTCCACTTAAGAAATTACCAAAATTGGCTGCTTTTCTCTGAGGTCTACTTATGAAAGCTGTGTGGTTCACCACAACAAAAACAGTCATAAATGATCTGTATATGACTCTTTCTCCAGTATCTCTTTATGCCCGAGTATTAAACAAGCTGCATATATATATATATATATATATATATATATATATATATATCTTTATGACTGCTATATGACTGTTCCGATTGGCTGCCCTCTATTGGACCTCATTCACATTAGGCACATACTGTTAATAGCTGATGGCTGTAGTGAATTTGCCTCGTTTCTTCAACTGGAGTCTTATAATTTCTCTTTCTGTTTGGATCTGGACAAACAAAAGAGGTGGGAAGAAACACTATTCGGCGCGCTCCATATAGCTGTCAGCTTGTGTTTCCAGCAGCCTGCGTTTACACCTCTTTAAACAGCGCACACATGTTCACAATCATCTCAAATGGCCTCTGCTGGCATCGCTGCCCAATGATCCAATTAAAGGCCTTTACAGCGCAGACATTGTGTTGAACTCGGCTTCGTGTGCAGCTCAGTTCAGCAAACCACACCGTCCATCACCTCAGCCGCCGGCGCGGAGCAAACGATTAGCGTCAGGGTTTCAACAAAACAACACAACTTGTTAGAGTCAGCTCCTTTCTCTGCGGTTCTGAGTACAAACATCATAACCTTAAAGACCCATAGCTCATTTTGTACTTGTGTTTTATTTTTCGTCTAGGATACGCGCTTTTGTGAGCCAAAAATGCTCACCGTTCATTTTTACATGACCAATTTCCAAACTCGCTTTGAGAAAACTGCCTGTTTTAGTCATGCTTAGGCTTATATATGCAAATGAGCTCTGTTCTGATTGGCTCCCCTGTTCATTCAACAATTAATTTGGGCCTAGGACCTACACCTAAACAGCTGTAGACTAAAAATAGATGGTTGGTTGGTTTCTCCGACATAGCTTATGGGCTAAGTATATAAAACTAGAAAAGATCGTTTTCTTAAATGGTTGCGCAGATTAAGCAGAGTGGGGAACGAGGGATGAATAAACGACAAGTAGAGGAGGGCAGGTCAGTGTGTTTAGGGAACCTGCCCTAAGTGAGTGCATGAAGTTTGGTGGCTGTAGGTTAAACGAAACCATGATGTTTGGGTGCGCTCAAAAATGAATGGGACTCCATGGGGGGGAAAAGAGGGATGGATTAAAATGACAAACAGACAAGTGCGGGTCAAACCGACACTGCAGTCGTGGTCGGGGGTCTGCCCTGAGTCAGTGTATAGGAAACGGTGTCTGTTGGTCGAGCAGAGGTTCAGTAGATTTGTGTGCACTTTTCTATCCTATTCATTCTCTATGGGGAAAAAATCTGACAAAAATAATTTTTTTTTGGAGTCTGTGCATCCGATCAAAAAGATGTATACAAGCCCGAATCACATAATCAGACTGGACATTCTTAGACCAGAATAATCTGGCAGAAAGCAAAAAATGAATAACAATATAGATGCGTATAATTAGGTTTCAGAATTGTTTAAAAAGGTGAGCAGCGTTTCCTGTTCTGAGCTGCTCAGAGCTCGCAGTGTGAAATGTAGCTGGTGGCCACTGACCCAGCTCTAACAGCCTGAGTAGGCCAGCACGTTAGCACTGTAAGTCCAGCTAAACGAAGGTCCTGTGTTTCCTAGTGTAATATAGCCACCTGGCACTGACCTAGCTGTAGCATGAAGGGTCTCAGCTGAGTTTGCAGGGCTAGTGCAGAGCAAGCTCTTAGTAGTAGTAGTTCTTGATCAAGTGAGAGAACCACTGATACCAATGCACTCTAGTTTTTATGAGGTTGTAGTGTTGGGGGAGGGGTCACGCTAAGTACGGCTCCAGTGCATCATCCAGCCATGATTGCAGGCCCACCAAAAAAATCCTCCTTACAAAATTCAGTACCACGTATTTCAGTTCATAGTCTTTTTAGATGCTGTTATTTTCTAACATGTATAATCTATTAGCTGTACACAAACACTAATAATGTAGATTGGCGTACACTTTTCTATCCTATTCATTCTCTATGGGAAAAAATCTGGCAAAAATCTGTTGTTTTTCAGAATCTGTGCATCTGATCAAAGAGATGTATACAAGCCTGAATCACGCAATCAGACCAGACAATCTGGAGTTGAAAGTTCGAAAACTGCAGGACTAGGTTTCAGAATTGTTTAAAATGATGAGCTGTGCTCCCTGTTCTGAGCTGCTCAGAGCTCGCAGTGTGAAATGTAGCTGGTGGCCACTGACCCAGCTCTAATAGCCTGAGTAGTCCAGCTGTCTGATAGCATGTTAGCACTGTAAGTCCAGCTAAACGAAGGTCCTATGTTTCCACTACAGCTGCAGTTGTAAATAAATTATGCTATTAATCTGAAGTGTAAAGTGTAGCGTATGTGTTATATGTGGCATTTCCTGTTGGCTAGTGGGATTGATAGATGGGTTCTGTGGCTACCATGGACTGTAGCTGTGTGCCTATTGATGACCTGCCTACTTTTTGGCTGTTTCAGCCAAATACTTTGTAACCTTACTTAAGTAGAAATTTTGGTTATTTATACTGAACTGGAGTAATTATTTTTCAGCTGACTTTTTACTTCTACTTTTACTTTTACATTTACACTCCATTATCAGTACTTTATACTCCTTACATTTACACTCCATTATCAGTACTTTATACTCCTTACATTTACACTCCATTATCAGTACTTTTTACTCCTTACATTTACACTCCATTATCAGTACTTTCTACTCCTTACATTTACACTCCATTATCAGTACTTTCTACTCCTTACATTTACACTCCATTATCAGTACTTTCTACTCCTTACATTTACACTCCATTATCAGTACTTTCTACTCCTTACATTTACATTCCATTATCAGTACTTTTTACTCCTTACATTTACACTCCATTATCAGTACTTTCTACTCCTTACATTTACACTCCATTATCAGTACTTTCTACTCCTTACATTTACACTCCATTATCAGTACTTTTACTCCTTACATTTACATTCCATTATCAGTACTTTCTGCTCCTTACATTTACATTCCATTATCAGTACTTTTTACTCCTTACATTTACACTCCATTATCTGTACTTTCTACTACTTACATTTACACTCCATTATCTGTACTTCCTACTCCTTACATTTACACTCTATTATCAGTACTTTCTACTACTTACATTTACACTCCATTATCAGTACTTTCTACTCCTTACATTTACACTCCATTATCAGTACTTTCTACTCCTTACATTTGCACTTCATTATCTGTACTTTCTACTCCTTACATTTACACTCCATTATCAGTACTTTCTACTCCTTACATTTACACTCCATTATCAGTACTTTCTACTCCTTACATTTACACTCCATTATCAGTACTTTCTACTCCTTACATTTACATTCCATTATCAGTACTTTTTACTCCTTACATTTACACTCCATTATCAGTACTTTCTACTCCTTACATTTACACTCCATTATCAGTACTTTCTACTCCTTACATTTACACTCCATTATCAGTACTTTTACTCCTTACATTTACATTCCATTATCAGTACTTTCTGCTCCTTACATTTACATTCCATTATCAGTACTTTTTACTCCTTACATTTACACTCCATTATCTGTACTTTCTACTACTTACATTTACACTCCATTATCTGTACTTCCTACTCCTTACATTTACACTCTATTATCAGTACTTTCTACTACTTACATTTACATTCCATTATCAGTACTTTCTACTCCTTACATTTACACTCCATTATCAGTACTTTCTACTCCTTACATTTACACTTCATTATCTGTACTTTCTACTCCTTACATTTACACTCCATTATCAGTACTTTCTACTCCTTACATTTACACTCCATTATCAGTACTTTCAACTCCTTACATTTACACTCCATTATCAGTACTTTCTACTCCTTACATTTACACTCCATTATCTGTACTTTCTACTCCTTACATTTACACTCCATTATCTGTACTCTCTACTACTTACATTTACACTCCATTATCAGTACTTTCTACTCCTTATATTTACACTCCATTATCAGTACTTTCTACTCCTTACATTTACACTCCATTATCAGTACTTTCTACTCCTTACATTTACACTCCATTATCAGTACTTTCTACTCCTTACATTTACACTCCATTATCAGTACTTTCTACTCCTTACATTTACATCTCATTATTAGTACTTTTTACTCCTTACATTTACACTCCATTATCAGTACTTTCTACTCCTTACATTTACACTCCATTATCAGTACTTTCTACTCCTTACATTTTAAACATCGTCTCGTTACTCCTATTTTATTTCAGCTTATTTTCATTCATGTATATTTACATTCCAGTAAAGATTATTGATAACATGTCTTTGAAGTTTGACTTTATTACAATACTTATAGGTAACTAGTCATCATATCTTCTGCTCCATGAAACACATGTTAATGCTCAGTAGTACACAGATATGCTTCTTTAATATATTTACATTGTACTAAACTACATTCATTTTCAATGGGCTTTTAGAAGAATGATTTTTTTTGGGAAGGTGGGCTAGTGCACTATAGACCCCTGTGGTGTGGCCTAAGATTTTGTCCTTATTGGCATTTTCTCCCTTACATTACTTTTACTTTTATACTTTAAGTAGTTTTGAAAGCAGTACTTTTACACTTTTACTGGAGTAATAAGCTTAAGTTGATACTTCAACTTCTCCAGAAGTATTTCTAAACTGTAGCATCTATACTTCTACCTGAGTAATGAATGTCAATACTTTTTACACCTTTGGGCAGCAAAGCTCAGCACTTGTCTAGAGGACGGTGAGAGAGGCAGCAGTGAGGGCGCATGTACGATAGCCAACAAGGATCTGCGGGTGGAGCAGCATGGTGACCTATTGGCCTTGACCATGACGTTTCGGGGCTGCAGCTCGTGAGGTAGCTGGTGGCGGAGCTGGGTGCGCTGTTCTCTGCTGCCGCTGTGTTTAATAAAAGAGCATTAGCCTCAAATGCACTGCGATCCTACTCGGTGTTTCTATGCCGACCCTGCAGAACTGTGTTAGAAACCACATAAACAAGTGTAAATGACTTTTGCTATAATTTAGGCATGCATGATGTTAACTGCTTATACACTTCTATTAGCTGTTAGCACTGTAGCTCTAGGGCAACACTAAAGAAACAAGCTTCGGACACTACACACTAAAAAATGCTGGGTTATTTAAACTACCCAGCTGCTAAGTTAGTGGAGTTGGGTCATTTCAAACAACCCAGCGCTGCTGGGTTATGAGTGCGGACGTGAAAGGGAACATACCCGTAACGTAACTCCCTGGACGCCTGTTTCCCGCCTACACTACTTCACTCCAGCTGGAGGAGGCTCGCTCAGGAAGATGGCGGCGGAAAGAAAGTAAGTTATTGAACTACAGTTTTTACTCAAAAATATATTGATTGTAAGTCAGGCACAGGGTAGTTTGGTTATTTTCCCCTCACGAATTGAGGTAAAAACTCTCGTAAATTAGCATGTTAGCAAACATAGCGTAGAAATGTCATTTATATAATTAAGCTTTTTATTGTTGGTGCTAAAGTGGTAATTTTTGGATTTGTTTTTGTGTGAGAATATCAAAATACAACCCAAACTTTGGTTCAATTAACCCAGCATTCTAGTTAAAATTACATAGCATTTAGGTTAAATGCTTGACCCAAATTAATAACCCAATGTGCTGGGTCAATTCTACCCAATGCTGTGTTTGTCCAGTATTGACCCACACTGGGTTGTGAAAATAACCCAATTTGGGTCAGTTTAAACCCAATGTTTATTAGAGTGCATACGCGTCGGATCACCAACTTTTTGGGGAAAGAGGGGTAAGCATTGTTTTTGTTGATGACCCCCAGTCTCTGCTGTGGAGAAAATGTTATGTTTGCGTTTTTGAAAATCAAGTCTTTTTGGTCCGTCAGCGGGACACAGTGGCCCTTCAGACGGGAGCGGAGCGTCCGTTGCTCTTCCCTGATTAGATTACGGCCTAGAGAGAAAGAAGCAGCGGTTCTCATGTTTATGATGTGGTCAGCAAGTCTTAGCACAATCTCAGCCTGTCTGCGGGCCAGGCTAATGAAGAGAGGCTATTATCCAAACAGCAGTCATGCCTTCATGACCCATTTCCTTTAGCACTGATTTAATTCTGTTTGCTAAAGTGTGTGTGTGCGTGCGTGTTTATGTGTGTGCCAGTCTGTGTATGCAGAGAGAGTTCATGAACCCTTTGTCAAAGGGCGGACTGATGTGGCTCACTCGTCTCAGACGGATGGCATTCCCGCACAACACACACCCACATGCGGAAAAGTGATCTAATAGACGTCTTTTGTCTCCACATTAAGTCCAGAGAGGCAGAATACATGAGGGATGGCGGGAGTATAATCGGTCAGCTGAATTTCATTAATAGCTCATCAGGCCTGGGCCGCTTTAATGAACGTCAATGGTGGCTTAACTGCTTTCACGACTTGTGCATTTAGCAGGCCGATAACAATCCAGCTACCTTCAATTGCTTTAGGCCAAGTTTTGTAGACGAAGGCCAGCCTGAGAAGGATTTGTAAAGGAGAACGTACACACACACACACACACACATGGTGTGTTTCTCTTCATTTCTAGTCCTCGGTCCAAATCCGCCGCTAAGCCTTCGGTTATGTAACAAGAATCCAGCTCCTGAAACTCAGCACTCTGAGTGTGTGAGCGTTCCCGGACCTGACTGTTGACTTTACAGCTGAAGTGGAAACAGCAGTTCTTTAGACGTCCCCTGCTTTATTCAGGGGATTTACTGAACCGGACTGATCAATAAGAAGCTGCCAGTTAGGCTGGCGTAGCATGACAGAGCCAGCTAGCTACTCCACCCTCTTTCAATCCCTCTCCACTCGTTCCTTTTGTTCTGCTGCACATTCAAGGTCAATAGAAGAAAGAGGGTCGTAGGCAGCGCAGATTTTTTGTTAGATCAGTGGAAATGGGCTTTACTAGCATCTTCTCGCAACTTCATTATATTGGCCCCATTATATTGGAGTAAAGTGGAATTGTGCACTTACTCATACATTGTACCTCCACTTCACCATTTTTGAGGTTCACCTATCTTATAGGTCCACTAGACACTCTAGTCTCACAATGCCCGACTCTCTGGAGCTCTCTAAGGAGAATCCGCTACCTTTCACCACGTAACGTGGCCTAGAATCTCCGACTA
Organism: Megaleporinus macrocephalus; assembly: GCA_021613375.1. NCBI lineage: Eukaryota > Metazoa > Chordata > Actinopteri > Characiformes > Anostomidae > Megaleporinus > Megaleporinus macrocephalus. Next base: position 8,796,468 of record CM038710.1, on the reverse strand, counting down.
CTGGAAATAAATGAAATTCAATTGACACACAGATCAACCAATCACACGCCTGCTCACTGTCATGACGTTTATATGGAGGCAATCAAAGTCACAAAGTCCCTCAAAGATTTAACTCTCAGTCTTAAGCCGGCAGTAGCAGTAGCAGTGATGCCCCTCGGCTGCTCTTTGCTTCCACTGTAGGTGCCAGCGAGGCTGCTGCACGTGTACGCTGGAGCCCCGACTCTCTGCCTCAGCCAACCGTACTGATGCCCCAGATGATTTTAATAATTAGGTACTCGTTCAACAGGAGGTTGCGTTTTTATTTCCTGAAGATAGATCAATAGTCTGTAGTAGCTGTAGATCAGTCGTGTGTGGTTGCTGTAGTAGATCAGTAGTCAGTAGTAGCTGTTGTAGCTGAAGTGGATCAGTAGACTATTGTAGCTGTAGTAGATCAATAGTCTGTAGTAGCTGTAGATCAGTCGTGTGTGGTTGCTGTAGTAGATCAGTAGTCAGTAGTAGCTGTTGTAGCTGAAGTGGATCAGTAGACTATTGTAGCTGTAGTAGATCAATAGTCTGTAGTAGCTGTAGATCAGTCGTGTGTGGTTGCTGTAGTAGATCAGTAGTCAGTAGTAGCTGTTGTAGCTGAAGTGGATCAGTAGACTATTGTAGCTGTAGTAGATCAATAGTCTGTAGTAGCTGTAGATCAGTCGTGTGTGGTTGCTGTAGTAGATCAGTAGTCAGTAGTAGCTGTTGTAGCTGAAGTGGATCAGTAGACTATTGTAGCTGTAGTAGATCAATAGTCTATTGTAGCTGTAGTAGATCAGTAGTCTGTTGTAGCTGTAGAAGATCAGTAGTCTGTTGTAGCTATAGTAGATCAGTTGTCTGTTGTAGCTGTAGAAGATCAGTAGTCAGTAGTAGCTGTAGATCAGTCGTGTGTGGTTGCTGTAGTAGATCAGTAGTCAGTAGTAGCTGTTGTAGCTGAAGTGGATCAGTAGACTATTGTAGCTGTAGTAGATCAATAGTCTATTGTAGCTGTAGTAGATCAGTAGTCTGTAGTAGCTGTAGTAGATCAGTAGTCTATTGTAGCTGTAGTAGATCAGTAGTCTGTTGTAGCTGTAGAAGATCAGTAGTCTGTTGTAGCTATAGTAGATCAGTTGTCTGTTGTAGCTGTAGAAGATCAGTAGTCAGTAGTAGCTGTAGTAGATCAGTAGTCTGTAGTAGCTGTAGTAGATCAGTAGTCTATTGTAGCTGTAGTAGATCAGTAGTCTATTGTAGCTGTAGTAGATCAGTAGTCTGTTGTAGCTGTAGTAGATCAGTAGTCTATTGTAGCTGTACTAGATCAGTAGTCTGTTGTAGCTGTAGTAGATCAGTAGTCTGTAGTAGCTGTAGTAGATCAGTAGTCTATTGTAGCTGTAGTAGATCAGTAGTCTATTGTAGCTGTACTAGATCAGTAGTCTGTTGTAGCTGTAGTAGATCAGTAGTCTATTGTAGCTGTAGTAGATCAGTAGTCTGTAGTAGCTGTAGTAGATCAGTAGTCTATTGTAGCTGTAGTAGATCAGTAGTCTATTGTAGCTGTAGTAGATAGTAGTCTATTGTAGCTGTAGTACATCAGTAGTCTGTAGTAGCTGTAGTAGGTCAGTAGTCTGTAGTAGCTGTAGTAGATCAGTAGTGTGTAGTGGCTGTAATAAATCAGTAGTCTGTAGTAGCTGTAGTAGATCAGTAGTCTGTAGTAGCTGTAGTAGATCAGTAGTCTGAAGTAGCTGTAGTAGATCAGTAGTTGTTGTAGCTATAATAGATCAGTAGTCTGTAGTAGCTTTAGTAGATCAGTAGTGTGTTGTAGCTGTAGTAGATCAGTAGCCTGTAGTAGCTGTAGTAGATCAGTAGTTTGTAGTAGCTGTAGTAGATCAGTAGTCTGTAGTAGCTGTAGTAGATCAGTAGTTTGTAGTAGATGTAGTAGATCAGTAGTCTGTAGTAGATGTAGTAGATCAGTAGTATGTAGTAGCTGTAATAAATCAGTAGTCTGTAGTAGCTGTAGTAGATCAGTAGTTGTTGTAGCTGTAGTAGATCAGTAGTCTGTAGTAGCTGTAGTAGATCAGTAGTTTTTGTAGCTGTAGTAGATCAGTAGTCTATTGTAGCTGTAGTAGATCAGTAGTTGTAGCTGTAATAGATCAGTAGTCTGTAGTAGCTGTAGTAGATCAGTAGTCTGTTGTAGCTATAGTAGATCAGTAGTCTATTGAAGCTGTAGTAGATCAGTAGTCTGTAGTAGCTGTAGTAGATCAGTAGTCTGTAGTAGCTGTAGATCAGTAGTCTGTAGTAGCTGTAGATCAGTAGTCTATTGTAGCTGTAGTAGATCAGTAGTCTGTAGTAGCTGTAGTAGATCAGTAGTCTGTAGTAGCTGTAGATCAGTAGTCTATTGTAGCTGTAGTAGATCAGTAGTCTGTAGTAGCTGTAGATCAGTAGTCTGTAGTAGCTGAAGTAGATCAGTAGTCTATTGTAGCTGAAGTAGATCAGTAGTCTGTAGTAGCTATAGTAGATCATTTGTCTGTAGTAGCTGTAGATCAGTAGTCTGTAGTAGCTGTAGTAGATCAGTTGTCTGTAGTAGCTGAAGTAGATCAGTAGTCTGTAGTAGCTGAAGTAGATCAGTAGTCTGTAGTAGCTGAAGTAGATCAGTAGTCTATTGTAGCTGAAGTAGATCAGTAGTCTATTGTAGCTGTAGTAGATCAGTAGTCTGTAGTAGCTGTAGATCAGTAGTCTGTTGCATTTCCTGAAGGGAAGAAAGAAGAAAAATAGGTTGATGAAGAAAAATCAGTGATGTTGTGAAGTCGACTGATGAAGTTACTTTATAAATATAATCCTGCAATCCAGATTATAGTCCTGCAACTCAAATTAAAAGTAATTCATTTAAAAATTCACCTTACGTAGGAATTTGCAGCTCCTTAATATCTTCATGCTGTTAGCATGGGCGCTAATTAACCATGAACCCCCTTAACTCTGTTACTTCCAGACTTCTAAGTCACTCATTATTCATTTAAATCAGTGTAAAAGAAGAGAAATGCCCCCTGAGATGGGATAACATGTGTTTTAATGTCTAAATACATTCAATGTTAATGTCTTGAAATCAGCCACCTGTACATCCAGCTAACAGTGGGTCTGTGGTCAGAAACTGACCTCTGGTAAAGGACTGTAGGACGGCCCACCAAATGTTGCGCGAATAGACGAGCGGTAGTCTCTCGGCGCGGTGGGGCTACGAGGGAGGGGTTTCTATAATGAAGAGAATAGCGTGTTCAAATGAATAGGTTTTCATTTGAACATGGATTGAGCGAAGGGCTTCAAACACAAAAGACGCCCTTTCAAACGTGTGTATAAGGTTAGTCAAAGTTCAGGCAGGATCAAACCTTAAGACGTATGTCAACCCTAAAGCCTCATTCTATCAAAATCCCACCACGGTCTTTACTGCATTAGCCTAAAAGCTAGTATAAGCGCTAATTTGATTGCGCATCACCAGGTGGTGCTTATTTCCTTACTTATTTACTGTTCTCTTTGCTCTGCTGGGAACCCGCGGTGCCCTGCAGCGTGCTGGGAGTTTCGGGCCTGCGCCTCAGTCCTGCAGTGAATCAGCAACATGAGTAAGTCCTATAAAGCGCGAGCAGCCTGGAGCGACACGCTAGCATAAACAGCATTGTTTAGCTTTAACAGCCACCAAGCCTCAGTCTCTGCAGCACTTAATTGTCTTAATTGGGTCTTCGTTAAGTCTTCGGTCTGATTTAGTAGCGGGGGTCCTGCTCTAATAACTCCTCATTTCCCTCATTTGCCTGATTTACGCGCTTTATGAGGCCGGAGCTCAGCGAGTTCCTACACGGACGCCGCGTCATGAATGCGAGCTCTATGGAACAAACCCTCAGCCAGGAATCTGACCTCTGCGCTTAATGTACGACTTTGTGGCTGGTAACGGTAATTGCGTAGCTGGTTATGCATCATAGTTTCCCAAGCTTATTGTGTGTAATTAAACGTAAGGGAGCTACTTTAAGTGAAAAAAAGGGCACATTTGGAGCAAAAAGACTGTGACTGACCTTGTTAAGCGCTCTAATGTAACTAGGCCAATTATATTTCATTCTAATGCGGCTGTGACCTTTAGTCAAAGACAGATTGCTCCCTATAATCGAAAGCAATTGACAGATCTGGGGTTTTTTTTTTTTGGTTCGCAGTGGTTACAGTAAGCCTCCTGAATTCCAAAGTTCGTCCCTCTCTAGTGGTTTCCGGCTCGCTCCCCCGAAATCAAACAGATGATCTGTCCTTGGCCTCCGTTTTCAGACGGCAGTATTGGCTTCCGCTGCACAAACGGACTCCGCTCTCCTCTTTAAATGGAGTGTTTCTCCCGCTGGAATTAGGAGATCATGTTGTCAGTCGAGTGGTTTTGAGATTATTATTGGCCTGTACAATGCAGAACCAGATTCCGCTCCGCTCGGTTCCCCAGTGGGGCCGCCAGCACGTCCGTCAGTGAAAAAAATAGTGCATTCAATTTAGTTCAAACATGTAAAGTCATGTAAAAGTCAGAGTCAGCTTTACACTCATTCCCTCCCACCGCAGATGGTTGGAGTGAGGAGTGAAATTCAGTCACTTCGGCACACATTGCTTAATACAGCCTTAACACAGCACTCTAAGTACAAGGCTCAGTTCCAACAATGTTGAGATTGCATGAAGAAATTATACTTATTTTTATAAATGTTCATTATCTATATATATATATATATATATATATATACATATATTTATTTATGCTCATGTCAAATTTGACGCCTACAACACACATTTGAAAAAAGTTGGGACAGGATCATGTTTACCACTGTGTTATGAAACCTTTCACACAAACTACACTTAATAACTGTTTGAGGACTGAAGACAACAAAGTAGCTTCTGTACTGTGTGGTATGGCTTGACTCTACTCGCTTTGGGTACCACCTGCTGGTATTTTTTTCCACTGCTTATAAAGTAGCAAAAGCAATGTACCTGGTTATAGCACTAATGTAGCCGGTCATCATGGGGACACTGTATAACACTGTCATGACATGAAGGGGAAGACTGTTGTTCAGAAGAGTTCAGACAACAAGACGGCCAATAGTCTGTAATCGATCAGTAGCCTGTGCTAGCTGTATTAGACCAGTAATCTGTAGTAGATCAGCAGTCTGTTGGCAATCAGTAGTCTGCAGTAGCTGTAGTTGGTGTAATAGATCAGTAGTCTGTAGTAGATCAGCAGTTTGTAGTAGATCAGCAGTCTGTAATAGATCAGTAGCCTGTGGTAGCTGTATTAGATCAGCAGTCTGTAGTAGATCAGTAGTAGCTGTTGTATGTCAGTAATTTATAGTAGCTGTTGTAGCTGTAATAGATCAGTAGTCAGTAGTAGCTGTAATAGATCTGTAGTCAGTAGTAGCTGTAATAGATCTGTAGTCAGTAGTAGCTGTTGTAGCTGTAATAGATCAGTAGTAGCTGTAGATCAGTAGTCTGTAGTAGCTGTAGATCAGTAGTGTGTAGCGGCTGTTGTAGATCAGAAGTCAGTAGTAGCTGTAGAAGATCAGTAGTTTGTAGTAGCTGTAATAGATCAGTAGTCAGTAGTAGCTGTAGTAGATCAGTAGTTTGTAGTAGCTGTAGTAGATCAGTAGTCAGTAGTAGCTGTAGTAGATCAGTAGTTTGTAGTAGCTGTAGTAGATCAGTAGTCAGTAGTAGCTGTTGTAGATCAGAAGTCAGTAGTAGCTGTAGAAGATCAGTAGTTTGTAGTAGCTGTAATAGATCAGTAGTCAGTAGTAGCTGTAGTAGATCAGTAGTCAGTAGTAGCTGTAGTAGATCAGTAGTTGGTAGTAGCTGTAGTAGATCAGTAGTCAGTAGTAGCTGTAGTAGATCCGTAGTTTGTTGTAGCTGTAGTAGATCAGTAGTCAGTAGTAGCTGTAGTAGATCAGTAGTATGTAGTAGCTGTAGTAGATCAGTAGTCAGTAGTATCTGTAGTAGATCAGTAGTTGGTAGTAGCTGTAGTAGATCAGTAGTCAGTAGTATCTGTAGTAGATCAGTAGTTTGTAGTAGCTGTAGTAGATCCGTAGTTTGTTGTAGCTGTAGTAGATTAGTAGTCAGTAGTATCTGTAGTAGATCAGTAGTTTGTAGTAGCTGTAGTAGATTAGTAGTCAGTAGTAGCTGTAGTAGATCCGTAGTTTGTTGTAGCTGTAGTAGATCAGTAGTCAGTAGTATCTGTAGTAGATCAGTAGTCAGTAGTAGCTGTAGTAGATCAGTAGTTTGTAGTAGCTGTAGTAGATCAGTAGTTTGTAGTACCTGTAGTAGATCAGTAGTTTGTAGTAGCTGTAGTAGATCAGTAGTCAGTAGTAGCTGTAGTAGATCCGTAGTTTGTTGTAGCTGTAGTAGATCAGTAGTCAGTAGTATCTGTAGTAGATCAGTAGTGTGTAGTAGCTGTTGTAGATCAGTAGTTGGTAGTAGCTGTAGTAGATCAGTAGTAGCTGTAGTAGATCAGTAGTTGGTAGTAGCTGTAGTAGATCAGTAGTTTGTAGTAGCTGTTGTAGATCAGTAGTCTGTAGTAGCTGTAGTAGATCAGTAGTTTGTAGTAGCTGTAGTAGATCAGTAGTCAGTAGTAGCTGTAGTAGATCAGTAGTTGGTAGTAGCTGTAGTAGATCAGTAGTCAGTAGTAGCTGTAGTAGATCCGTAGTTTGTTGTAGCTGTAGTAGATCAGTAGTCAGTAGTAGCTGTAGTAGATCAGTAGTTGGTAGTAGCTGTAGTAGATCAGTAGTTTGTAGTATCTGTAGTAGATCAGTAGTTGGTAGTAGCTGTAGTAGATCAGTAGTTGGTAGTAGCTGTAGTAGATCAGTAGTTTGTAGTATCTGTAGTAGATCAGTAGTTGGTAGTAGCTGTAGTAGATCAGTAGTTGGTAGTAGCTGTAGTAGATCAGTAGTTTGTAGTAGCTGTAGTAGATCAGTAGTTTGTTGTAGCTGTAGTAGATCAGTAGTCAGTAGTAGCTGTAGTAGATCAGTAGTTTGTAGTAGCTGTAGTAGATCAGTAGTTTGTAGTATCTGTAGTAGATCAGTAGTTGGTAGTAGCTGTAGTAGATCAGTAGTTGGTAGTAGCTGTAGTAGATCAGTAGTTTGTAGTATCTGTAGTAGATCAGTAGTTGGTAGTAGCAGTAGCAGACTAGTAGTCAGTAGTAGCTGAGTAGTCAGTGATTAGTACATTAAGGTGGCTTGGTGGAATTTTGCCCCGATTTCTCTCCAATTTATTTACAGCCAGCCACATACCAGTTAAGCCTCCCTCCCTCAGATGCTGCTGAGATAATGGTGAAGGTTAACACATGTTTCCAACGTAAAAAGAGCTGTTCAAAATTGGAGGAGAAAAATAACTACTGATTCTTTTACATCTACTAGGATCAAACGAAGACAGAGAGGCCTGTTCTCCTGGCCGTATGTCTGAGGCATCGCAGTAGATCAGTCTTGTGAAATGCTTAGCCTTATAGAACATCAAGCAATATAATTAAAGAATAAAACCTGAGAGAAGTCTAAGAATACTGTGAGCAGGCGAACAGAGCCTGGAACTGTTTGGAGAGACTGTATCATTTTTTTATCCAGCTAAATACAATGTTTCCATATGAGTATAACTTTTCACTGATTTTACTGAAGTTACATAAATTTATAACGGCCTGTAAAAACCAGCCGCAGCAAAACGAGCCATTAGCAGCCAGAGGTTCTGCAGGCGAAGCAAAATATTTCTGTTCTGTAAAGTGAAGTTAATTGAAAAGTACATGGAACTTGTGCGTGTTTGTGTGTTTGCTCACAAGGCGCCAGCAGCAGAGGTGCTAAAACGAGAGAGAGAGAGAGAGAGAGAGAGAGAGAGAGAGAGGGAGAGAGAGAACGAGAGAACGAGAGAGAGAGAGAGAAAAAAAGAAAAGGAAGAGAGAGAAAAAGAGAAAAGAAAGAAATGGAAGAGAGAAGAAAAAGAAACAAGAAACAAAATAGTTAAAGAACAAAGATAGAGGGAAAGGAGAGAGAAAAACAGAAAACTGAGAGAACAGGAGAGAAAGAGACAGAAGAGAAAGAGAGAGAGAGAGAGAGAGAAAGAGAGAACGAGAGAGACAGAGAGAGAAAAAAAGAAAAGGAAGAGAGAGAAAAAGAGAAAAGAAAGAAATGGAAGAGAGAAGAAAAAGAAACAAGAAACAAAATAGTTAAAGAACAAAGATAGAGGGAAAGGAGAGAGAAAAACAGAAAACTGAGAGAACAGGAGAGAAAGAGACAGAAGAGAAAGAGAGAGAGAGAGAGAAAAGGGGGGAGAAAGATTGAGAGACAAGATAGAGAACGAGAAAAAGAAAGGAAATAGAGATAAAGAAAGGGGCAAGAGAAAGGAGAGGAAAGAAAGAGGTAAGAGAAAAAGAAAAAGAAGGAAGAGCAAAAGAAATGAGAGAGGAAAAAAGAGAGATGGGAGAGGGAGAGAAGAAAAGAAGGGTGATGAGTGAAAGGGAAAGAGAATGTCAACAGAGAAAGGAAACAAGAAAGAAATATTGAGAAAGAAGGAAAAAAGAGAGAAGGGGAAGACTAGGGGACAGGCAGAGATTAAAAAAGGGGAAAGAAAGAAAGAAAAAGAAAGAAAGTGGAAAGAAAAGAGAAAAGGGAGAGAGGGAGTGAGAAAGTGAGAAATGGAAGCAGTAGAGATAAGGAGCAACTGAGAGAAAGATTAAGAGAGAGAAATATAAAGAGACAGAAAGGGAGAATGGAAAGGGAGAGAGATGGAGAGATAAAAAAAGGGAGAGGTAATTAGAAGAGAGAAAAGGGTGAGAAAGTGAGGGAGAGATGAAGAGACACAGAGAAAAGTAAAGAGAATAAAGAGTGATACAGATGAGAGTGAGAGAGAAAAGTAAAGAAAGAGAAAAGAGAGACAATGGAGAGAGGGAGAGGAAAGGGAGAGAGGGAGAATTAGAGAGAGACAGGACATGGAGAAAGAGAGAGAGATGGAGAGAGAGAAAGGAGAGGAAAGGGAAAGGGAGGGAGGGAGAGGAAAAAGTGAGATAATGAAAAGGAAGAAAGAGAGGATAGAGAGAGAAGCAGAGATAAAGGGAGAGAGATGGAAAGAAAATGGGGAAAGAGGGATAGAAGGGGATAAAAGGGATAAAAGGAAAGAGAGGGAAAGGAAAGGGAGAGAGAGAGAGGGAGAGATAGATAAGAGAGAGAAGAAATTGAGAAGAAGGGGAGAGAAAGGGAGAGATAAAGGGAGAAAGAGGAAGAGATGGGTAGTGTAAGACAGAGAGGGAGAAAGAGTGAGAGAAAGGGAGAGATAGAGGGAGTGAAAGGGAGAGATATAGGGAGAAAGAGGAAGAGATAGGTAGTATAAGACAGAGAGATAGGGAGAGATAAAGGGAGAGAGAGAGAGATAAAGGGAGGGAGAGAGATAAAGGGAGGGAGGTAGAGATAAAGGGAGAGAGAGGGAGAGAGATAAAGGGAGAGAGGAAGAGATAAAGGGAGAGAGAGGGAGAGATAAAGGGAGAGAGAGTGAGAGATAAAGGGAGAGAGAGAGGGAGAGATAAAGGGAGAGCGAGGGAGAGATAAAGTGAGAGAGAGAGAGAGATAAAGGGAGAGAGAGAGGGAGAGATAAAGGGAGAGCGAGGGAGAGATAAAGGGAGAGAGAGAGAGAGAGATAAAGGGAGAGAGAGAGAGATAAAGGCAGAGAGAGAGAGATAAAGGGAGAGAAAGAGAGATAAAGTGAGAGAGAGGGAGAGATAAAGGGAGAAAAAAAAAGAGAGATAAAGTGAGAGAGAGAGAGAGAGAGAGAGGGATAAAGGGAGAGAGGAAGAGATAAAGGGAGAGAGAGGGAGAGATAAAGGGAGAGAGAGGGAGAGATAAAGGGAGAGAGAGAGGGAGAGATAATGGGAGAGCGAGGGAGAGATAAAGTGAGAGAGAGAGAGAGATAAAGGGAGAGAGAGAGGGAGAGATAAAGGGAGAGAGAGGGAGAGATAAAGGGAGAGAGAGGGAGAGATAAAGGGAGAAAAAGAGAGAGAGATAAAGTGAGAGAGAGAGAGAGAGAGAGAGAGAGAGAGAGAGAGAGAGAGAGATAAAGGGAGAGAGAGGGAGAGATAAAGGGAGAGAGAGAGGGAGAGATAAAGGGAGAGAGAGGGAGAGATAAAGGGAGAGAGAGAGGGAGAGATAAAGGGAGAGAGAGGGAGAGATAAAGGGAGAGAGAGGGAGAGATAAAGGGAGAGAGAGAGGGAGAGATAAAGGGAGAGAGAGAGAGAGAGATAAAGGGAGAGAGAGGGAGAGATAAAGGGAGAGAGAGGGAGAGATAAAGGGAGAAAAAGAGAGAGAGATAAAGTGAGAGAGAGAGAGAGAGAGAGATAAAGGGAGGGAGAGGGAGAGATAAAGGGAGAGAGAGAGGGAGAGATAAAGGGAGAGAGGGAGAGATAAAGGGAGAGAGAGAGGGAGAGATAAAGGGAGAGAGAGGGAGAGATAAAGGGAGAGAGAGGGAGAGATAAAGGGAGAGAGAGAGGGAGAGATAAAGGGAGAGAGAGAGATAAAGGGAGAGAGAGGGAGAGATAAAGGGAGAGAGAGAGATAAAGTGAGAGAGAGAGAGAGAGATAAAGGGAGAGAGAGAGAGAGATAAAGTGAGAGAGAGAGAGAGAGATAAAGGGAGAGAGAAGGAGAGATAAAGGGAGAGAGAGAGGGAGAGATAAAGGGAGAGAGAGGGAGAGATAAAGGGAGAGAGAGAGGGAGAGATAAAGGGAGAAAAAGAGAGAGAGATAAAGTGAGAGAGAGAGAGAGAGAGATAAAGGGAGAGAGAGGGAGAGATAAAGGGAGAGAGAGGGAGAGATAAAGGGAGAAAAAGAGAGAGAGATAAAGTGAGAGAGAGAGAGAGAGAGAGATAAAGGGAGAGAGAGGGAGAGATAAAGGGAGGGAGAGAGGAAGAGATAAAGGGAGAGAGAGGGAGAGATAAAGGGAGAGAGAGGGAGAGATAAAGGGAGAGAGAGAGGGAGAGATAATGGGAGAGCGAGGGAGAGATAAAGTGAGAGAGAGAGAGAGATAAAGGGAGAGAGAGAGGGAGAGATAAAGGGAGAGAGAGGGAGAGATAAAGGGAGAGAGAGGGAGAGATAAAGGGAGAAAAAGAGAGAGAGATAAAGTGAGAGAGAGAGAGAGCGAGAGAGAGAGAGAGAGAGAGAGAGAGAGAGATAAAGGGAGAGAGAGGGAGAGATAAGGGAGAGAGAGAGGGAGAGATAAAGGGAGAGAGAGGGAGAGATAAAGGGAGAGAGAGAGGGAGAGATAAAGGGAGAGAGAGGGAGAGATAAAGGGAGAGAGAGGGAGAGATAAAGGGAGAGAGAGAGGGAGAGATAAAGGGAGAGAGAGAGAGAGAGATAAAGGGAGAGAGAGGGAGAGATAAAGGGAGAGAGAGGGAGAGATAAAGGGAGAAAAAGAGAGAGAGATAAAGTGAGAGAGAGAGAGAGAGAGAGATAAAGGGAGGGAGAGGGAGAGATAAAGGGAGAGAGAGAGGGAGAGATAAAGGGAGAGAGGGAGAGATAAAGGGAGAGAGAGAGGGAGAGATAAAGGGAGAGAGAGGGAGAGATAAAGGGAGAGAGAGGGAGAGATAAAGGGAGAGAGAGAGGGAGAGATAAAGGGAGAGAGAGAGATAAAGGGAGAGAGAGGGAGAGATAAAGGGAGAGAGAGAGATAAAGTGAGAGAGAGAGAGAGATAAAGGGAGAGAGAGAGAGAGATAAAGTGAGAGAGAGAGAGAGAGATAAAGGGAGAGAGAAGGAGAGATAAAGGGAGAGAGAGAGGGAGAGATAAAGGGAGAGAGAGGGAGAGATAAAGGGAGAGAGAGAGGGAGAGATAAAGGGAGAAAAAGAGAGAGAGATAAAGTGAGAGAGAGAGAGAGAGAGAGATAAAGGGAGAGAGAGGGAGAGATAAAGGGAGAGAGAGGGAGAGATAAAGGGAGAAAAAGAGAGAGAGATAAAGTGAGAGAGAGAGAGAGAGAGAGATAAAGGGAGAGAGAGGGAGAGATAAAGGGAGAGAGGGAGGGAGAGATAAAGGGAGAGAGGGAGAGATAAAGGGAGAGAGAGGGAGAGATAAAGGGAGAGAGAGGGAGAGATAAAGGGAGAGAGAGGGAGAGATAAAGGGAGAGAGAGAGGGAGAGATAAAGGGAGAGAGAGAGAGAGATAAAGGGAGAGAGAGGGAGAGATAAAGGGAGAGAGAGGGAGAGATAAAGGGAGAGAGAGAGGGAGAGATAAAGGGTGAGAGAGGGAGAGATAAAGGGAGAGAGAGAGGGAGAGATAAAGGAGAGAGAGGGAGAGATAAAGGGAGAGAGAGAGGGAGAGATAAAGGGAGAGAGAGGGAGAGATAAAGGGAGAGAGAGGGAGAGATAAAGGGAGAGAGAGGAAAGAGGCGCTTGGTGGGAACGTCGGGATAAACAGGGCTTTTGGGAAAACTTTTAACACCTCGCAGACTCATAAAGAGCCCATTGTCCTGCACTGGATTACATCATTAACCTCGTCAGGCAGACGATGGGAGCAATTATACTGAACCAACTCTCTCTCTCTCTCTCTCTCTCTCTCTCTCTCTCTCTCTCTCTCTCTCTCCTCTCTCTCTCTCTCTCTCCTCTCTCTCTCTCTCTCTCTCTCTCTCTCCTCTCTCTCTCTCCTCTCTCTCTCTCTCTCTCCTCTCTCTCTCTCTCTCTCTCTTTTCCACAGAAGTCTGGCTGCCCCGTCGAGGAGAGCAAGGTTTTTAAAATGATTTAGAAATACTTTCAGGTTACAGTCGTAGAGTCATGCATTGTACAAATCTTACCCAGAGCATCTTCCAGTAGGACTTCACATGATCATCGCCTGTTAATAAAACAGTCACCTGAAAGCTGTATGAAGCCATAAGAAGCCCTTGCGGGGTCTCAAGCCCCCAGGTCAAGAGGTTAATAGCTTAAGGTGCATCAATCACTGACAGACGTTCAACTGCTCACTCATAGAAAAGCACTGTAAGGTGTACACTAGTGGGGTGTAAAGCCCCCCAGCACTGGCCTATGGAGCAGTGGACTGCATTCTCTGGAGTGATGGGGCGTTGGCGCAGAGCCACACGGGGTACAGTGTTTTGGCAGTGGCAGTCTGCTTCACACCACTCCAGCCGGCGCCTCGTGTTGGTGATCTTTCTCTGTGAGCTTGAAAGGTCTACCATGCTGAGCTGTTGTTGCTCCTAGATGCTACCATTTCACTGTAATAGTACTTACAGTTGACAGTTACAGAGTCCGAACTTTCACCAAAAGACAAATGTAGCATCTGACAAACGTCACGTACTACAGAAAATGTTTGTCTGTGGCGTTTGCACGTCTATGTGCTTGATTATATCCACCTGTTAGCAATGACTGTGATTGGAAACACCTGAACTCAGTCATTAAGAGAGCTGTCCGTATACTTTTGGCCATATTGTTTAATCAGATTCACCATTAGCTGGCTGTGAATTTCTGAATCCAATCTGGTTCTGGTTCTTTAGGAAAAAGTGAACTGTGCAAAGAAGTTTGGTCTTTTGACCAACAAATGAGTGCATGCTTTATTGATTATTATTATTAATAAAATTAATATCCGTGCTATGATGATTTAAACTGGTGCAAAAATTTTGTAAAAAAAAACAAACATATACCTTAACATAAGTACTCAATTCTCACATATGGAGTAATATTTTAGTTTAGTGAAATAATAGCAAATAGCGTCCATATTTAAACACATTTAAGCTTCAATCATCCAATCAATCAATCAATCAATCAATCATTATTACTCAAGTAAAGACTAGATCTTCCGAAATTACACTTACGTATAGCAACAGAGTATTTCATTGCAAGTATCTCCAAAATACTAACTTTACAGGACAGGCCAAAATAATAATAATACTACACAATACTACGAATAATAACATTAATAATATTACTATTTGTATAGCAACCCTATTAATAATAATTAGTAAACAACACCAACAACATATCCATAGTATTTACACCAATAATAATAATAATACCCAATACTATTAATAATAACATTAATAACACTGCTATTTGTACAGCAACCCTGCTGATAATAATGAGTAAACAACGCCAACAACATATCCACAATACTTACACCAATAATAATAATAATAATAATAATAATAATATGCAATACTACTACTAATAACATTAATAATACTGCTATTTGTACAGCAACCCTACTGATAATAATGAGTAAACAACGCCAACAACATATCCACAATACTTACACCAATAATAATAATAATAATAATACCCAATACTACTAATAATAACATTAATAACACTGCTATTTGTACAGCAAACCTACTGATAATAATGAGTAAACAACACAACATTTCCACAATACTTACACCAATAATAGTAGTAATAATAATAATAATAATAATAATAATAATATACAATACTACTACTAATAACATTATTAATGTTGCTATTTGTACAGCAACCCTACTGATAATAATGAGTAAACAACACCAACAACATATCCACAGTATTTACAACAATAATAGTAATAATAATATGCAATACTACTACTAATAATAATAACACTGCTATTTGTACAGCAACCTACTGATAATAATTAGTAAACAACGCCAACAACATATCCACAATTCCTACACCAATAATAAAAATAATAATAATAATAATACGCAATACTACTAATAATAATATTAATAACACTGCTATTTGTACAGCAACCCTACTGATAATAAAAAGTAAACAACACCAACAACATATCCACAATACCTACACCAATAATAATAATAATAATAATAATAATAATAATAATAATAATATTCAATACTACTACTAATAATATTAATAACACTGCCATTTGTACAGCAACCCTACTGATAATAAATAGTAAACAACACCAACAACATATCCACAATACTTACATCAATAATAATACTAATAATAATAATAATACACAATAAAACAACATCAACAACATTTCCATAATACTAATAATAATAAAACACCAATAATATTATTAATAATAATACCACTAATAATGCCACTAACATTCAGTTGTGCTCCATGGCTTCAGTTGCTGGAGTTTACAAACTGGAATTCCAATTTCAGGGAGAGTTCCATTATAAACTCGGAGGTCCGAATTCCAATTATAGATTAGCATTTCAATATGTTAAGTTGTTGACCAGGTGGTCTGTAATGTAACGTTTCCTCTTCATCACCTCCATTTCAGCGTTTCAGTTCCACACCAAGCTCTGGTGTTTACATGATATAGAAAAAAAGCAAACCGAGATGGAGACCCATGTTTTACTTTGGACAGTAACAATATTCACAGTACTTTCCACTCAGCTACCTTGTAGTCCAGTTCAAAGCACAACTCTCATTACAGCTCCAGAGTGTTTGCTGTTGGTTTTAGCCTGACGCTAATCACGGCATTAGCTGCTCGTTCAGCGTTAGCCGTTTACATTAGCACTGCTATTTGTGCTCTTTAGCTGACTTTGAATGACAGTTAAAGCGAGTTCCTCAGCTTGTGGGCTTCCTCAAGGAACAAAAGAGGGATATCCTCCTTTACACACAAACAGCGAGAGAGCCACACACAGTGCCCAGCGAAACCTTTCAACACATGCAAACAAAGCTAAAAAATCTCAGCAGCGCTACGTCACCACTGCCCCACACAGCATAGCACAGCATAACTAGCATCCAACCACCAAAAGGCCTCAGATGAGGTCAATGTTTGACCTAACAGGCCTCAGCATGGTGTAGATTTGCACCACAGAGACTCCAGTCTGTCCTCTTACAGTTTAAACATTCAATTTTGTCGCTACAAAAACTTTAGCGAAACTTTACAGTAGCAATTGTTTCGGTAGTGACAACTGTAGCTAATTTTGAGAAGAACACTAGTCGGTCAGTGACTAGCATTCACAGCTTTGAACAGGTAAACACACACATACATCTTTCTTTTACTTTTACTTCAGTACAATAGAATCGAACTGTTTACCGTGACTAAAATAAGGCCCCGCCCACAGAATAAAACTCTTTGTATTACGGTACTCACATAAAAAATGAGAAATGAGGGCATCTAAAAAAGAAAATTTAATTAAACACACAATAAACTAAAATCGTTCAACGTATAAACAGAAATAAATTAAATACAATACAAAATGTGTGTTCCGGTACTGACACATCATCATTTTACACAATTATTTTCAGACTAACTGCTCACCATGCGGTCATGAGGGATGCAGTTTACTTTTAGCTCTAAAATGCAAGGGTGTGACTAAAAAGAGTAAAACTCTTTGTGTTACGGTACTGACATAAAAAATGATAATAAACTCATAATAAACCAAAGTTGTTCAAACAGTACACAGACTACAAATACAGAATACAAATTATGTGTTTTGTTAGTGACAGTACTTAATGTTACACAATAATTTTCAGACATTTACTTCAAAACAACTGCTCACCATGCTGTCATGACGCAGTTTTACTTCCAGCTCCAGTGTTACGGTACTGACATAAAAATAAAAAAATGAGGGTATTAAAAATATATATATATTTAAAATTTAACTCATAATAAACCAAAATCGTTCATCTTACAAACAGTATACAGATTAAATGGAATACAACATATGTCATAATGTTACACAATGATTTTCAGACATTTACTTTAAAACTCTAACTGGGCTCTAACTGCTCACCATGCAGTCATGAGGGATGCAGCTTTACTTCCAGCTCTAAAATGCAAGAGCGTGACTAAAATAAAGCCCCGCCCACAGATTAAAACTCTTTGTGTTACGTTACTGACATATAAATCAGAAATGAAGGTATTATATATATATATATATATATATATATATTTAAATTTTAACTCATAATAAACCAAAATCGTTCAGCTTACAAACAGTATACAGATTAAATGGAATACAACATATGTGTTTCGGTAGTGACAGTTCTTGATGTTACGCAATGATTTACTTTACTTTAAAACAGTAAATGCTTACCATGCGGTCATGATGCAGATTTACTTCAGGCTCTAAAATGCAAGGATTTGACTAAAATAAGGCCCCGCCCACAAAGTAAAACTCTGTGCATCCGAAATCGCCTACTTGTCTACTACTCAGTAGTGAAATCAGTAGGCAAGCGTGGCTAGTATGTCTGAATACTCAGTAGTGAAATTAGTAGGCGAGCGCGGCTAGTATGTCTGAATACTCAGTAGTGAAATCAGTAGGCAAGCGTGGCTAGTATGTCTGAATACTCAGTAGTGAATCAGTAGGCGAGCGTGGCTAGTATGTCTGAATACTCAGTAGTGAAATCAGTAGGCGAGCACGGCTAGTATGTCTGAATACTCAGTAGTGAATCAGTAGGCGAGCACGGCTAGTATGTCTGAATACTCAGTAGTGAAATCAGTAGGCGAGCATGGCTAGTATGTCTGAATACTCAGTAGTGAATCAGTAGGCGAGGACGGCTAGTATGTCTGAATACTCAGTAGTGAATCAGTAGGCGAGCACGGCTAGTATGTCTGAATACTCAGTAGTGAATCAGTAGGCGAGCGTGGCTAGTATGTCTGAATACTCAGTAGTGAAATCAGTAGGTGAGCGCGGATAGTATGTCTGAATACTCAGTAGTGAAATCAGTAGGCGAGCGCGGCTAGTATGTCTGAATACTCAGTAGTGAAATCAGTAGGCGAGCGCGGCTAGTATGTCTGAATACTCAGTAGTGAAATCAGTAGGCGAGCATGGCTAGTATGTCTGAATACTCAGTAGTGAAATCAGTAGGCGAGCGTGGCTAGTATGTCTGAATACTCAGTAGTGAAATCAGTAGGCGAGCGTGGCTAGTATGTCTGAATACTCAGTAGTGAATCAGTAGGCGAGCACGGCTAGTATGTCTGAATACTCAGTAGTGAATCAGTAGGCGAGCACGGCTAGTATGTCTGAATACTCAGTAGTGAAATCAGTAGGCGAGCGCGGCTAGTATGTCTGAATACTCAGTAGTGAAATCAGTAGGCGAGCGCGGCTAGTATGTCTGAATACTCAGTAGTGAAATCAGTAGGCGAGCGCGGCTAGTATGTCTGAATACTCAGTAGTGAAATCAGTAGGCGAGCACGGCTAGTATGTCTGAATACTCAGTAGTGAAATCAGTAGGCGAGCGCAGTTAGTATGTCTAAATACTCAGTAGGTATCCGGATCACCTACTGACTACTGACTCTGCAGCCATTTTTGTAGGTGAACACAGCACACTGCGCTATCCCATGATTCACCTGGAGCCGCGGATGAATTCAAAGTGGAGTAAATAAACGGTGAAAGCTGAACGTGGGCTGTGTGTACGTAGCTACTGCTACTGAACTGCTGCTACAGAAGTTAGCGCTACTGCTGAGATAAACAATGATTACATTCCTCCCGTTTCATCTTCTCTGATCTACAGCTCCACACTGTCTGATACATAATCAGACAAAAACACAGATCAGAGTCACTAAAAGATCTAAATCTGTCAGTAAACGAGCTTTTAAATGAATAGCAGGACTTTTATGGTGGTGGTCTGATGTCTTGCGTAACAGGACGCTGGCAATATGGTGGACGTGGTACGTCTGAGCTTGTGTGGTACTAAAACTCACCTACTGAAATTACCTACTAGTCTACCGCTCGAGCAGAACGTACTGACTCTAATCCAGTACCTACTGACTAGTAGACGATTTCAGACACACCTTTTGTGTTACAGTACTGAGTAAAGATGGAAGGATCGAACGGCCATGTATTGGTATCAGTCGAATTTTAATCAAAATATGTGATCGGCCGATATTTATCCAATTTAGAGCCGATTGATGACGTTAAACAAAGCTTAATTTCTGTATTTCCAGCTAGCGTTTCATCCAGGAAAAGGAGAACCCCCTCCCTGCAATTCCTATCTGAACCACTAGGTACATACCCTTTCATTTTCAACAAACTGACTAAAGCAGCAACACCGCAGAAGAAAATGAAAAGTAAGCACGTCGTCCGTCTGGCAGTGTTTACCGTACGTGACAGGCTCATCCAGGACGTTTTTAAAATTAGTAACATCAGTGTGTCTCGTTGAGGAATCAAGACAAAGACATTTAACCTGATACAGAGAACTCCGCGCGGCTGAATACAGTGAGTATCAGTAAACAGCAGAGCTAGCACACACAGCTAACACAAAACAAACAACCCAGAACACCTACAGACCAGATCTGACCGGTACAAACAGTACAGCAGCAGCAATTCAAGATCTACATTTAATGATTACAGATTTAGTTTAAAATAACAGAGTTTGCGTGTAATGACTACAGTTTTTACTGTATTTGTTTTATTATCTTTTTTAGTTTTAAATTAAGGGTATAAATATAATGATTACAGTATTTGGGGATATTTGTTTGATTTACTTTGTTTATTTACTGTTAATTTTGTTTAAAATATTATGCTGTTTCATGTTTGCTTGTTAAAAATGGTAATAAACTAGTTTAGACCATGTTTCATGACTTGCTTGCGCTAAAATAACTACATGTAGCCCTGCCGTGGCGTATACCCCGCCCTCTATCAGTATCGGCTATCGGCCGATCGCGCTGAAAGTTGAACGGTGATCGTAATCGGCCTCAAAAACGCTGATCGGTCCATCTCTAGTACTGACATAAAACAATGACCAAAATCATTCATGCAGTACAATGTATTATGTTTTTGTTACGACTTGTCTAGTGAAAATTTGGAAACGCTCAGAAAAAAACTGAATATCATGTGCTTTGAAAATGTTGTCACACATATCACGTTATATCATTATATCACATATAACATTCGATTATATGTTGGCTTATTTTGTTGTTATTGCATTTTAAAGACGCGATCTTTCTAACACGAATTCCATCAACCTTCTAGACAACGTTACCATCGGCTTTGATTTGACAGAGCAAGCCAAGCGGGTCGTGCAGTGGAAGGAGATGAAATGGTGCTGGGTAATGAAATCTAAACAGGCCTGTTACTCGGAGAAGTCCTTGGAAGAGTCTTCCGCGCCCTATGAAGACTGTACTACAGTGAAAGGCTGCATTTATAGCGGCTTTTTGTATTCTGGGGGGATACAGTGCTGCTCTTTTAAAGCAGGGTGAAAAGGGTCTCTGTAGGAAAACAAGATTTATATGAGTAAAAGCCACGGCCGGCCTATTGACGGTGCCCTTGAAATCCAGAGCGAAGGGAGAGGGAGGTTTTGTGCTTTATTAGATATAGAGAACAAAAGCGAGCGAGAGACAGTAAGAATGAGAAAGAGAGAGAGAGAGAGAGAGAGAGAGAGAGAGAGAGGTGGGATGGGCCTTGTAGACCTCGACATGAACCACAACAAAAAGGGACACTCAGTCTTTTGGAACAGATCAATGGGACGTGGTGGAATAGCATAAAACTTGCAGTGCGTTGGGCCAAAATACAACACTCAAGAACTGTTCAAGCAATTCGAGCCACCTTATTGATACAGTACAAGTACACAGGACGCTTATTGTCCTAAGTGTGAAGCTCTTTTCTAGGTTGATGATAAATCTGAATTCTCTGTTGGGTTGTTTGACAGTTAATTTCATAATTCTTGGGCTGAATTGTTGTAACAGGCTTTCATCGAGCTTGGGAATGTGATATCATAGTGAGGTGAGGTGAAGTAAGCTAAGCTGTGACTGGACTGGTAATATTAGCTGACCTGCCAGATGATTAGTGTTTATCTCTATTTCTCTTGATGACCCTTCTAGAAAAAACTGCATAGACCAGCATGGCTGGTCACCAGCAGGTATGCTGGTCAGCACGATTGGATGATACCAGCAAAACCAGCGTATGTTGTGCGGTTGAATATTAATGTTGGGAGGGGTTGATATTGTACAGTACAGTAATAGTACCAGGCAAGTAGGGTTTGCTAGGAAACTACATACATACACCAACAACTATGTGAAATACACCAGAAACCTTGATAGCTACAGGATAAGGGGCCACTGTTGGTGGCCCACAAGGCTGGTGGTCCACTAGTGTCTTGCTCAGCGACTTCTGGGCAGTGGCTAAGCACAATACCCCAGTTTTGATCACTCTGGTCCAACTTTTTCATGTTTCTTTTCTTACTTCTATCATACTTGATAAATTATTTAATATCATAAATTGATATCAGATCTAGTCAATATTTTTTCCTGAGTTGTTTGGAATATTTAAAAAAAATAGTTAAAAATTAGTTTATTTTCCAAAATAGAGGTCCTCCTGAAATTTAAAGTCGGGTTGAGGAGACAAAAAAAACAAACTAGTTAGGTCTTGCAAACATTTCAGTAACCTGGGTGGTCAGAGGGTGGACCAGCAGTAGAAAACTGTCAGCAGGGTATTGAACATGTCAAGCCAGCGGCCACTGTCCAAAGAACAACAAGTACCTCCAAAATAGTCCCTTGTTCAGTTCAATGTAGTTTAATGTAAAGAGATTTTATTCTAGGGAAATTTGAGTATTTATATTGTTTCGTTTATCATGAAACTTTCACAGCATATAAAAGAAATCTGTTATGTTTAAATGATACAATGATATATAAAAAAGTATATAGACGTACCTGATAAAGAAATTATATATGATAAATGATACAGATATAAAAAAATAAAAAATGGAGATGTTTTCTTTGGACAGTGTTGATATGTTTACTATCCATAGACTTAAATTAAAGATGTATGAATCCTCTGTGGTTAATTATGAGTGATATGAAAAGTGTTGGTAAGTTAAGTGAGTGCAATCTGTGCAAAGAGGAACTTTATTCTCTCGTTAGCTAAGATAACGTGTGGAGATCATTACTTTTTTGTATGAATTCAAGGACACTTTTACTATTACAGCTTGACATCTCTCTGGAGTAGGTGGATTTAATTTCATATGACTCAACACAAGCATGACTAGCCTGCATAACAACAATAAAACAACAAACGATTTGAGCTCTTTCAGTGTAAGTGAGTATTTTTGCAACATATAAACAAAGATCAAAGCCTGTTAATGTGGCAGAACAATCCCACAACACACAACATGATGTGACATGTATTCCCAACATCTATTAGCATAGTAACATAACATAAGATGATTTCTACTTACATATACATACACAAATGTCTATAGTTTCTCAGAATCTCGTGCAGAGTTAATCAAAATGTACATTTTTGCTTGCAAATGTAAAGATACGATCAGAAACAACTTATTCTCATATAAGCTGATAGCACTAGCATTATAGCTTCTGACTTAGCTGAGTTTCTGACAAACACATTACAAAGTGATCAGTCATATAAATGTCTAGTTATTTTGAATCATGTTTTTTTCTCCTTAGAGTTTAAAAATAAGAGCACAACCTCTTTTCCAACTGCTAGCATACATGCTAATAGCGTTTGCATTGTTGTTTTGAAGTTAGCGGACATCAGTGAACTCTTTACAAACTGTTTACACAAATGTCAGCAAGCAATATACATTTGATCTTAATGGTGTTAATATTAGAAGAAACTTGTTTTCTAGCTGCTAAGAATTCAGGCTAATATCCAACATAGCAGCCATATATCTTGGGCTTGATAATGTCAGCCCACCACTGACTGTTTGCCACTGCTAGTCCACCTTTGGATCACCAGGACTGTTGTCCTGTGTACAGGTTTTTAATTTCCCTGAATACATTTTAAAAGCACAGAGACTTTTATTATATTAACAAATAAACTAAAAAAATATTACAAACAACAGAGAGAAGAAAAATAATTACTAGGCCTAACATACAATTGTTTGTGCTGGCACTGTGCTCAATGAAAATTAATTTATAATGGAAATAAATAAATAAATAAATAAATTTGAACTCTGATTGTGAAATCAAGTTATGAAAGTTGGGATTTTTGTCAAGTATATCAGTGGGCCGTCTAGAAAAATGCTGAGAGAAACACTAGCTTAAGACCAGCTTTGCTGTTAGCAGGCCAATATTGGTTTGCTACCCTCTTGCTATCAGGGATACAGCATTAGCATTACAGCTATGAAGTAGTATAATGTTACATTGGTGAATAAATGTAATTTTCTCAGTAGGACATTTGGAAGTTTGGGGACAGCCTCAACCCTGACCTCAAAATCCAAGATGGCTGCACGGTGCATTAGCACTGTAGTATTATACTGTTCATTAGCGCTTATGACTGTTTATGTATCATGAAGTCGCACACAAAGTACTGTCCACCTTTCAGCTGTGGGCATATTGCTACAGTGTTTGGATTTCTAAAATACTACACAGTGTCCAGCTGTCAACAGGCAATGGTAACACTGGTTAATGGCTAATGGCTAACCTGGTTGTACTGAACTGAAAGAGCAAGCACAGTGTTTTATTATCGTTTTTTTAATGTTTTACTGGAGCACAAAAACATGTGAGCTAAGTGGAATAACTGTATAGCAATGAATACAATTCCAGTTTCAAGTTTTCTTTTGCACTCATTGGTTATCAGTAATAGGACATTAGCTACATAGCTAAAAATGCTGTTTACAGAGGAAACTGAAGTTAGACATATTATTTAACGTCAATGTAAAACGTTTGCCTCATATTGGTTCTGTTGGGAGGGTATAAGCGCAACATTTAAAGGTGTACAACCCCCAACTACTTTTTGTCTCACTTGTGTTTGAATGTTTTAACAATTGACATTAGTCAGTCAGTCAGTCAGTCAGTCAGTGATTTGAGTCCAGAACAAAATAACTCCAATACATTCCAACTGGAGTAATTATAGGAATTTCTTGTTTCCTCCCATAGCATATTCTTCCATCTTCTCTAAGCCTCTATCATGAAGTCCATCCCATAGACTAAGCCTCTGCCAGGTTGTGTTTGAGTCCAGAAAAAGACACCAATACTTTCCAAATGGAGTAACTAAAGGAATTCTCCTCCATTTTTCAGCTTAAACTCTATCGCTCAAACCTACACCTTAAGACTGACTGATTACCATGGACTATAATTTCCTCATTAAAAACCAGATGACTCACACTCAGGCTTCAGCACCTGCACATTGGCTTCTGTTATAAGTGTTTTTCCAGACATTTTCTGTTCTGTACAGGAAAAAAGCCTCACAGATATGGTCTGTGTATACCCGCCATGTACTACAGATACGGACTGAGTGTAGTAGTGGTGTAGTCAGCAGTATTCCCTCAGGGCAGTAACTCATTCTGCTTATACAATATGTAGAAAACACCATATTGCAGTTCTGTTGCTACATATTGTGTCTGCAGTGTGTCTTACGATATGGAAAACACATCAGTAAACCATTCTTTAGTTTTTCCTTTAAAATAACATCTTCACAATTACTTTTAGAACTGTCATCACTACTCCGGGCCTGGAACGTCTGCCATAGTGCTATGTAACAGCTAACGGGCAGTCTCATCCCTATCTCACTGAGTCAACTCATCTCTCTCATCCCTGTCTCACAGAGTCAACTTGTCTCTTATATCTCTGTCTCACACAGTCAACTTATATGTCACACCCCTGTTTTAGAGTCGACTGACAGGCTGTCTCATCCCTGTCTCACAGAGTCACCTCATCTCTCTCATCTCTGTCTCACAGAGTCAACTTGTCTCTTATATCTCTGTAACACAGATTCAACTCTTCTCGCTCATCCCTGTCTCACGGAGTCAACTAATCTCTCTCATCCCTGTCTCACGGAGTCAACTAATCTCTCTCATCCCTGTCTCACAGAGTCAACTCATCTCTCTCATCCCTGTCTCACAGTCAACTCATCTCTCTCATCCCTGTCTCACAGAGTCAACTCATCCCTCTTATCCCTGTCTTTGTCGATGTTGTGTTGTGCTGAATTCTGGCTTCCCAACAGAATCCGACACCACTTCTTGTGCATGCGCGTCATGCAGGCATATGGACATTACAGATTCCTGCATGACATGCATGCACACATGTCGGATTCTGTACCCTTCTGTATCTGTAAGCAGCTCAAAGTGTGATTAGTATTTACTGACTGGTGTAAGAGCTGTAAAAGCAACTGTAGGAGGACCCCTAGAGCAATTCTCACATAATGCCAAACTGATTTACTTATGTTTTGGTTCCCTTTGAATGCCTCAATCTTAACAACTGTGACTGGTACAGAATCTCAGACATCAGGCAATGTATTCAAAAAATTATATATATATAACTTGTAATGACTTTTTATGTAATAACACATAATAACTGTCTGCAAAGGGGGATTTTAAAGGCATTCAATTCCTCAGACGCTCGGTTCCTATCACCACCACAATAAACAATTCAGCAAATTTCTCTAAAACAGAGCATCTTATGCCAAACCACTCTGAATGACTTTGTTTACATCCTAAGCGTTTCATTATGTTGCCATTTTGTGGAGTTCCACTGTAATTTGCACGTTGCAGACCTTTCCATTATATTAGTGTTTAAGAGGCCAACGTCCTTAAAGGAGCGATACGTTGTGCAGCTCTAGGTTTGTGGTTGCAGGAGGTCTATTATGAGGGAATGGCCCAGGGCTGTGAAATGTAAGCATGAAACTATATCCTATTGTGGCGCAAACACTTGACAAATATATGGTGTACTGTGACAGTGGGCTAAACTGTCTTGCTTGGAAAGGAGGCTGTGTTCTAACTTGTTTACAGGACAGAGCTGACACTGATAAGAATCAATGGCTTTCAGTTTCTATTCTTTCCCCTTTTGTTGCTTAGCACTTTAGTACAGATCTGCCAGGCTGTGTTCCCGCCTCTTGCTGGTTACTTTGCTTTGTTTTATAAATCGCTCTTGTGAATAATTGCATCTCATTATAGTTTGACACGTGGAGACCTTGCATGAGGGGCATACTTCCTGCAGAAAAGAGGAATAATGACTAAGCAAACTATAGCTAATTATAATACATAAAAATAATAGATTATAATACAAGCAGGTGACGAAGAGCTAGTTCTTTTCTTCAGACCAAAATTTGTAGCTCAGGGTACGTAGACAGAAGAAGTAGAGAAAGGAAACACAGTGTATAACACAATGTATTATTACATAGACATACTTACAATAATAATAATAATACTATACAGATAATGAGACATGTATAATAAACATAGACATATTACATATGTATATTCATGGGCCAAACCTCCAAAAGTCTACCTTACAGTAGAAGGAAAAGTAATATAAGTCAGTAGAACCAGATTTTCTCAAAGTCAATTATATATATAAGTCTTAGGCACCTATAGTCTTATGATGATCATTAATGAGTGTATAGTCACCAGTTATAATACGAGATCTGATTAGAACAGATGTAAAAAATCATAAACACAATACAAAGTAACATGAATATGTTATTGTGAGAGAAGTAGATCATATCTTGAGCTCCAGTTTGAAGAACAAAGTGTAGTTCCAGATTTCTCCTGGACGCCCCAGACATTGTATGAATGTATTCAGTTCCTTCAGCAGTAATCTTGATTTAGCTTAATGAAGTACTGAGCAGTCAAAGCAGGTATTAGATGAGAACTGTAAATAATACTGGGTTGTTTATAGAAGGAGAAGCTTGGAAAGGGTTAAATAAACACACTGACTTATGTAGAAGCACTACTTACTCTATTAATACTGTTTGAGTAAACAGTAAAATGTGTAATAAATAGCTTTTAAAATATAATACAATTTCCAGATGCCTAAAATAAACCTTTAGAGTACTGCATATATATATATATATATATATATATATATTATATATATATATATATATATATATATATATAGATATATATATATATAGATAGATAGATGAAGATGAATACAGATAGATAGATGAATATATAGTAGAAAAACAAAACAGGAGAAGGAAAAACTGAATTAACTTTTAATGTAGGTTACTATAACGAGGCCTTTCATTATGAAATGTCTGTTCAATTCATTACAGTAAGAATATTGCTATAATTATATGATCAGTATAACATTTTGGGTGAAAAGTGGAATCTTTACATACATTTTAGAATTTCTTAGTATTCATGAAGGTCCACTTCCATTTGATGACAATGTGCTAAAGTAATATGACTAAAAATACTGAAGTTTTTGTACAAATTATTGCAGAAAGTTGCTTTAATTTGAATACAATCATAAAAATTGAAGTATTTCATATTTATTATTTATTTCATTTTTCATGACCTGCTCTAAAATTTATCACTGTACCTCCTATATCATATATATCATATACATACCACTACACACATCATCACAGTCAGAAAGAAACCTTTAACCCCCCCAGCCCCCCCCCCCCCAAAAAAGTCCTCTGATAGCACGAAAAACCTGTGTGTGTGCGCGCACACGTATATGTGCTTCTAAGAGAAGGATCCACTCATCCTGTCCCACAGTAAACAGTTGCTTTCCCATGAGCACCCTCGTGTTCCTGTTGTCGGCCAGCTCCGAGCACACTGGGAAACATCCCGGCCTCTATTGTCCTGGGGGTCAAAGGTCACAGGATGCCCCTAAAGGACTCAATGAGCGAGGTGAGAGGTGGGACGCAAGTCACGATAAAGAGGCCTGTTCAAACCCAGCACCCCCCACCCCCCCTTTAATGAAAGGAAAAAAAGAAAAACATTAAAATGTATTCTCTCTCTCTCGCTCATGTCTCCCTCTTTTCTCTGCCCCTCATTCATTATCGGACGCTGCTCTTTCGAGAGCCTGGAAGGCTTGGAATGGGGAGGAGTGTGGGGTTGGGGGAGGTGGGGAGGGGTGGGGGTCCCATGGATGGATGGACACAATGGCCCGACTCACCAATTCACCATAAACTTCCTGCCCGCGGCTGGACAATCCTATAGCGACCAGCACTCTTTCCCCTCAGAGGCTTGTACGTCTTTATTATGAGCCGCTGAAAAAAAGAGTGGACGTCAGCTTTCCCACAGATGGGCTTGACCAGTTTATGTTCCGACCAGTGAATTAAGAGTGAATGAGAGAGAGAGAGAGAGAGAGAGAGAGAGAGAGAGTATTACTGATTATTACCAATACATAATGGCTTTCAGTTTCCTGAGGAAATTTGCTACAAGTAAATGTGCAGAGCTTTCTTTGTTTAGGGTTCAAGGGCCGCGTCTGAACCAAACAATGTCATTTGCATGGTATATGTAAGCCGCTGTCATGTCCACTTGTGCTGCCCACAGCATGTATGCATCAAAGGCAGCTGTAAATATCTTTATACATTTATACATACATTCATACAAATGACAACAGGCCTTAAATCATAGAGTTTATGGTTTAATGGGATATAATCATATAATTTAATTGCATTTTTACGGTAATCTAGTAATACAGATGACCTATTACTGGAACACACTCCGCGCTACACCAACAAGAGTCCAAACAATTTTAACACACTATTGTCCACTTCTCTGTAGAAGCATCTGACAAATGTCATGAATGCAAATGGAAATGGAAACTACAGGGGATCTCAGCAAAAAAAGGAGGAAAAATCTTTTTTTTTTTCTTTCCAAAAGTGACCTGAAGTGACGGTGGGGGAAACATATCGCGAAGCAAATGAGCGAGATTCTTTCCTCTTGGCCCAGACCACGAGGAATCCCACATGTGGTTGAGCAATCGCCTCCTCACCGCCTGTTCCATCTCCGCCATAAACCCGCTGTATTATCTTCAGTTATTGATTGCTATGAATGTCATCAGCTTGGATATATACTGGAGCAGTTTGTAAAACGCTCACTGCAGGGTCATGAACGCAAGCCCAGACACACACACACACACACACACACACACACATATGCAGTCTTGGAAATTATATAAACAGAGGCACAAAGAAGTAGTAGGAAGCTGAATCAAAAACATTTACTTCAACTTCCTTTTATGTTAAAAATGCACACAAAAACAGGACTGTTACGCACAGTCTTGCATTTGTAGTAATGTTTTACAGCACATACTAATACACTACAGCATATACTAATACACTACAGCATATACTAATGCACTACATCCTATACTAATACACTACAGCATATACTAATACACTACAGCAAATACTAATACACTTCAGCATATACTAATACACTACAGCATATACTAATACACTACAGCATATACTAATACACTACAGCATATACTAATGCACTACATCCTATACTAATACACTACAGCATATACTAATACACTACAGCAAATACTAATACACTTCAGCATATACTAATACACTACAGCATATACTAATGCACTACAGCATGTACTAACACACTACATCCTATACTAATGCACTACAGCATGTACTAACACACTACATCCTATACTAATTCACTACAGCATATACTAACACACTACATCCTATACTAATGCACTACAGCATATACTAATACACTACAGCATATACTAATGCACTACAGCATATACTAATACACTACATCCTATACTAATGCACTACAGCATGTACTAATATATACAGCATGTACTAATACATACAGCATGTGCTAATACACTACATCCTATACTAATGCACTACAGCATATACTAATACACTACAGCATATACTAATGCACTACAGCATGTACTAACACACTACATCCTGTACTAATACACTACAGCATGTACTAATTCACTATATCCTGTACTAATACACTACAGCATGTACTAATACACTACATCCTGTACTAATGCACTACAGCATGTACTAATATATACAGCATGTGCTAATACACTACATCCTGTACTAATACACTGCAGCATGTACTAATACACTACATCCTATACTATGCACTACAGCATGTACTAATATATACAGCATGTGCTAATACACTACATCCTGTACTAATACACTACAGCATGTACTAATACACTATATCCGGTACTAATACACTACAGCATGTACTAATACACTATATCCTGTACTAATGCACTACAGCATATACTAATACACTACAGCATATACTAATGCACTACAGCATGTACTAACACACTACATCCTGTACTAATATATACAGCATGTACTAATACACTACATCCTGTACTAATGCACTACAGCATATACTAATACACTACAGCATATACTAATGCACTACAGCATGTACTAACACACTACATCCTGTACTAATACACTACAGCATGTACTAATACACTATATCCTGTACTAATACACTACAGCATGTACTAATACACTACATCCTGTACTAATGCACTACAGCATGTACTAATATATACAGCATGTGCTAATACACTACATCCTGTACTAATACACTGCAGCATGTACTAATACACTACATCCTATACTAATGCACTACAGCATGTACTAATATATACAGCATGTGCTAATACACTACATCCTGTACTAATACACTACAGCATGTACTAATACACTATATCCGGTACTAATACACTACAGCATGTACTAATACACTATATCCTGTACTAATGCACTACAGCATGTACTAATATATACAGCATGTACTAATACACTACATCCTGTACTAATGCACTACAGCATGTACTAATATATACAGCATGTGCTAATATATACAGCATGTGCTAATACACTACATCCTGTACTAATACACTACAGCATGTACTAATACACTATATCCGGTACTAATACACTACAGCATGTACTAATACACTATATCCTGTACTAATACACTACAGCATGTACTAATACAATACATCCTATATTAATGCACTACAGCATGTACTAATATATACAGCATGTACTAATACACTACATCCTGTACTAATACACTGCAGCATGTACTAATACTTTACATCCTGTACTAATACACTGCAGCATGTACTAATACACTACATCCTATACTAATGCACTACAGCATGTACTAATATATACAGCATGTACTAATATATACAGCATGTACTAATACACTACATCCTGTACTAAAACACTACAGCATGTACTAATACACTACATCCTGTACTAATACACTACATCCTGTACTAATACACTGCAGCATGTACTAATACTTTACATCCTGTACTAATACACTGCAGCATGTACTAATACACTACATCCTATACTAATGCACTACAGCATGTACTAATATATACAGCATGTACTAATATATACAGCATGTACTAATACACTACATCCTGTACTAAAACACTACAGCATGTACTAATACACTACATCCTGTACTAATACACTACAGCATGTACTAATATATACAGCATGTACTAATATATACAGCATGTACTAATACACTACATCCTGTACTAATACACTACAGCATGTACTAATACACTACATCCTGTACTAAAACACTACATCATGTACTAATGCACTACATCCTGTACTAATACACTGCAGCATGTACTAATACACTACAGCATGTACTAATACACTACATCCTGTACTAATACACTACAGCATGTACTAATGCACTACATCCTGTACTAATACACTAAATGCTGTACTAATACACTACATCCTGTACTAATACACTACAGCATGTACTAATACACTACATCATGTACTAATGCACTACATCCTGTACTAATACACTACAGCATGTACTAATACACTACATCATGTACTAATGCACTACATCCTGTACTAATGCACTACATCCTGTACTAATACACTAAATACTGTACTAGTACACTACATCCTGTACTAACACACTAAATACTGTACTAATGCACTACAGCATGTACTAATACACTAAATACTGTACTAATGCACTACAGCATGTACTAATACACTACAGCATGTTTTAATAAACTACAGCACATACTAATGCACTACAGCATGTACTAATATACTACAGCCTTTACTAATACACTACATCCTGTACTAATACACTACAGCATATACTAATACACTAAATACTGTACTAATACACTACATCCTGTACTAATACACTAAATACTGTACTAATGCACTACATCCTGTACTAATACACTAAATACTGTACTAATGCACTACATCCTGTACTAATACACTAAATAATGTACTAATGCACTAAAGCATGTAGTAATACACTACATCCTGTACTAACACACTAAATACTGTACTAATGCACTACAGCATGTACTAATACACTAAATACTGTACTAATGCACTAAAGTATGTAGTAATACACTACATCCTGTACTAATACACTAAATACTGTACTAATGCACTACAGCATGTACTAATACACTACATCCTATACTAATACACTACAGCATGTACTAATACACTACAGCATGTTTTAATAAACTACAGCATATAATAATACACTACAGCCTTTACTAATACACTACATCCTGTACTAATACACTACAGCATGTACTAATACACTACATCCTGTACTAATACACTACAGCATGTACTAATACACTACATCCTGTACTAATACACTAAATACTGTACTAATGCACTACATCCTGTACTAATACACTAAATACTGTACTATGCACTACAGCATGTACTAATATACTACAGCCTTTACTAATACACTACAGCATGTATTAATACACTACATCCTGTACTAATACACTACAGCATGTACTAATACACTACAGCATGTTTTAATAAACTACAGCACATACTAATGCACTACAGCATGTACTTATATACTACAGCCTTTACTAATACACAACATCCTGTACTAATACACTACAGCATGTACTAATACACTAAATACTGTACTAATACACTACATCCTGTACTAATACACTACAGCATGTACTAATACACTACAGCATGTACTAATACACTACAGCATGTACTAATACACTAAATACTGTACTAATACACTACAGCATGTTTTAATAAACTACAGCACATACTAATACACTACAGCATGTACTAATGCACTACAGCATGTATTAATAAACTACAGCATGTACTAATAAACTACAGCATGTACTAATATATACAGCACATATAAATAAACTACATTATGTACTAATACTTTATAGCATATATTAAAAAAACTACATTATGTACTAATACTTTACAGCATATATTAAAAAACTACATTATGTACTAATACACTACAGCATATATTAAAAAACTACATTATGTACTAATACTTTACAGCATATATTAAAAAACTACATTATGTACTAATACTTTACAGCATATATAAAAAAACTACATTATGTACTAATACTTTACAGCATATATTAAAAAACTACATTATGTACTAATACACTACAGCATATATTAAAAAAACTACATTATGTACTAATACTTTACAGCATATATTAAAAAAAACTACATTATGTACTAATACACTACACCATGTATTAATTAACTACAGCATGTACTAATACACTACAGCATTTACTAACACACTACAGCATTTACTAACACACTACAGTATGTATTAAAACCCTACAGCTGGTACTAATACACTGCAGTCTGTATTAATGCCTGGTGTACTACTGCTGTTTCTTATTCTTATTTATGAACTTAATTTCGGTTTCCTAAAACCCATAGGTCCAGCAGCATTGCTGTGTCTGATCCACCCATACCAGCGCAACACACACTAACACACCGCCACTATGTCAGCGTCACTGTAGTGCTCAGAATGAACCACCTCCCAAATAAAACCTGCTCTGTGGTGGTCCCGTGGAGGTCCTGACTATTAAAGAACAGAGAGAAAGGGGATAAACAATGTATGCAGGGAATCAGATGAACT
Organism: Megaleporinus macrocephalus; assembly: GCA_021613375.1. Classification (NCBI taxonomy): domain Eukaryota; kingdom Metazoa; phylum Chordata; class Actinopteri; order Characiformes; family Anostomidae; genus Megaleporinus; species Megaleporinus macrocephalus. The sequence goes on along the minus strand of CM038710.1, from coordinate 8,762,931 downwards.
ACAGTCTGTAAGTGTAGCTCCTCTATGGTCACTGGAGCTGATAAAATGGACCATGTATAAATAATCTTCTGGCTGCTCGGTGTAGTGCCTATAATGTAGAAATCACATTGTAACTTATTTTAACCACAGGACATGAAGGTGTTTCAAGCCAAAGTTCTAGGATGTGCCAAACTGATATTTGAGAGGAGGAAGAAGTAGCGCTGAATGTCTTGCTTCTGGTTGCACCATTTAATGACAGGAAACCAATGACTGGAACAGTAAATGCAATGATTGCTCAGCTCTTGTTAAAGGACTGCTGCCACCAACTCTTCACAAGAATCCATGTTTGGCAATAAACAAAAGAAGTGATATTACTAGAATCAGAACAAGAGTTAACATTGGTGCTGCTTTCCAACACTGGGAACACTCTTGGAGAATACAAGGATGAAGTTTGCAGCGCTTCTTCTACACTGGTAAGGAGTGAAGGGAGGAGGTGGGACTGTGTATTTTCTGGTGATATGTTGGCCCATATTGTTTGTAGTATGAATTTGACAGCTTGCATTATCTTAAATGTTGTTCGTTTAAGGGTGAATTTAATCGATTTGACAAAACTTCTGCATAATTGAGGTTGAGATGTAAACATTCAGTCATTCTGAATGGTCGGATATTAAATAGTTCATTGTAGAGAGGTCCTACAGGCTATGGTGTGTTAACAGTGGTGGTGATGTGAACCAGGGGTTTTGATGCTTACAACCCAACTACTATCGAAACCCATCAGTGAACCTCCTGAGTTTTGATGTACTGAGGTATATACTTACATGTGTAGCGTGTCGTGAAGGACATATGGAGGCTGGGTACTTTCACAGAGCAGCTGAGCTGTACCGCAGAGCTAGGAACATCACTGCAAGCGCATTAGCAGCAGAAACAGAAAGAACGATTTTTTTTTATGTCTGAATAACTCTGGTAGAACCAGCATTCATTATGTGTCTCGTTCAGCCCAGTTGAAGAGTAGCTCTGCCTCTTTCTTTTTGATGCCTCACTCCTCTATTTGCACCCCCAAAACCTACTCTCATTCACTCCAAGCTATTCTTCTGCTTTGTCTTTTCTTTTTGGAGAATTGAAAAAAAAAAAGAAAGAAAGCAACATAGCTCATAAAGCGGCTGCTGAACTGAAAACAATCAGCACTGAATGCGACACTTTAGAAAGCTGTACTTTCCACAGAGGTCGTGGAGGCCGAGCCATGTTACGCCTCGGTGTCCTCCTAATGCTTTTCTCTTCGTTCCGTGTCCCTCAGGCTCGTCTCTGGACACTCTCAGAGACACATTTGTCTTCTTTATGACAGGACAGCTACGCGATATTCCAGATGGGCTCTTCTTCTTTTTTTTTTTGGTACTGGAGAAGGATCGGAGCTTCCTGTAGGGTCCACCTTCGGTCAGCCTTATCCAGTGACCGTCGCGTACACTGCAGTTCACCAGCTCTACAGTCAGGAAGGGGTGGAAGATGTGCCAACCTTGTCTACTCAAAGGTATTAATAGGGAGCTTGCTCCTGTTTTACCACAGTACCAATTTCTCCTGTTCTGAGAAGGCTTGTCGTGACGATTTCATTGCATTCAGCCAGAAAGGCGAGGTTAGGCTATTGGATGATCAGTTCGGGATTCAAACGCCACTCCAACTTATCCCGTAGGTATTGGATTATCCTGATGGTACTGGATCCCTCCGGGGAGTGGAGTTCCATTCACTCATGAGGGGGAATCCTGCGGCTAATGGTGACCTCCCGCATGAGTTAAGTGCTCACAGCAAAATCATGGCCTCCCCTGTTACTCTACCCTGGTGAGACAGTGGGATGGCACCCCCAGAAGACTGGCGACGATTGGCGCCTCCACATGCTAATGGCTGGATTACTGACCAGGCCAGTGGGGCCAGCGCCCAGGGGCCCTCGAAGTTAGGTGGCACGTGGGGGCCCTGGCCCAAAACATTTTGCGATTCCTATCAACATTTATGATACAATTTATTTTTATTTCTGAGGGCCCTCTTTTTTAAGGATCCTCTGACTTTTAGGGACTTTGACCCCAGGGCCTCATGGGTCCCCAGCCATGCTTTGGGGCCCGCTAGCCATGCTTTTGGACCCAACCATGCTTTTGAGGGCCCTAGCCATGCTTTTGGGGGCCCTAGCTATGGTTTTGAGGGCCCGCTAGCCATGCTTTTGAGGGCCCTAGCCGTGCTTTTGGGCCCCTTATGAAAATGGCACTGTGGCACTGCTCTGACTTCGACTTCTGGCTATTAGTGGTCCTAGGAAAGAGGGGGGCATAATTTTAGAGGGCCCTGCTTATGGGAGCCCTACAAGTTGGCCCTAGGGAAGAGCAGGGCATACCATTAAAGGGTCCTTGAGGGGCACGGGTTGGGGGGGATTATCTCAGACTATCTTTTATCCGTCCTTGCACATGCTCAAGGGCAAACGGCAAAACAGCCAGAGCACAGCATGGCGGCCTGGTGGCTCTGGCATCTATGGTGGGTTGGGTGGTGGAAGCTGTGTTCAGTAAAAGAGCATTCATGTCCAGCCCTATGATAACCCAGGCCTTCGTCTACACCACAGTACTGCAGTATATGATAACGTATTACAGCACATGCTCCTGTAGAACATCATAAACTGGCAAGATTGATTGGCTGTGGCCAACGTGCTCCAGAAGGTCCGTTCACCTCTGTGGACGGAGCCTCCAAGGCTACTGGAAAGGTGCACTGCGGCCTTTGAGGCCTTTTGCTGAAGCGGAGGTAGCTGTTGTGGAATGAAGTTTGGTGTGATATTATGTGGAGATGAAATGCGATGGCTCCCGCTCGGTTCCCGCGTGTGGCTGCTCTGGTTTCACAAGGCTGAGTGAAATGGAGGCATGCGGGGAACAATGAACAGGGCTTGAGTTTCAGCTGCACAATCTCACTCGAGGCTTAACCTTCACCCTATCTCGCCCCTATGGTTTCAGATTGTAATCGTGCAAGCCGTGCATGTGTGTGTGTGAGTGTGAGTGAGTGTGAGTGTGTGTGTGTGTACATGTAAGGACAGCTGGAAATGGTTTGGAGGCCTACACAGAGTTTGCTTTCAGAATGGGACCTGGCCATTATGTAAGTATTAGTTTTAGGAACTCCTGGCACTCGCAGACATCTCATAAGTCACAAAGACAGCAGTGTTCGGCTATTTAACCCGGAATTCCACCGTACTGTCTCAAGACGAGCTCGGAAAACGCACCCATGCTGGAAGTCGGCCTCGAATATTCCTGGGAATGCCACTATGACATCGCAAGCCACGTGCGATATCGAGGCTCCCACCATTCATTCCCGCACGATGCTGTAATGTCCCTTCGCGTTGCTTATTCTCAGCGAAAAAAGCGTGGCGAACGGGGGTCCACTCGAGCCCCCCCCACCTCCATTTTCCTGAGGTTTTTTACGAGCGTATAAATCAGAGCAGAGCCAAAGAACAGAAAAACACGGGATTAGAATTCCGCGTTTTCTGCCTGTCTTCAGGACTCCAGCTGCACTCGCCTGTTTGTTTAACACAGCTGCATGGGGTGAGAGAATGAGGGGACGAGAGAGAGAGAGAGAGAGTGTGTGAGAGTGAGAGAGAAGTAGGGCAGTGTTGGCTAGAAAAAGGTTGTTTTGGTTGGCAGGCAGTCCTTTCTCATGGTGATAATTGCACTGCCGAGCCCAACAGAACCGTCTGCTTAAAATAATCGAGAGGCCCCCAAATACACCACCGCAGCCCGGAGTAAATATGTTTTCCCCCAAAAAAATATTTTCAGTCGAGTGTTGTTGCTGCATGCAGGCCTTCCTGGTTTACAGCGCCGTGCCACTGTCGAAGCCAAGACTAGGAAGCAGCCGAAGCTGTGTTACAACTTCAGTGGAGTAGACTTATACAGACTTCTCCAAGCCCTTACAGAAAATAAGTATACTTTAAGTTCATTTTATTAAATAAACTTGAGTAAAGTTTAAGTATATTTTCCAAGTATACTTTATGTAGTTACTATATTCATATCATTGTACTAGTAGTACACTTGTATATGTACTATGTATATACTATGTATATGTACTATGTACATGTACTACTTCTTGGGACTAAATTGGCCCACTTTTTAGTTAATGAAATTATCCTTTTATGTACATTTTAAGTGTAAGAGTAGTAAACTTCAAGTATACAACTAGTTTACATCTTTTGTACCGCATCTACACTAAAAGTAAACTTATGGGTTTAATGTTAGTTTAGTAGTTTGCTAATTCATCTTCAAAAGTATACGTTGTTCGTTTCCTTTAAGTGAACTTATCATAGTACTTTAAAGTATATGATTAGGTTTAACTTTTATTTATTTGCTTACTAGTGGACACACCTAAAATTAACAAGACAAACTCAGATTAAGAAACATATTTGTATCTCTATAAATCTTTATGAATAAAATTTCCAAACAAGTATTGAACTGGATGCCTTTTTGTGCAGGACAAGAATACTTACTTCTACTTTTCTTAAGTATATCTCAATCAAAGATGAAGTACAAGTAAAGGCCGAATATACTTAGACTGTTCTATATACTTGTCAGTACAACCCAAGTACACTTAAGTATAACTGTGTTTAGTATATCACTGAGAAGTACATAAAAAGTAAACTCAAAGCGTACTCACTTATTTTTAGTTCAAAAGAAGTATATTAATGGCACACTTGAACTTCTTTTTTGTAAGGGTGAAATCTTCTCTACATGACCAAACCAACAAGGCCTGGAGTCTTAATGAAAGGCCTGCTCCCATTTCCAGTCTAAGGTTGTTGCTGCATGCAGATCCACATCATTCCAAAAGTGCTGAACTCACGTTTAGGGAGCGACTAAAGCTTAACGGCTTTAGCGGGTATTTAATACAGATTCAGAAACGTTCTCTACAAAATTGACCAAAAAAGACACTTGTTGACGTTTTGCAGTAGACACTTATTGTGACAGTCGCTTGCAAAAGTTCCATCGCTCTGGATTTGACAAACCGCCGCCACATGTGGTTGGAATCGGATTTGCAAAAATCGGATTTTATGTGTTTTGGCTCTCCAGACGATCAAAAATCTGATTTTGGCAATCATGTTGATCTCCTGGTTGGATCATTTAAGGTAGCACAATAATGGCTGAAGCTCTTGATGAGCAACCACAGCCGACGCCCGCCTCTGCAAGAACCCACATTAAGCAGTGAACAAAAGAAGTGATATAACTCATCCCGTAGGTATTGGATTTACCTGATGGTACTGGATCCCTCCAGGGAGTGGAGTTCCATTCACTCATGAGGGTGAATCCTGCAGCTAATAGTGACCTCCCACATGAGTTCAGTGCTCTGTTTGTCCCTTTCTCACAGCAGAATCACGGGCATGGCGAGCAACCACAGCCGACACCCGCTTCTAGCTAGAACCCATATTCAGCAGCGAACAAAATGATATAAATATATATAAACCGCTGGAGACGCTCTTGGCAAGTGAAGGCATGGAGTTTGATGCTGAACTCTCAGTGTTTCTTCTAGACTGGTAAGGAGTGAAGAGGGAGGTGGAAGAACTGTGCATTTCTTTGTTTCTTATGATGGGATTGGACACCCCAACTTTCTGCTGCTGTTGTTTGAAGTATGAATTTTGACCGGGTGCGTCATCTGAAAAGTTGCTCCTTTAAATGTTGTCAATATATCTTCAATATTCATCATAACAGCTGGTTTAACTTAAGATTATTGACAATTTTATCATATAGAAGTGTGTCTTCCTATTGTCAGATCATTATACTTGTTTTAGGCTTTTTTTCTTAAAATGAGCAAAATGATCTTTAATATTTTTCAGAAAAAGTAAATGTATTTATCAATGGAATGGGACATTTTCACTAGAGGCTTACTTAAAGCAAGCAAAAAGTGTTTAAAACATCATTAAAAATTATAAATGTTTTAGCTTAATGTTCAAAATGCAAAAAGGCCTACACTTTTAAAAGGAATTACCTCAATATCTCTATGTTATGATACATTGAAAGTCTTATGTTTACACTCTCACACCTAAAAAGACTGTCTGACAGAGCCAGTATCATATCTTAACTGATCGTTTTACTCTACTTGTTTAATTCATGCTGGTATTCGTGTTTGGCTTGTCACAACATCAATCTGTGGGAAGACCAAAGCTTTTTAGCATAAGTAGCACAGGACAAACATCGTAAATGCTATTTATGAGAGTGTAATGTAGTCAATCAGGCAAGACTAGCCATGCCTGCTATTTACTTCTCTAGTAAAGCTATGAGGCTAATGTAGCTAACAGATAGGCCACCCTAAGATTACTTACAACAGTAAGCATTGGTATTTAGCAAACCACGATGAATTGTGTGGTACTCTCAAGTAGACTGACACTGTGCAACATAGTGTTATCTATAAAAATGACTAAAGCATTAGTAATGTATGCTAACATAGGCTAACTTAACACATACTTCATAAAGGTTCTCTGTAAAGTCTTTAGTTTTGCACTGGGACTCTGATGCAGCTATAAGGCTAGCAATACTTAGCCTTGCTTATTAACAAAGTGCATGCCTGAATCATTGCAAACTTGCCTCAAAGTGTGTTGAGTGGTTTATTTAGTGGAATCTCGAACAGACTTGCTTGCTCCTAACACTATAAGTCATCTATAAACATAGTTAAAGTACTGCATATACACTTCCCCCAGTGTTGGCCGCTTCACCAGCCACCACGAGCTGGAACCTGCTGTTGCTCAAAATGTCCAGGTCCACAATGCACATCTTGCTCCTCAACTATCAAACTGAAATGGCATCTTCCACTGTCAGCATCAGGCATCCCACTTCTGACACCAATGCTGCTAAAACAGAGACAAAGCTTTCGCACAAGTTGTGGAGCTTTTTTGGTTGCTGTTGGTGCCTAACAGCTCATATCCCACCGTCCCACCGTCTTTGCTCACACACACTTGCCGTGGCGGCTCCTTGATCTGCTGTCTGCAATAAGAGTCCTTAGAACGCAACCATTTCCTAAATACGCCAAAGGACTCGCCAAATTTAGGCTTTCTCTATGAAATCAGACATTGCTCAGCGAAATGGGATACAGGGCTGAACTGGACAGCTCGGTGGAGAAAGAAGCATTGTTTAGCTATACAATGTTAGCCGAAGATTGAGCTAGAATGCAGGAGGACTGGCTCGACATGTTCCTCTGCTGCATCACTGTTGTCAGTGTGTGAATGTTACTGGTAAAGCAGGAGTGGGAGCAGGCAAGCAGGTACAGGCGAAGCTTGGCTTGACTGAATGTGCGTGCTTGATGTGTATGTGTATGCACTTAACCATGTTCGCCAAACGGGTATTATCTGAAATCTCCCTCGCCTTGACTGAATCATAGCTGTTTAGTGAAGACAAGAACACAAAGCGGAGGAATTATCATTTCTGTGTGTACCAACACGACCTCAACACAAATCCACCATTTAAAAAAAAAAAGAAAAGAAAGAAAGAAAGAAAAAAAAAAGAAAGAAAGCAAAGACAATTTCACGACAGCGGCCTGTTTTTCCCCTCCCCACCCTGTCTGCTAACAGATAAACATAACTAGCACGGTTCATCTACTCCAGTGCCAAGACGGTGTCAGGTCGAGCTTCGGTGTAATTCCGCACCGTGTGGAGATCCAGCCAGGGATGTATTTCTCACACAAAGCACTTTATTCTCTCATTTAAAAATAACCCCACTGATATCATCAGCGGTCGGCCTGCGGAGCATGTTTTTTTCCTGTTCCTATTAGTATGTTCCAGAGCAGAGAGGGAGAGAGAGCGAGGGAGGGAAAGAGGAGAGAAAACAGCTTTGGGTAAGGGCTAGCCCTCCCTCTCCGCTTGCAGTCAGCTGCTCCGCCGGGCCGATGCCTGAAAAAGGTCGTGTTGTGATTTTACGGGCCTGACGTTGAACACGACGACGCATAAAACTGATGGATTCCAGACCCGCCGCTTCACTGGGAGGGTCTGTCTGTACTGCGTCTGGAAGGATATACCGTAACGCAGAAGAAGGAGAGAGGGAGGAATACAAGAAGACGTTAAGCCTTAGCTTGAAACATGTCCGCACACTCCAAGCAACGGTTGCTAACAGCTAAAAGATCAGGCACAGTTTTCCGCTTACCATAAAATGTAGCTAGTCTTGTCTTACACTGCTAATGCAGTTAAACATCTCAGCGTTAATTAATTAATTAAGATTAGGATGTAAACAAAGTCATTCAGATTGGCTAGATGAGCCAAGATTGTTTATAGTGGTGTTGATGGGAACCAGACGTCTGAAAAATTTAAAGGCGTCATAAAAAGAGTTTCTTCAGTATTTTAGTATTTTAAATTGTTCACTGATATTCTATATAGAAGGTTTGTGACTTTTGTTGGAGTGAAAACAGCCCAGATGCAGTTTTAGGCCTCAGAATGAAACCAGCTGTTTTACCTTTTTTTTGGGAGCTCATGAATATTCTAATGAGCTCTGCTCTGATTGGCTGGATTGCAGTGAGACTTGTTGACCTCATAGAAACAACATGTCAAAATATATTAAATAAAATAAAGCTCTGTGTAAACAAGCTCAGTCCTCATACTGTTTAGTTAGCTATGCTATTTACTTGGAGTTGCTAGTATCTAGCGCTACCTACACTAGCTACTTGCTTTCCATGTGGACATCAACACAAGGTAGATTAAAGTTGTCACTGTGAAGCTTAAGATGTTCAGTTTAAGATGATCTGCTTCAACCAGCACACAGTGATACACTTACACAGCATGGCTGCTACTTACAGGTCACTGTGGTGGTTGTGATGCTAATAAAGGTGGAGCTGCTCATCTCTTCAGTCCCTTTAGTCTCTTTAGTGTCAACCAAACAAAAATATGTTGATCAAACAAACAACTTTGAATTAAAGTTTATTAGGATCTTGTGAACAATATGGGAGCTGAAGTTTCCATTCCAGCTTAAAAGGTGTTGCAGTTATATCCTAGCACGGCATAGCATTTAAGATGGCCAACTTCAGCTCTGTTTAAAGATGAACCTCGATTATGTCTGTTGACAGTTTGGTTCCTTGGGATGGTTATAAAAAATTCTCAGTTTTATCCATATTGTCCACTATTTAGTTTTTGCTGTTGTTGCTCCATTGTTTTTGTTACACTGGGCTAGAATGTGAGCTGGTGTGTGTACATTTTGGTGGTGTAGATGTTAATAGTTATTATTATTATTAATTTTTAATGAGTCGTGTCTGGTTTCTCTATTGTAAATGCTGGATCTGTATTTGAAGACGGAACAAAAGTGTTTGAGGGTCACAGTGTGTCAGTTCCAGTGTACTGAACTTTCTTTATTCAACTATAACACTATATATAGTAATAACATGTCATTGTTTATCACAATTTTCACTGTTTAACACTCAACCTCACATATAACAACTCATAAGGCCCATGTAGGTTCACTGGCTATTGCAGATAGTAAAGAAAATGGCTTTGTGGTTTATATCATGACCCCTGGTTCCTTTAAACACCACTGGCAGGATATCTAGGACTCACTGCATGACAGTGTTTACATCTCAAACTTTTAATTATATAGATATTTTTAAAAATCTGTTGAATTTGTCTTTAACAAGTAGACTAACTAAAAGTTGTTAGCAACACTATTAGCAACGCTTGAGCAAACTGTGCCTATCATCACACGTTTGCCTCAGGCTGAGCTAAGCTAAGTAATATTGAAAAGACATGCTTATGTGGTTTCTGACACTGTATGACTCACTGTTCTCTACAGACTGTTAAAAAACTGAATTCAGGCTATACTTTAGCCTCATGGCTTCAACCTTGCCTCCAAGCTTTTTCATGAATCAGTATTTTCGACAAACTATTGCTTTAAGTTCACAGCAGACAGACAGACAGATAGACAGACAGCTAGAGAGAAAAAAGGAGGGAGCTGTATGGGAACGAGCTGAAGGGTCTTGCTAGCATAGCGTTTCCCAAGGCCAGTTTGAGGAAATCCACTGGCTGCATCTCCCTGACCTCTGTGACCACCCCCTCCTTTACAAGCCCGAAACTGCCCCCGGGGGGCTTCCCTGCGCAATGTGTAAACCAGACAGCCAAACGCATCCTGGAAGGGCCAAGCAGAGAGAAAGAAGAGAGGCCTGAATAGAGGGATGAGGAGACGCTAAGCCCAGCCTGAAAGAGGCTCGACGTGGAGTTAATCTGAAGACCACACAGACAGGAAGAGGCCATGCTGGGCCTGACCGGTATCACCTGTGATCAGTGTGTGTTTTCTCTTCTTTTATATTTGTTGCGACATGTAATAAGCAGCTATGTATTTTAAATTAAATTATTTTATTATATGCTTTAAATTTTACTGATTATTAGTGTTTATTATTATTCTTTTCTTATGTATTTTTTTTATTTTTCTATATTTGTCTTTGTTTTGCTGTTTTGTTTTTTATTTGGCTGTTCCTAAATCTACAATAATACAGTAATATTACAGTTATATTACAGTAATAATAATAATAATAATAATAATAATAATAATAATGTTTTCATGATACAGTTGAATGCAAAAGTTTGGGCACCCCTGAACGAATGACCTGGTTTTATAATATAATAATAATAAAAAAATATATTGTTATGTTACAAAATGTGCATTGGTGCAAAAAGTTATGGCATATTTTACATCTTATGTTTTACTCTTTTTCAATATGTTAATCAAATAGATAGAAATTGTGCCCTTAATTTTGTTTTAAATGCCACATTTGGGTTCTCGGTAGAATATTTGAACTTATTTTATTTTTTGTTAATTTTGTCAAACCAAATTCTATAAAGTAGTTGCTCGTTTTGTCCAAAGTAAGTCTTTATGTACTTGTTAAGGTACTTGTTAAGGTATTTATCTGAAATAGTAGTACATTAGGTGAAGCCATGTGCCAGACAAGGTCTACAAGCTGTTCTTTCACTATTACCTACATGACTATGAAGGTTTTTTAAGGGTCTCATGACACAATAGCGAACTTAGTCAGCTAATGTTGGTTGCTGGTGTTTAAAATAAGCAAATTCTGTGCACCAATAATAATTATTTACTGTCTTTTGGTCATATTATGTGATTTAATTAGACATTTTTCCCTGTTAATGTTAGTGTTGTCATGTACAGTGTTCAGTGTTATAACTAACCAGGTTGTAGACGATATTCTTATGTGCACTAACTAATATGGAAGTGCTTAAATGCTTCAGTATTTGAGCTGTAATATCATTAATATTACTTGTCTGCTAATGTCAAGAGTTACATTTTTACTATATGACATCAACATAATCACCATATGAACCCCTGCGGCTCATGTACAATAACTATGGAAACACCAACAGTTTATATGTTATTGGAAACACATTTCTTGCATGAAACCATGTAAACAGTAGTTTGTAGGCATCCAGTTCGTAATAATTACTATCAGAGAAATGAATGCCGTTTTAGAAAACACTCACTACTACACACCGCTGGAGATAAAACAGTTAAAGATATCTTTTGCCCCTAATACTGTAGCGTTCACCTTCTGGCTCCTGGTACGCACTGCATTTGAGATAGCAGAGGCTTTGTTGAAGTAGTTGTGTAGTTGTTGTGGTTCAATTAAAGATACACACATATGCTGTTTGCGTTCTTCTGTGCTGGGATGTGGGGTTAGTTGGATCAGTTCTACTGCCATCCAGGGAGAGTGTAAGGCTTGAAGTGAACTGCCTGCTTTTGGTCCATGTCAGCAGCGCTGAGCGGTGGTTCACTCCTGCAGCTGTGTTCAATAAAAGAGCATTAGCTTAAAATGCTTTCCCACATCATCTTTTAAACCGACACCATGCTGGCACCAGGAGTGGGTAAAGGACCAAGCCTGGCAAGGGACTGCAGAAGAAGATGCAGCACGGTGAGGATGGGAGGCAAAGGCAGCAGCAGGTCAAGAACTGGGAAGACAGCGACAGAGGCAGCAGTGAGGCCCTTTGGATGGCGGTCAAAGAGGACTTACTGGCGACCTGGCAGCATTAGGCACTGCCTTCCAACGACGCTACGAGTTTATGGTAGAGTTTATGAGAAGGAAGCTACCTGGAAGCGCAACCTTTGCTGTAGAAGAGATGTTTACTGAGCAGTGGCTCTGTCCTGCTGCTGTGTTCAATAAAAGAGCATTAGTTTGAAGACAACATACTGATATCAGGGGTGGGATAGGTCCCCCCAGAGGTCTGGAAAAGCACAGTGCTTAAAGCAAAGCGTCTGAGACGGCCAAGCCTGACTGAAGACTTTAGAATAAGGAGCAGCGTGGCAACAATGGAAGGTAAAGGTAGGAAGGTGAAAGAGTGAGCAGTTGAGGTCATTTGGACAGCGACCGAAGACAACATGCTAGCGTGGCGACCTGACAGTGCTGGCCTCGGCTTTCCAGAGATGCTTCAAGCTGGTGGAGGAAGTCTGTTGGGATAGAGGCTCTTAGGAAGCGCCACCTTCGAGGTAGAAGAGTTTTATCATATATAAGTTATTGTAGTTGAGTTAAAATGCACATCTTATTCTCAATATTCTGGCCTGTGGGGTAGTTAGGTCAGTGCCTGCTGACTGGCTGTTTCAGTAGAGCTGAGTGGTGGTTCTCCCCTGTTGCTGCGTCCAATAAAAGAGCATTCAAGCACTGTGTTTCTTGCTGTCTTGCTCTTTACTTACACCATAATGTGTTTTTCCTAAATTGAACACTGGATACTTTGAATTACGAGGCCGTTTAGCAGCCGTAACATGAGTATTGATACATACATGCCACAAACAAGCTCACAGCAATTTGGTGATATTTCAAGGCAAGAATGTACCAGTGGAGAAACATCTCACTTCACTACAGGGTGATTTCTGATAACGCCATTCATTAGCCTTGAGAGAATCCAGCTCAGACCTGTTTCTTAAACGAGCGTACACACATAAGGGCATCTACAGAGTGACAACACGACTTCCGACATCTACGACCACTTCCTCTGCAGTGTGAAAACAGGTCTATTGAATTGAATAGTTGTCAGGTCAGAGGTCAGAGTTTGTATGTGAAGAAGGCAGCTGGGTAAAGTAAAAGCTGCTCCTCAATTGAGCTGAGAGTGACAGCAGACACTCCACAATGCGGCGCTGACCTGAAGGGCAGGTGGACGACCTCTCTGAGAGTCTATCAGGCTGCGAAATCAAACTTACACACAGACACACCCCGCACGGCTCGGCTGCAAAATGCCAGTAATGTAGCTCGGCGGCGGATGTGACCTGCTGAGAAGCGTTGAGGTCAGCGAGGGTAAATTAGGGTTTGTGGAACTATCTCTGTGCAGATCAACACGCCGCTGCCACGTCTGAACAGAGAGCTTTATTCAGGCCAGCACCCGGAACTACGGCGGGGAAAAGAAAGGCGAGGGGTGCTAGAGCTGGAGCCTGTCTCGGTGCCAGAACTAGAGCTCGGTTCTTTTTGTACGGGTAGAACTGTCTTCTGGAGAGAACTTCTCACAAGGTTCTTTAGAGACGCATGCCAAGAACACAGGTGAAGGCCTGCAACCTGTGCAGCCGCTGAATCTTGTTTTTGGCTTGAAGCCATTTGGATGTAGAACTTAATGCGTTTGAAAGTGATCCTGTGCCAAAAATAATCTTTTTTTTTGGACATCTTTCCACCTTGAAGACATTTACAATCATGCACACTGTAAACAGTACACTGTGAAATGTTCAGTAACTTAGTAACTCACAGTATGTAAGTAGTAAAACAGTACTACACAGTAGTAAACGCAGATTTAATCACAGTGCCTATAAAATGCATACAAATAATGTATACAAATACAAATTTTTAATGCTCACAGTACTGTAATGCTATTACAGCAATAATCACAGAACTGTAATTGTTACTGCAGTAATAATTATTGTACTGTTATGTTGTTATAATAATAATTACAGCACTAATTGTTCTTAAAGAACTGTAATTGTTACTGCAGTAATAATTATTGTACTGTTATGTTGTTATAATAATAATCACAGCACTAATTGTTCTTAAAGAACTGTAATTGTTACTGCAGTAATACTTATTGTACTGTTATGTTGTTACAGTAATAATCACAGCACTAATTGTTCTTAAAGAACTGTAATTGTTACTGCAGTAATAATTATTGTACTATTATGTTGTTACAGTAATAAACACAACACTAACTGTTCTTAAAGAACTGTAATTGTTACTGCAGTAATAATTATTGTACTATTATGTTGTTACAGTAATAAACACAGCACTAATTGTTCTTAAAGAACTGTAATTGTTACTGCAGTAATAATTATTGTACTGTTATGTTGTTACAGTAATAAACACAGCACTAATTGTTCTTAAAGAACTGTAATTGTTACTGCAGTAATAATTATTGTACTGTTATGTTGTTACAGTAATAAACACAGCACTAACTGTTCTTAAAGAACTGTAATTGTTACTGCAGTAATACTTATTGTACTGTTATGTTGTTACAGTAATAAACACAGCACTAATTGTTCTTAAAGAACTGTAATTGTTACTGCAGAAATAATAAAAGCACTGTAATTGCAATTTCAAAATACTGTAATTGTTATGAAAACCATAACCACAATAAGGTAACTGTTATTACAGTAATAACAACAGCACTGTAATTATTATTAGAGCAATAATCACAGTACTGTAATTGTTATTACAGGAAGAATCACAACACTGTAATTGTTACTATAGTAAATTCACAGCACTGTAATTGTCATTACAGTATGGTAATTGTTATTACATTAATTATCACAATGCTGCAATTGTTATTTCAGTACTAATTACAGTACTGTATTTATTGTAACAGTAATAATCACAATACTATAACTGTTGCTGTAATAACCACAGCTCTGTAATTGTTATAAGAGTAATAATCACAGTGCTATAATTGTCATTACAACAATAACCACAATACAATACAAAGAGACGGGGTGATGCAGGGCAGTAGGTGAGGAGAGGGCGGGGCGGTGGGGGTGGGATTGGGGCTCAGTCGGTCGGCATAGTCTGTAGCGAGTCAAAGAAAGAAGAAGAAGAAAGCAATTCCATATAATCATAGTACTGTTATTGTTATTAAAGTAATAACCACAGTGCTGTAATAGTTATTGCTGTAATAATCAGAGCACTGTGATTGTCATTAGAGTAATACTCTAATGAGTAATAGCTATTACAGCAGTAATAAACTCAGTACTGTAGTTACTATTACAGTAATACTCACAGCACTGTAATAGCTATTACAGCAGTAATAAACTCAGTACTGTAGTTACTATTACAGTAATACTCACAGCACTGTAATAGCTATTACAGCAGTAATAAACTCAGTACTGTAGTTATTATTACAGTAATACTCACAGCACTGTAATAGCTATTACAGCAGTAATAAACTCAGTACTGTAGTTGTTATTACAGTAATACTCACAGCACTGTAATAGCTATTACAGCAGTAATAAACTCAGTACTGTAGTTACTATTACAGTAATACTCACAGCACTGTAATAGCTATTACAGCAGTAATAAACTCAGTACTGTAGTTATTATTACAGTAATACTCACAGCACTGTAATAGCTATTACAGCAGTAATAAACTCAGTACTGTAGTTGTTATTACAGTAATACTCACAGCACTGTAATAGCTATTACAGCAGTAATAAACTCAGTACTGTAGTTGTTATTACAGTAATACTCACAGCACTGTAATAGCTATTACAGCAGTAATAAACTCAGTACTGTAGTTATTATTACAGTAATATCCATAATACATTGTCATTACAGTCAGAGAAGGGCTGGTGAAGATTAGCAGCAGGCTAGCAAAGGTGAAGACAGCTAACTAAAACAAGATATTTAGCTAGGTAGCTTCAGTTTAGCTGGGCAGCACAGAAAAGAGCTGACAACCCAATTCAATGTTATTAACCCAAATTCATGTTTTGGTTGATAGTGCTTTGTCAGCTAACCAGCCTTAGCTAGCTATATTTGCCTTAGCTAGCTATCGTCGTCTGCCCTTGTCTGACTGAAAAGCCTAAAATCTGAAAGATTTATATGAGGGTTTATTGCAAAAAAAAACACTCTATAAAACCCCATAATGTACATCAGGGATATCTGCAAAGGGCGAGATGAGCTTTTGCCAGTGCGTGCTAACATTAGCAAACCTTGTTTTTCTTCATTTCATCATCATTTTTTAATGATACTGTCCTGTAGCTGCTACAGAGGACGTAAAGCTGGATTCACTTGTGTCAGCGCGATAACAATAACTAGAACACAACTTTGTTGGAAATGAAAACCAGGTTATTGTTTAAAATATAAAAAATATATTTAGTATAGAATTCACCTCACTGAAATTTGACCATGATGCTTTGCACATCTACAGGAACGTGCTGTATACAGGTTCTACAGTAAGACATCTATAAGGTACACGCTGGGCTGTACCTTGTAGACGTCTGGTTCCTATCACCACCACAGTTTCTCTGGAATGGAGCATTTCTGCACTCGGAATGACTTTTAAGCGTTTAATTACACAGAATTTTATTTTTTTTAACTGGTGGAATTCACCTTCAAGGAACTGATTAAGAGGTGCAGGTTCCTTCGAGGTTTTTCGAGAGTAAATCATTTGATTCAGCGTCTCACGGCTGCATCGTGAACCCTTCAAATGAGATTTGTTTGATTACTCTGGACCAGCATGGGCTCTTGTTATTTATAGGTAGTATGTGTTCTAACACGGTGCTCCCTGTTTGTTGATATGAATTCATGCTCCGGTGGGATCCCACAGCCAGTTCATTGCTCAGCCAAGCCGGCCCCACCCGGCCGCTTCCTTCTCAGTGTGACTGTTAGGACTTCAGTAAGCAAAACAAACACAGTTCATTTTATAGATATCTTGGAAACGCTGTTTCTGGAAGACAACAGTTGGGAATTTCGGAACCAGGTGTCAGAGCTGGCAGTGAGGTTTATAGACCGAGAGCCAATGACATGAAAACCGACATGTTGTCTTGCTTTGTTGCACACTCTCCGAAAAACGCACACACTCACACTGCGCCTTTCAGGGTGTAAATGCTGTCACCGGGGTGGTACACGCAAGACTGCCTTTAGTTAGGTAACATAATAGTACCGTAATCCATTGCAATTATTTTCTGTAGACTCCGTTCAGCCTGTCATCACTCCAGGCTTTTTTTATTTTATTGCTGTATTATTACATGTTATGAAAAGGTACAAATATGCACCTGGGGGGGTGAATGAAGTTCCTTTAAAACTCATTTAAGGTACATAATTGGACCTTAGGAACTATCTTTGAACTTGGAGGACAGGCATTTACCGGAACAACACCTTTTTCTTCTGACTCAATTACTGGCAGCTACAGAGGTCCAGAGAGGCCATGAGCATATAATTTTCTGGACTGTTATCTTGAGATCATGACTTAAAGGTAGAGTAAGCAACAGTAAAGGTGCCCTAGAATGAAAAAACTGCATTACATAACTATAGCTGAATAAGTGCAGTAAATAGAACTGACATACCGTGAACCTCAAACTCTGTCCTTCAAATACAGATCTTTAAAAAAAGGATGGGAAAACGGGCCGATGCCAAAATCCTACACTGTTACATAACAGTCTTGATTATTTACGCCCTCCAAAGTTTACATACTGGACTGTAAAAGCAATGTTGGTTGATGAAGTTGGCTTCAGCCTTGTGGTTTGTATAGCGTAGTTAAATAAACATCTGTCCCCCACCCAGTGCTGTACACTGGGGTTTAACTGCCCACCTGAGCAATATGCAAACAAGAATCCTTGGGTAAGACCTAACCTACCTGTGTACATGTAAACTGTAACACTACCTTCACCTACCTGTGTACAGGTAAACTGTAACACTACCTTCACCTACCTGTGTACAGATAAACTGTAACACTACCTTCACCTACCTGTGTACATGTAAACTGTAACACTACCTTCACCTACCTGTGTACAGATAAACTGTAACACTACCTTCACCCACCTGTGTACAGGTAAACTGTAACACTACCTTCACCTACCTGTGTACAGATAAACTGTAACACTACCTTCACCTACCTGTGTACAGGTAAACTGTAACACTACCTTCACCTACCTGTGTACAGATAAACTGTAACACTACCTTCACCTAAACTGTAACACTACCTTCACCTACCTGTGTACAGGTAAACTATAACACTACCTTCACCTACCTGTGTACAGATAAACTGTAACACTACCTTCACCTACCTGTGTACAGGTAAACTGTAACACTACCTTCACCTACCTGTGTACATGTAAACTGTAACACTGCCTTCACCTACCTGTGTACAGGTAAACTGTAACACTACCTTCACCTACCTGTGTACAGATAAACTGTAACACTACCTTCACCTACCTGTGTACAGATAAACTGTAACACTACCTTCACCTACCTGTGTACAGGTAAACTGTAACACTACCTTCACCTACCTGTGTACATGTAAACTGTAACACTGCCTTCACCTACCTGTGTACATGTAAACTGTAACACTGCCTTCACCTACCTGTGTACAGGTAAACTGTAACACTGCCTTCACCTACGAAGGAGATCATCTTAAACTAAAAGTTTCACAGTGAGAACTTAAATCTACTTTGTGTTTGATGTCCAGATGGGAAGCAAGTAGCTGGTATAGGTAATATTAGTTACTAGCAGCTCCAAGTAACTAGCACAGCTACCTAAAGAGTATGAGGGCGGAGCTTATTTACACAGAGGGTCATTGTATTTTGTCTATGTCGATATGTTGCGTCTGCGTGACCATCGTGCACATCTTACTGTAAACCAGCCAATCAGAGCAGAGCTCATCACTACAGCTTGTTTCATTCTGGAGCCAAATCATAGGTGTGTAAAACTGCAGTCACATACCTTCTATGTAGACCAATACTAAAAAAAATACTCAATGAATACATTCTATGGCATTTAATTATGCTGGTGGTTGATCATTTATGGCCTTCTGTCCAGCTCCTCATTGAGAGGGATTGATTGATTTGATCTACATATCTTCATTATCATAGCATAATCCTAAATTGGATCATTTTCCATTGGGTTCAAGAACTAAACCCTCTTGTTTCCATTAAGACTAGTATAGTATATGATATCAGAGTATATGATTTTATAGTGACCTGAGTTATTTAGGTTCAAGCAGTTTCAAGCAAGCGTTAAGGCCTAGAAGGCCCACCGCTCCAAACCATGTTGCTACCTCCTCTGTGACCTTTTCCTGACCTCAGTCAGTGCAGTTTTAAATGATAGTTGTCTATATTTGTCTATATTAGGTTCTGTTTTATCACATATATAAGAAAATACAGATTTGAGCCCAGGCTGATGCGAAACACTGAGAGAGAAGAACACAAGGGGATGGTAAGAGTACGAGAGGTTCGAAGAAAACAAGCACATTAGCATCCCGGCTACATGGCAGCTCGAGCCTCTTCCTGTCCATTTGGAAAATACAAGCATGTGTTGTTGTTTTTCTTTTTTTTTCAAGTGCTGTGGTGGAGAGCGCATTCGGCTCGCTTTGAAGTTCCTGAAAATAATGGGGTTAAAAGCAGCCCGCGTACCGAGCAGCCATTTTCAGCTGGGTAGAAGAAAGCGCGCGAAGGAAGCGCGCGACGCGGGCTGCGGCTAATACGCTCTTTGTTGAGCTTTTAATGCGGGAAGAATGGGAACGTCGTCATAGCCGTCCTGAAAAACAGCTACAGGATCTCTGCGCGGATCGGCTGCCTGAAATGTGTCAGCGCTCCAGTGGCTGTTGACCGCCATGGAAAAGTTCTCGTACGCGCGGCGCTAAATCAGCGCTAGGCTAACAGCGCGGACTGGGCGAGGCAGAAATGTGAGAATTGAAACACAGTGCCCTTTTGTTTCCTTCTCAGATTGCTGTTTTCTGTTACGCCCTCTGGCTCGTAAAAGCCGTCACCCAATATGGCACACTCGTAGGTTTTAAAAGCCCACACGCCCAGCCTGTCAATGAGTGCAGAGAGTTTTACTCCGAGTCCAAAGGGTGTGTGATGTTATTTAATGAAATACACCATCGCAGGCCTGTCCCCCACCCACTCCGACCCTCGGGGAGAGAGGAACAGGTGCTGACCAGTGACCAACGCTGGGCCACAAACACTAACGTTGTCACTCTTTCTGGGCTGTGTCTTAAAAGGGGATTTCCACCAGAATTTCTGAAAAAATTAAATATCTCTGTCCGTTCACAGCGGCGTTCACAGAAACTGGCAACTCCATTTCAGTGGAGGTCAATGCAACCAGATTTTTTCCCAAGCTATTTTGTAGTGTTTCTGTTAGTCCACTATATACACTACCGCTCAAAAGTTTGGGATCTCAGTGAAATGTTCTTGTTTTAATGGAGTATCTTCTTCCTTAACACAACAATGTACTGACGGGTCTCTAAAGAAAGTTGTTTCTTTCTGGTCATTGTGAGTCGGTCAGCAAGCCATCAACTGCTGATCTTCAGATACTAAACTAACCTAGAATGTTGTTCTCCCTTTTATACTCACTTATTAGTAGAATGTTTTTCAGCTGTGCATCACGATTGAACAAGAGTGTCCTAACAACCAATTAGTCCAATAACATCCTTAACTTGGATTGGCGGCCGTACCAGGAGATTTAGACAGAGGTCTGAGAATTGCTGATAATAGGACTATATGCAAAATAAGCCTCTATACAAAAATAGGCTTTAATAAAAACATTTTTATTCTTTAAAAACCATCTAATACGCTCACATTAATTGTGAAATGGACAATATTGTTTGTGAATTGCATGAAAAGAAATTCAAAAGTGATCCTAAACTTTTCAGCGGTAGTGTGTGTATATATATATATATATTTTTATTTATTTTTATTTTTTTTTCTCTATGGTTTGGTTGTTAGTGACTGCATGCAAACCAATTTTCTCTTTAAGAGACAATAATATAAAAACTGAACTGAACTGACTCCAGCCACCTTGTTCAAATGTAGAAAAAGTAATTGACAAATATGAAAATACATGTTTTCCTTTGGACAGTCACAGTATATATATATATATATATATATATATATATATATATATATATATATATATATATATATATATATATATATATATATATATCCAAACAAAAATAAACAGGAATTTCCAAAATTACAAGCTATTTTGAGGCATTTCTACTGGTCAATTTATATAATTTTCATGACGGACACAAATTTGACTTTACCATCTTTTCTATCAATGTAATTATCAATTAATTTCCAAGCTATGTTAAAGCAATTGTATTGGTATATATATATGATTTAATCTTTTTAGAGTTTGGCTTCAATAATCTTTTGAAAAAAAGTTAATGGCAGAAATACGTTGTGCAGGGTGTTGTGAGGCAAAATAGTACCTACACAAAATGTATTCTATCAGATTTACCACTGTTTGACCATAAACACCATTACACATCATCACTGTTGGGCAACAAAACCTTATATGCCCATTTTGTTGTTTTTGATAAGCAAGATTTGTGTATATTATATGGTAAATGAATAAAAAATCATGGTATTTGTTCTGACTTCAGTTCTATATAAACTCACAAGATGTAGGTTTACTATTTTTTTTATAGTTTTTTTGATAGTAAATAAAATGGTCATATATGTGCTGTAGACATCAATCCACCCCGAATGACTTTACATGTAAGTGATTAAATTAGGCAGAAATGATTTTTAAAATCTGGTGGAATTCCCCTTCCAAAAGCACTGAGGAAGGCTTACTGGTCAGCAACCTGCAGTTTTCAGTACATCAGTTCTTTCAGGGAACCTTTTACTGACAGGGAATTTGATTCATTTCAGCGACTCTTTAGAACTTTACGTTTCAATTAGGTCTGATTCACTGATCCATTTCCATTGTTTGGTGAGCTGCTGCAGCCGTGTGTCAGACACATCTCTCTTATCGAAGGGACGACGTGTTCACATGTCAGAAGCAAACATAACAGAACAAAGGCGTTTTCATGCGTTCCACCTCTTTTTCAAAATTTCTACATAATTAAACCACTAAGACATGAAGTCGTTCAGAGTGGTCTGATGTGTTCTAGAGAGACGTACTGAGTCAGACTTCTTCATAGTGCCGGTGAAGCCGATGTCTGAAGAGTTCAATTCCTCTAAAAGTTACATCACAGTGAGATATATTTAGACAGGAAATGCTTTGGAGACGCTTCTGGATGTCTAAGATCTTGTCTGTTGGTGTTAAGAAGAATTTAAAGTAGCCATTTGTAAGACCTGTGGAATTCATATTCAAACGATAGCCATGCAGAAAGTTATGACATCCATGTTGTACATACAAAACAAGGAGGTGCACAGTCCCTCCCTCTTCTTCTTCACTCCTTATGTCTAGTTCACACTACATGATTCTAGCCTGGTTTTTCAGTCACCGACTGTTTTTTGTAGATTGCCGGCAAATTGGCGATCACTCTGCACTCGCTCAGTCGTGTAGTGTGAACGGCTGAAAGACGCTGACCAACCTGTTGCCGAGTGCTCGCCGACTAATCGCAGACGCCCGGCAAACGTCTAGCATGTTTAATATCTAGGCCAGTCGGCAACTGAGAGTCAACAGCAGTGTCTAGCTACAGCCAATGGGATTGCGTAGAGACCGAACAGACAGTCCCTGCTGGTCCCGTGTCTTTATCTATCTACGTGGTGTTGCTAGCTCTCACATGCGTTTAGGTTTCATGTGTTCTCGTGAGAAAAGCGTGTTTTTGGACCGAAGCCAGATGAGTCAGTGAGTCTCCAGAGTGAAAGTCGTGTAATTGGTGACCCCATGTCGTCGATCAGTCATGTAGTGTGAAAGCCACAACAACTGAAAGACTTGCGATTACAGCTCAACCAGTCATGTAGTGTTAACGGCACAAAAACCTGACCACTCAAACAGTTGTGTAGTGTGAACCAGGCATTACTGGTCTAGACAAAACATTGTAAACTTCCTTGCTGCAGCGGTGGAAAGCAGTGCCAACTTTAACTCTTTATATAACTCTTCTTCTTTTTGTGGACTCTTGTCGCTTGCATAAAGCTTCAGCCATGGTTATTTTTGCTCTTCCTTTCATTGGCTACTCTAAATAATCCAACCAGGAGCAGCACCCTCAACATGACTGCTGGGTCAGCAGCATTACTTCCTCATCCTCCCATGTTGGACTAATTTGACTCAATGCTACAATGACTCACTGTAGCCTCACCATAAGATGGGCCGAATAGCATTTTAACTTCAGTAGAGACCTCTGTAACACATAGATGTCTTTAACATCTATAGTACACACAGATCTATCAGTAATTTAACATAGTCATCATTTGCTTATCATTCTAGATCTAATTGAATATGTAGATGTGGATAGTTGGATAAAATGGATAAAATGTACTGTGGATATTGTGACCCCTGGTTCCTATCACTAACATTGTGAAGAACCATGGCATTGTGAATTACACAATTAGCAATTAAAGCACTGTGACTTTGCTCACATCTTAGCGGTTGAGTTATGCAGACATTCTCAAAAAATGGCGAAATTCCCCTTTCATATGTATTGACATGGTATTTGTTATAGAAGGTAAATGATAGAAGCTTTTCTCACTGGAGAAATAATAATAATAATAATAATAATAATAATAAGAAGAAGAAGAAGAAGAAGAATAACAATAATAAGGGGCAGCACGGTGATGCAGCGCTGTTGCCTCACGGCAAAAGGGTCTGTGCTTGAATACTATTACTATAATTATTAATTGTTTTTAACTATTATTATTGTTGTTGTTGTGTAATAATAGTGGTATGGTGGTGCAGCACTGTTGCCTCACAGCAAGAAGAGGCTTGACTAATATTACTATAATAATAATTATTATTTTATTAGTAGTGGTATTATTGTTGTTGTTGTTATTGTTGACATGTAATGAATGTGGAAAATGCATGGATCTTGAATAATAATAGTACTACTACTACTACTACTACTACAACTACTACTACTACTAATAATAATAATAATAATAATAAAAAGAATAATAATAATTGTTGTCGTTGTTGTTGTTATGAAAGGAAGGTGGAAGATTCATAAATCGTTAGTACTACTACTACTACTACTACTACTACTACAACTACTACTACTACTACAACTACTACTACTAATAATAATAATAATAATAATTGTTGTCGTTGTTGTTGTTATGAAAGGAAGGTGGAAGATTCATAAATCGTTAGTACTACTACAACTACTACTACAACTACTACTACTAATAATAATAATAAAAATAATAATAATAATTGTTGTCGTTGTTGTTGTTATGAAAGGAAGGTGGAAGATTCATAAATCGTTAGTACTACTACTACTACTACTACTAATAATAATAATAATAATAATAATTGTTGTCGTTGTTATTGTTGTTTTGAAAGGAAGGTGTAAGATTCATAAATCGTTAGTACTACTACTATTACTACTACTACTACTACTACTACTAATAACAATAATAATAATTATAATAATAATATTAACTGAAATTAATGAGTTGAGTGATCTATTATTACTGGACAACCTGTTCAGAGGTACTACATGAACAGTGATATGATTAGGGGTTTTATTAGTTTATTAATAGATATACAGGAGCTGGACGTGACAGGTTGATGTCAGGGTTTAAGGACGAGGGTACGCTGACCAGCAGGCCGCCTGTCGTGATGGTGATGTATTGGAAATGAATGTGCTGCTCATGTGAAGTCAGTCGTGGACAGTGATGTGTTGGAAGTGTTTACTTTAATCCAAATTCAGACACACAAACACGGCGATGGAGCTGCTGATGCGCAGTAAGCAGCGGGGCAGGACACAGACGAGAGACCCTCATTAAGACTGAATTAAACACAACTTTGATGAGCAGACCTAGATCAGCTCAGGCTGGCAGCACATGAAAGGACGACCTTGGATTCTCCAACGCAGGAACGCACAGGGATCCTCTCACGCAAAACACACACACACACATAAGGATTTGTTTTCATACAATGTCAGGACCTGGGGTCATACGTATAGTCAGTATGCAGGATATTATACATATCATCACCGTCTTTTTTTCAGTTTTCATTATTTTCTAAACACGACAACTGTTCTCTATATCCTGTGAAAGCTTCATGATGTACGGACCAATAGAAATGCTTCAAAATCCCTTGGAATAAAACATGTTTACATTAGCTTACATGGAGTAAGTTACAGAAAAGGAATGGGTCTCCTAACAACCACCTGGAATAGCCCACCAAACCGGTCCCTATTAGATAAACAGCACATACGGCTTTCATCTTTGTAGACACAAGAACATCAAGCTCCACTCAGATCTGAGAACATCCACAGGTGTTTCTGTTCCTCCTTCCACTGTTAGAAGACACCTCAGCGCTATGGGGGTCTGAGAGGATGTGTAGCTGTTCAAGAAGCTCCTCACTGAGAAAAGGAGATACAGACACATCAAACAAAGAGGCTCTCTGTTCTCAGAACAATGGACTGACCACCCCAGAGTCCAAACCCCCTTAACATAATAATTCTAAATCAATATCTAAGACTGAACTGAACTCTGGTACTGAAAGTGAGTCTCGGGAAACTGAAATAAAGACGAAGAGCGGCCACAATAAGCACTGGAGAGTTTCTCTGTAATGCAATCTGTGCGTGATTTGATTGACTGACCGGTACGGGAGATAAAGCGTCTGTGTAATTTCCCCAAAATGACCCCAAATAGCCCAGATCGAAGCCTCCTCACAGAGACATTCCTGTTAGAGTTATATTACAGACCTCAGGCTTCAGATCAATGGCATACTAGTGCGGCCAAAGGACAAATATGGCCAATAAGGTAAAACAGGATGCTGGAAGAGGGAGGAGACAGTGTATTACAATTAAAGATTAAGAAATTTGGCGAAGTAAAGCTCCGTCTCAGCAGTTAGCCTGTTCCTCAGATCACAAACCAGGTATCGTTTATAAGACTGTGAATATATAGAATATTAGTGACTTGCAGATATGCTCTAGATGCAAACAACAGTCTCAGTGATAGTATCTTAAATGATATAATAACCCACCCAGTTTTAGCCAATCCAGCTCCAATTGGGCTTTAGTTGTTGAGATGTAGCTTTATGTTGGATATACAGTACTATGCAAAAGTTTTAGGCACTTGGGGACATTTTATATATATATATATACACTTCCGC
Source organism: Megaleporinus macrocephalus (assembly GCA_021613375.1). Lineage (NCBI taxonomy): Eukaryota > Metazoa > Chordata > Actinopteri > Characiformes > Anostomidae > Megaleporinus > Megaleporinus macrocephalus. The sequence continues at coordinate 8,736,789 of CM038710.1, read as the reverse complement.
TCAAAAGTTTAGGATCACTTTAGAATTTCATTTCATGCAATTTTCAGGCAACTCACAAACAATACTGTCCATTTCACAATTAACTGAAATGTATCAAATGATTTTTGTATTAAAGCCTATTTTTGTATAGAGGCTTATTTTACATATAGTTCTATTATCAGCAATTCTCAGTCCTCTGTCTAAATCTCCTGGTACAGCCACCAATCCAAGTTAAGGATGTTATTGGGTTAATTGGTTGTTAGGACACTCTTGCTCAATTGTGATCACAGCTGAAAAACATTCTACTAATAAGTGAGTATAAAAGGGAGAACAACATTCTAGGTTAGTTTAGTATCTGAAGATCAGCAGTTGATGGCTTGCTGACCGACTCAAAATGACCAGAAAGAAACAACTTTCTTTAGAGACCCGTCAGTCCATTGTTGTGTTAAGGAAGAAGATACTCCATTAAAACAAGAACATTTCACTGTGATCCCAAACTTTTGAGTGGTAGTATATATATATATATATATATATATATATATATATATATATATATATATATATATATATATATATATATATATATATGTATCATTAATTGTATAGCTTAAATTATATAACCCACTCAGTTTCAGCAAATCCAGCTTTAGTTGTTGAGATGTAGTTTTCTGTTGGATATACAGTCCAAATACTCATCAAGTGAATTATGGTGGTGATTGGATGTGTTGCGTCACAGGACGTTGGTAAGATGGCAGATGTAGATTGTGTAGCTACTAAAACTCACCTACTGAAATTGCCTACTACTCAGTTCGTACTGGCTCTAATCTGGTACCTACTGACCAGTAAGGCCATTTCTGATGCACCCTTCAATTTTAAATATTAAACAGTATTAATAGTAAGTAGTGCTTTTACATACGTCAGTGTGTTTATTTAACCCTTTCCAAGCTTCTCCTTCTATAAACAACCCAGTATTATTATCATTTATCATCTAATATCTACTTTGACTGCTCAGTACTTCATTAATCTAAATCAAGATTGCTGCTGAAAGAACTGAATACATTCATACAATGTCTGGGGCGTCCAAGAGAAATCTGGAACTACACTTTGTTCTTCAAACTGGAGCTCAAGATATGATCTACTTCTCTCACAATAAGAGATTCATGCTACTTTGTATTGTATTTATGATTATTTACATCTGTTCTAATCAGATCTGCTGTTCTTACTGGTGACAATAGACTCATTGCTCAGATAAAGGGTTTTAAGGAATGAGCCTAGGTGCTTCAGACTTTTGCACAGTATTGAATGCAAAAGGACATTATCTACTTTTTGCTTTTTTTATTCTTTCTATTTAGAAAAAGAAATGATTTACAATATCAGGGTCATTCTTCCTGATCCCGTAGGTTATCTTTGATATTCTGGCTTTCTAGAGCAAAAAAAGTCTTGAAAATATATGAAAACAAATACACACACATATTTATATACACACACACACAGAATGAACAAGAATGCACATTCGTTCACACACACACACACACACACACACACACACACACACAGAACCGTGTGAGCTACTTCAAAGCTGGGCAGCTGCTGGGACAGACCTTTGTGAATACATTTACTGGCCACTGCTGGATCATCCCTCAGGCTGCATTGACCATCGCTCACACTCTGATAACAAGGGTGAGAGAGAGAGTGAGAGAGAGAGAGAGAGAGAGAGAGAGAGAGAAAGAGAGAGAGAGAGAGAGAGGAAAGAAAATTTGAGAAGAAACACAGGAGGACAGGAAATACAGGTGAGAATACGAGACTGTGAGTTAAATAGGTCTAAGCACCAGAAGTCCTGCACCCCATTGTTTTATAGGGAAAATCTTCAACAGGAAAAGTCCTGCCTTTAGTTTTCAGTCTGAAGAGATAACGTGACTAATATAAAATTAAATAAACTTAAAATAGTGTCACAGTTAGTTACACTGTATTAGTCAGACCTGCTGCTGCACCTTATTAACCTCATATACTGTCTCACTCACTCCAAACAGAGCTAAACAACTGCCCCTCCTGTGCGGTCTGATGCTGAACAACTGCCCCCCCCCGTTTAATCAGATGTAGAACAACTGCCCCTCCCGTTTAATCAGATGTAGAACAACTGCCCACCCTCTTTAATCTGATGTAGAACAACTGCCCACCCTCTTTAGTCTGATGTAGAACAACTGCCCACCCTCTTTAATCTGATGTAGAACAACTGCCCACCCTCTTTAGTCTGATGCAGAACAACTGATCAACCTCTTTTAATCAGATGCAGAACAACTGATCAACCTCTTTAATCTAATGCAGAACAATTGCCCACCCTCTTTAATCTGATGTAGAACAACTGCCCATCCTGTTTGGTCTGATGCTGAGCAACTGCCCATCTTGTGTGGTCTGATGCTGAACAACTGCCCACCCTTTTTTAATCTGATGCTGAACAACTGCCCATCCTGTTTGGTCTGATGCTGAACAACTGCCCATCCTGTTTGGTCTGATGCTGAGCAACTGCCTATCCTGTTTGGTCTGATGCAGAACAACTGCCCATCCTGTTTGGTCTGATGCTGAACAACTGCCCATCCTGTTTGGTCTGATGCTGAGCAACTGCCTATCCTGTTTGGTCTGATGCAGAACAACTGCCCATCCTGTTTGGTCTGATGCTGAACAACTGCCCATCCTGTTTGGTCTGATGCTGAACAACTGCCTATCCTGTTTGGTCTGATGCTGAGCAACTGCCTATCCTGTTTGGTCTGATGCTGAACAACTGCCCATCCTGTTTGGTCTGATGCTGAGCAACTGCCTATCCTGTTTGGTCTGATGCAGAACAACTGCCCATCCTGTTTGGTCTGATGCTGAACAACTGCCCATCCTGTTTGGTCTGATGCGGGACAACTGCCCATCCTCTTTAATCTGATGCTGAACAACTGCCCATCCTGTTTGGTCTGATGCTGAGCAACTGCCTATCCTGTTTGGTCTGATGCAGAACAACTGCCCCTCCTGTTTGGTCTGATGCAGAACAACTGCCCCTCCTGTGTGGTCTGATGCTGAACAACAGCCCATCCTCTTTAATCTGATGCTGAACAGTTGCACATCCGCTTTAATCTGATGCTGAACAGTTGCACATCCGCTTTAATCTGATGCTGAACAGTTGCACATCCGCTTTAATCTGATGCTGAACAGTTGCACATCCGGTTTAATCTGATGCTCAGCAACTGCCCATCCTGTTTGGTCTCATACTGAACAAAGGCCCTTCCTGTTTAATCTGATGCAGAACAAATGCCCATCCTGTTTAATCAG
>CM038710.1:8643498-8728498 GCA_021613375.1 Megaleporinus macrocephalus | reverse complement strand
GTTGTGTGTTCAGTTAGAGAGAATGGCTGTGTGGTCAGTTAGAGAGAATGACTGTGTGGTCAGTTAGAGAGAATGGTTCTGTGGTCAGTTAGAGAGAATGGCTGTATGGTCAGTTAGAGAGGATGGTGTGTGGTCAGTTAGAGAGAATGGCTGTGTGTTCAGTTAGAGAGAATGGCTGTATGGTCAGTTAGAGAGGATGGTGTGTGGTCAGTTAGAGAGAATGACTGTATGGTCAGTTAGAGAGGATGGTGTGTGGTCAGTTAGAGAGGATGGTGTGTGGTCAGTTAGAGAGAATGACTGTATGGTCAGTTAGAGAGGATGGTGTGTGGTCAGTTAGAGAGAATGACTGTGTGGTCAGTTAGAGAGAATGACTGTGTGGTCAGTTAGAGAGGATGGTGTGTGGTCAGTCAGAGAGGATGGTGTGTGGTCAGTTAGAGAGGATGGCTGTGTGGTCAGTTAGAGAGAATGACTGTGTGGTCAGTTAGAGAGAATGGCTGTGTGGTCAGTCAGAGAGGATGGTGTGTGGTCAGTTAGAGAGGATGGCTGTGTGGTCAGTTAGAGAGGATGGTGTGTGGTCAGTTAGAGAGGATGGCTGTGTGGTCAGTTAGAGAGAATGGCTGTGTGGTCAGTTAGAGAGAATGGCTGTGGTCAGTTAGAGAGGATGGTGTGTGGTCAGTTAGAGAGAATAGCTGTGTGGTCAGTTAGAGAGAATGGCTGTGTGGTCAGTTAGAGAGAATGACTGTGTGGTCAGTTAGAGAGAATGGCTGTGTGGTCAGTTAGAGAGAATGACTGTGTGGTCAGTTAGAGAGGATGGCTGTGTGGTCAGTAAGAGAGAATGGTGTGTGGTCAGTTAGAGAGAATGGCTGTGTGGTCAGTTAGAGAGAATGGCTGTGTGGTCAGTTAGAGAGAATGACTGTGTGGTCAGTTAGAGAGAATAGCTGTGTGGTCAGTTAGAGAGAATGGTGTGTGGTCAGTCAGAGAGGATGGTGTGTGGTCAGTTAGAGAGGATGGCTGTGTGGTCAGTTAGAGAGAATGGTTGTGTGGTCAGTTAGAGAGAATAGCTGTGTGGTCAGTTAGAGAGGACGGTGTGTGGTCAGTTAGAGAGGATGGCTGTGTGGTCAGTTAGAGAGAATGGCTGTGTGGTCAGTTAGAGAGGATGGTGTGTGGTCAGTTAGAGAGGATGGCTGTGTGGTCAGTTAGAGAGAATGGTTCTGTGGTCAGTTAGAGAGAATGGCTGTATGGTCAGTTAGAGAGGATGGTGTGTGGTCAGTTAGAGAGAATGGCTGTGTGTTCAGTTAGAGAGAATGGCTGTATGGTCAGTTAGAGAGGATGGTGTGTGGTCAGTTAGAGAGAATGACTGTATGGTCAGTTAGAGAGGATGGTGTGTGGTCAGTTAGAGAGGATGGTGTGTGGTCAGTTAGAGAGAATGACTGTATGGTCAGTTAGAGAGGATGGTGTGTGGTCAGTTAGAGAGGATGGTGTGTGGTCAGTTAGAGAGAATGACTGTGTGGTCAGTTAGAGAGGATGGTGTGTGGTCAGTTAGAGAGAATGGTTCTGTGGTCAGTTAGAGAGAATGACTGTGTGGTCAGTTAGAGAGAATGGCTGTGTGGTCAGTCAGAGAGGATGGTGTGTGGTCAGTTAGAGAGGATGGCTGTGTGGTCAGTTAGAGAGGATGGTGTGTGGTCAGTTAGAGAGGATGGCTGTGTGGTCAGTTAGAGAGAATGGCTGTGTGGTCAGTTAGAGAGAATGGCTGTGGTCAGTTAGAGAGGATGGTGTGTGGTCAGTTAGAGAGAATAGCTGTGTGGTCAGTTAGAGAGAATGGCTGTGTGGTCAGTTAGAGAGAATGACTGTGTGGTCAGTTAGAGAGAATGGCTGTGTGGTCAGTTAGAGAGAATGACTGTGTGGTCAGTTAGAGAGGATGGCTGTGTGGTCAGTAAGAGAGAATGGTGTGTGGTCAGTTAGAGAGAATGGCTGTGTGGTCAGTTAGAGAGAATGGCTGTGTGGTCAGTTAGAGAGAATGACTGTGTGGTCAGTTAGAGAGAATAGCTGTGTGGTCAGTTAGAGAGAATGGTGTGTGGTCAGTCAGAGAGGATGGTGTGTGGTCAGTTAGAGAGGATGGCTGTGTGGTCAGTTAGAGAGAATGGTTGTGTGGTCAGTTAGAGAGAATAGCTGTGTGGTCAGTTAGAGAGGACGGTGTGTGGTCAGTTAGAGAGGATGGCTGTGTGGTCAGTTAGAGAGAATGGCTGTGTGGTCAGTTAGAGAGGATGGTGTGTGGTCAGTTAGAGAGGATGGCTGTGTGGTCAGTTAGAGAGAATGGCTGTGTGGTCAGTTAGAGAGAATGGCTGTGGTCAGTTAGAGAGGATGGTGTGTGGTCAGTTAGAGAGAATGGCTGTGTGGTCAGTTAGAGAGGATGGTGTGTGGTCAATTAGAGAGAATGACTGTGTGGTCAGTTAGAGAGAATGGCTGTGTGGTCAGTTAGAGAGAATGACTGTGTGGTCAGTTAGAGAGAATGACTGTGTGGTCAGTTAGAGAGGACGGTGTGTGGTCAGTTAGAGAGGACGGTGTGTGGTCAGTTAGAGAGAATGACTGTGTGGTCAGTTAGAGAGAATGACTGTATGGTCAGTTAGAGAGGACGGTGTGTGGTCAGTTAGAGAGAATGGTGTGTGGTCAGTTAGAGAGAATGGTTGTGTGGTCAGTTAGAGAGGACGGTGTGTGGTCAGTTAGAGAGAATGACTGTGTGGTCAGTTAGAGAGAATGACTGTATGGTCAGTTAGAGAGAATGGTTGTGTGGTCAGTTAGAGAGGACGGTGTGTGGTCAGTTAGAGAGAATGACTGTGTGGTCAGTTAGAGAGAATGACTGTATGGTCAGTTAGAGAGAATGGTTGTGTGGTCAGTTAGAGAGGACGGTGTGTGGTCAGTTAGAGAGGATGGCTGTGTGGTCAGTTAGAGAGAATGACTGTGTGGTCAGTTAGAGAGAATGACTGTATGGTCAGTTAGAGAGAATGACTGTATGATCAGTTAGAGAGAATGGTGTGTGGTCAGTTAGAGAGAATGACTGTGTGGTCAGTTAGAAAGAATGGCTGTGTGGTCAGTTAGAGAGGATGGTGTGTGGTCAGTTAGAGAGGATGGCTGTGTGGTCAGTTAGAGAGAATGGCTGTGTGGTCAGTTAGATAGGATGGTGTGTGGTCAGTTAGAGAGGACGGTGTGTGGTCAGTTAGAGAGAATGACTGTGTGGTCAGTTAGAGAGAATGGCTGTGTGGTCAGTTAGAGAGGACGGTGTGTGGTCAGTTAGAGAGGATGGGTGTGTGGTCAGTTAGAGAGAATGGCTGTGTGGTCAGTTAGAGAGGATGGCTGTGTGGTCAGTTAGAGAGGATGGCTGTGTGGTCAGTAAGAGAGAATGGTGTGTGGTCAGTAAGAGAGGATGGTGTGTGGTTAGTTAGAGAGGACGGTGTGTGGTCAGTTAGAGAGGATGGGTGTGTGGTCAGTTAGAGAGAATGGCTGTGTGGTCAGTTAGAGAGAATAGCATTTTGGTCAGTTAGAGAGGATGGTGTGTGGTTAGTTAGAGAGAATGGTGTGTGGTCAGTTAGAGAGAATGACTGTGTGGTCAGTTAGAGAGAATAGCTGTGTGGTCAGTTAGAGAGAATGGTGTGTGGTCAGTTAGAGAGAATGGCTGTTTGGTCAGTTAGAGAGGATGGTGTGTGGTCAGTTAGAGAGAATGGTGTGTGGTCAGTTAGAGAGAATAGCTGTGTGGTCAGTTAGAGAGGATGGTGTGTGGTCAGTTAGAGAGAATGACTGTGTGGTCAGTTAGAGAGAATGACTGTATGGTCAGTTAGAGAGGATGGTGTGTGGTCAGTTAGAGAGAATGACTGTGTGGTCAGTTAGAGAGAATGACTGTATGGTCAGTTAGAGAGGATGGTGTGTGGTCAGTTAGAGAGGACGGTGTGTGGTCAGTTAGAGAGGATGGTGTGTGGTCAGTTAGAGAGGACGGTGTGTGGTCAGTTAGAGAGAATGACTGTGTGGTCAGTTAGAGAGAATGACTGTATGGTCAGTTAGAGAGGATGGTGTGTGGTCAGTTAGAGAGGATGGTGTGTGGTCAGTTAGAGAGGACGGTGTGTGGTCAGTTAGAGAGGATGGTGTGTGGTCAGTTAGAGAGAATGACTTTGTGGTCAGTTAGAGAGAATGACTGTATGGTCAGTTAGAGAGGATGGTGTGTGGTCAGTTAGAGAGGATGGTGTGTGGTCAGTTAGAGATGACGGTGTGTGGTCAGTTAGAGAGGTTGGTGTGTGGTCAGTTAGAGAGAATGGCTGTGTGGTCAGTTAGAGAGAATTACTGTATGGTCAGTTAGAGAGGATGGTGTGTGGTCAGTTAGAGAGGATGGTGTGTGGTCAGTTAGAGAGGACGGTGTGTGGTCAGTTAGAGAGGATGGTGTGTGGTCAGTTAGAGAGAATGACTGTGTGGTCAGTTAGAGAGAATGGCTGTATGGTCAGTTAGAGAGAATGACTGTGTGGTCAGTTAGAGAGAATGGCTGTGTGGTCAGTTAGAGAGGATGGTGTGTGGTCAGTTAGAGAGGATGGCTGTGTGGTCAGTTAGAGAGAATGGCTGTGTGGTCAGTTAGAGAGAATGGCTGTGGTCAGTTAGAGAGGATGGTGTGTGGTCAGTTAGAGAGAATGGCTGTGTGGTCAGTTAGAGAGGATGGTGTGTGGTCAATTAGAGAGAATGACTGTGTGATCAGTTAGAGAGAATGGCTGTGTGGTCAGTTAGAGAGAATGACTGTGTGGTCAGTTAGAGAGAATGACTGTGTGGTCAGTTAGAGAGGACGGTGTGTGGTCAGTTAGAGAGGACGGTGTGTGGTCAGTTAGAGAGAATGACTGTGTGGTCAGTTAGAGAGAATGACTGTATGGTCAGTTAGAGAGGACGGTGTGTGGTCAGTTAGAGAGAATGGTGTGTGGTCAGTTAGAGAGAATGGTTGTGTGGTCAGTTAGAGAGAATGGTGTGTGGTCAGTTAGAGAGAATGGTTGTGTGGTCAGTTAGAGAGAATGACTGTGTGGTCAGTTAGAGAGAAGGCCTTAGATGCTTTTCTATATGTGGGTTTGGTCTATATGTTTTGTGTGAATCCCAGTATTTGTGTCCTTATAGGGACGTCTAAGAATTTGAATGACTTCCTTCGGTCATACATATGATGCACAGTGGTGCAGTGGCTATTGCTGTTGGCTCGATACCCCAGCTCGGTCCTGTCTGGGTGGGGTTTGCATGTTCTCCCCTGGTCCAAACTCTCAAACTATGAAAACATATGACCTGGTTCAACACATTTACACACACACATGCTGCTGCCCATAGCCAATTATCATGGAATGCATGTAATCTGGATTACATAATCTGATCACAATAATCAAATACATCATTTTGTAATCTGAATACAATACTTGAGCTTAAACGGATTACACTTAGTTTGTAGGATTACTGTTTAGGAATTACATTTTTGATGACATCAATAAATCAGTTCTTATAAACTACATAACAGCTGTGCCACTGTCACATGTCTTTTTGTTGACGGTGCACTTTTTAATGCACAATTATTGTGGATTTTATTAAATTAACATACTGGATACCATGCAAACGTTTAAGTTTCAAGTTTATTTGTCATTTGCACATCATGTCAGGACATAACATGCATTGAAATGCTTGGGGTGAGGCTAACTCTACAGCAGGGCAGCTTTATATATAGTAGTAAAAACAGTGCAAACATACATTAAATAGACAATAATGAAGTAAAAATAAGCTAGAATATGTACATTTAGTAATGTTGGTGTAGTGGTTAGTACGGTGGTGTAGGGGTTAGTACGGTGGTGTAGTGGTTAGTAAGGTGGTGTAGTGGTTAGTACGGTGGTGTAGTGGTTAGTAGGGTGGTGTAGTGGTTAGTACGGTGGTGTAGTGGTTAGTACGGTGGTGTAGTGGTTAGTACGGTGGTGTAGTGGTTAGTATATTGGTGTAGTGGTTAGTATGGTGGTGTAGTGGTTAGTACGGTGGTGTAGTGTTAGTACGGTGGTGTGGTGGTTAGTATGGTGGTGTAGTGGTTAGTATGGTGGTGTAGTGGTTAGTACGGTGGTGTAGTGGTTAGTACGGTGGTGTAGTGGTTAGTATATTGGTGTAGTGGTTAGTATGGTGGTGTAGTGGTTAGTACGGTGGTGTAGTGTTAGTACGGTGGTGTGGTGGTTAGTATGGTGGTGTAGTGGTTAGTACGGTGGTGTAGTGGTTAGTACGGTGGTGTAGTGGTCAGTACGGTGGTGTAGTGGTCAGTACGGTGGTGTAGTGGTCAGTAAGGTGGTGTAGTGGTTAGTACGGTGGTGTAGTGGTTAGTACGGTGGTGTAGTGGTTAGTATGGTGGTGTAGTGGTTAGTAAGGTGGTGTAGTGGTTAGTATGGTGGTGTAGTGGTTAGTACGGTGGTGTAGGGGTTAGTACGGTGGTGTAGTGGTTAGTAAGGTGGTGTAGTGGTTAGTACGGTGGTGTAGTGGTTAGTACGGTGGTGTAGTGGTTAGTATGGTGGTGTAGTGGTTAGTACGGTGGTGTAGTGGTTAGTACGGTGGTGTAGTGGTTAGTAAGGTGGTGTAGTGGTTAGTATGGTGGTGTAGTGGTTAGTACGGTGGTGTAGTGGTTAGTACGGTGGTGTAGTGGTTAGTATGGTGGTGTAGTGGTTAGTATGGTGGTGTAGTGGCTAGTACGGTGGTGTAGTGGTTAGTACGATGGTGTAGTGGTTAGTATGGTGGTGTAGTGGTTAGTACGGTGGTGTAGTGGTTAGTACGGTGGTGTAGTGGTTAGTACGGTGGTGTAGTGGTTAGTATGGTGGTGTAGTGGTTAGTATGGTGGTGTAGTGGTTAGTACGGTGGTGTAGTGGTTAGTATGGTGGTGTAGTGGTTAGTATGGTGGTGTAGTGGTTAGTATGGTGGTGTAGTGGTTAGTACGGTGATGTAGTGGTTAGTATGGTTGTGTAGTGGTTAGTATGGTGGTGTAGTGGTTAGTACGGTGGTGTAGTGGTTAGTATGGTGGTGTAGTGGTTAGTAAGGTGGTGTAGTGGTTAGTATGGTGGTGTAGTGGTTAGTATGGTGGTGTAGTGGTTAGTATGAGTGTAGTGGTTAGTATGGTGGTGTAGTGGTTAGTATGGTGGTGTAGTGGTTAGTAAGGTGGTGTAGTGGTTAGTATGATGGTGTAGTGGTTAGTAGGGTGGTGTAGTGGTTAGTATGGTGGTGTAGTGGTTAGTATGGTGGTGTAGTGGTTAGTATGGTGGTGTAGTGGTTAGTATGATGGTGTAGTGGTTAGTAGGGTGGTGTAGTGGTTAGTATGGTGGTGAAGTGGTTAGTATGGTGGTGTAGTGGTTAGTATGGTGGTGTAGTGGTCAGTATGGTGGTGTAGTGGTTAGTATGGTGGTGTAGTGGTTAGTATGGTGGTGTAGTGGTTAGTATGGTGTTGTAGTGGATAGTATGGTGGTGTAGTGGTTAGTATGTTGGTGTAGTGGTTAGTATGGTGGTGTAGTGGTCAGTACGGTGGTGTAGTGGTCAGTATGGTGGTGTAGTGGTTAGTATGGTGGTGTAGTGGTTAATATGGTGGTGTAGTGGTTAGTATGGTGGTGTAGTGGTTAGTAAGGTGGTGTAGTGGTTAGTATGGTGGTGTAGTGGTTAGTACGGTGGTGTAGTGGTTAGTACGGTGGTGTAGTGGTTAGTACGGTGGTGTAGTGGTTAGTATGGTGGTGTAGTGGTTAGTATGGTGGTGTAGTGGTTAATATGGTGGTGTAGTGGTTAGTACGGTGGTGTAGTGGTTAGTACGGTGGTGTAGTGGTTAGTATGGTGGTGTAGTGGTTAGTATGGTGGTGTAGTGGTCAGTATGTTGGTGTAGTGGTTAGTATGGTGGTGTAGTGGTTAGTATGGTGGTGTAGTGGTTAGTAAGGTGGTGTAGTGGTTAGTAAGGTGGTGTAGTGGTTAGTATGGTGGTGTAGTGGTTAGTAAGGTGGTGTAGTGGTTAGTATGGTGGTGTAGTGGTTAGTATGGTGTTGTAGTGGTTAGTATGGTGGTGTAGTGGTTAGTATGTTGGTGTAGTGGTTAGTATGGTGGTGTAGTGGTCAGTACGGTGGTGTAGTGGTCAGTATGGTGGTGTAGTGGTTAGTATGGTGGTGTAGTGGTTAATATGGTGGTGTAGTGGTTAGTATGGTGGTGTAGTGGTTAGTATGATGGTGTAGTGGTTAGTACGGTGGTGTAGTGGTTAGTAAGGTGGTGTAGTGGTTAGTAAGGTGGTGTAGTGGTTAGTAAGGTGGTGTAGTGGTTAGTATGGTGGTGTAGTGGTTAGTATGGTGGTGTAGTGGTTAGTACGGTGGTGTAGTGGTTAGTATGGTGGTGTAGTGGTTAGTATGGTGGTGTAGTGGTTAGTATGGTGGTGTAGTGGTTAGTATGGTGGTGTAGTGGTTAGTACGGTGGTGTAGTGGTTAGTATGGTGGTGTAGTGGTCAGTATGGTGGTGTAGTGGTTAGTATGGTGGTGTAGTGGTTAGTACGGTGGTGTAGTGGTCAGTATGGTGATGTAGTGGTTAGTACGGTGGTGTAGTGGTCAGCACTGTCTCCTCACAGTAAGATGATCTGGGTTGGATTCCCGGTCCTGGTGGTTCTGTGTGGAGTGTGTATGTTCTCCCTTTGCTTGAGTGGGTTTCCTCCGGGTTCTCCGGTTTCCTCCCATATGTCCAAAGGTTGTCCATGCATGTTAGGTTGATTGGTCACTCTAAATTGTCCGTAGGTGTGAGTGAGTGTGTGAGTGAGTGTTGGCCATGCAATGGACTGGCGAACTGTCCATGGTGTGCCCCGCCTTCACCCAATGACGCTGGGATTGGCTCCAGCCCCCCCCCGTGACCCCAACTAGCGGGATTAAGTGGCAGATAATGGATGGATTGATATATATATATATATATATATATACTCTACCGCTCAAAAGTTTAGGATCACTTTAGAATTTAATTTTATGCAATTTTCATGCAATTTTCATGCAATTCACAAACAATACTGTCTATTTCACAGTTAATGTAAGAGTATCAGATGATTATTAAAGAATAAAAATGTTTATATTAAAGTCTATTTTTGTATAGAGGCTTATTTTTCACATAGTCCTATTATCAGTAATTCTCAGTCCTCTGTCTAAATCTCCTGGTACGGCTGCCAATCCAAGTTAAGGATGTTATTGGACTAATTGGTTGTTAGGACACCCTAACAACCATATATATATATATATATATATATATATATATATATATATATATATATATATATATATATATATATATATAGGGTTATATATTATATAATACATTATATTATATTTAACACCTTTTTAAATATTTCAATAGTATTAATACACAGGAAGTACTTTTACATATGTCAGTGTGTATATATATGTGTGTGTGTGTGTGTGTGTGTGTGTACTAACAGCCATGTACTAACAGCCATGAACTGGACTCACAGTCTTGACTACAACACTAATCTGAAGAACTGAATGCCTCTAAACTCTCTCACAAGAAGGTCCTATATTAAATGGTTAAGAACACGCCGCCTGATACCTGAGACACTGCTGTGGTCGTTCTGAGATGAGGTGTCGGCCTAAAACATTCTTCTCAACACGCAGCCTTAAAAACGAGGGCAAACATTTGACACTCTTTTAATGCTATGAACGACAAAATGCTTGTTTTGGATAGCAGATAGTTGCAGACACCCCTGATTCCTATCACTGCCACCGATAAATCAGAGCTGCTACGTTTCCGTACAGGAAAGTGCTTCACATCATATCACTCGGAATGACTCTGATCCGCTGAATCGTGCACTTGTGTTGGATTGGTTCCGAGTAACCAGATTAATTGTGCGCGAATGACAAATATGGAAGTAAACAAAGAGGCTACTGATGCTTTGGGTATTTGCTGTGAAGAACCGGTGTTGGATTACCGCAGCAGGAGCCGCGCTCACCCTCGTATTGTTTGAGGAAACAATACACATGAGTTTACCTGCTGGAGTGCATTTCCAACATCCCACGCGCACGGACGCATGCACACACACACACACACACACACACACACACACACACACAGACGGCGAGAGGAAACACACTCCTACAGATGGTAGAAGGTGCTCACAATTTGCACACACACACACACACATATACACATGCAGGGGGGGAGTGGTGCCCTAATGAGGCCCTGAGAGACCCAGCCGGCCTGTCAGTCAAACTCAGCACCACGCTGACATGAGGCTGACAACAGCAATGAGATATTTACTGCACTCGCTCAGACACACATACTTAAGGAAGGCCGATGTTTTAGGCAAATATATGTGCCGTATGGGGAAGATAGCACTTAAAGCTATAATAATCCTCACAGAGACAGCTGGAATGGAGATGGTGAAGAAATGCAGACAGAGAAAAAAATAAATCTATACGCACAGCATTCAGCTACTGGAAGTAGTATCGTGTCACCGTGAGATAGACAGTAAGAGTTACAGTAATATAATATAATATATATAGTATAATATAGCATTCTTATTGTGGGGGTGGGGGGTTGCGTTCTTTCCATTTTTTCAATTTATGCAAGATATTTACAGGGGTGGCACAATGGTCGCTGAAAAAAAAAAACATAGTAATAGTTACAAAAGAGCTGCTGGACATCAGTTATTACACAATACTGCAGCCAAGAATAGTTTAAAAAACTTAAAGCATACATAGATGCTCGTTTGGTTCCATAAAAATCAATAAAGATAAAGAATCACTCATAATTCTCTATTGTACCATGATTGTTTGTTGACTAATGCATAACAATAATAATAATAATCATAATAATAATAATAATATTGACTAATGCCTATTGCCTAATAATAATTATTTATTATCCAATTTATCACAACTTAAGTATTAATGCTTGGTTCACAAGTTTGCATTCAATACATCTTCTTGTAGTACATTGCTGACGATGGCATGGCAGGAGAACTTTATTATTTATACAGTGCAGTCTAATATTATTGGAATATAATACTGGGTTCGCCTAGCTGATGGCAAATCTTGGGAAGATTGAGCTCGTGATGGTGTGTTCTGTACAGTGGCACCGTTTTCCATTGCAGCTTCTCTGAAAACATTGGAATATCCAAGTTTGCCATCATCTGTCTACCATAAATGTATGAACACAGTATAAGGACTGTAGCGACACAATAGAAAGACAACTGCCCTCCTTCACTCTATGCTGAATATGTATGCTACTCCTGTTAATAATACGGTTTATGTTTATGTTTATGTTTTATTAATAAACTGACACATGAAGCGTGAGATGTCAGTATCCCCCCCGCCAGCCACCCCTCAGACCAAATCTGTACCCTGTTTTTGGACGTTCGCACCTAAAAAATATATATAAATATTACAGAACAGTTATTGTATGCTCACATGTTTGCAGTGGACGAATGACGGTGGAGCCACAATGGAAAACTGTGCCAAGGTAAGAAGCATCATTCCACAGACTGCAGCGATGAGCCGAGTCCAGTATTCCTCAGCGGTGGAGTAAACCGGATCCTATCAAGCCATGGACGCAAAACATCTCCATGTTGAATTCCAGATGAACCCAGTAGTATAGGACAATGCTTCTCCATCTTTGATAAACAACCTACTCTATTTACTCATTTACTTTAGCACATACACATTTGAGAACTTCTTTGAGGTCCTACTTGACCTGGTTAGATTCCGAAGAAGATTCCAACAGCAGGTCTCAATCAAATTCCATTTTCTCTGAGCTCCATAATATGTTGGTGTTTAAGAACAAACCAGATATTCCATATGATATAAAGCTATCATGGATCAGCAATGGAAATTTTTTCCACCACCAGCATCACAAGTTAAGTTTTCCCAAATTTTGCTGTAAAGAAGGTAAAAACTTGCACAAGTAGGAAATCTGGGAACGCAGATTTTCCAAAAACAAAGGAGATAAAAGCTTCAGGATGGACATGTGCACCAGTGCTATCACCACGGCCTTGTTTACATGGATTCAAGCAGCAAGCAACGTTGCCAGTTTTGCTTGGAGCCACGTTTTTTTGAAGGCCAATATTTAAACACGGCGCTAGCGCAGTCTGATTGGAATCGCTCTCCGGGCAGTTTCCACAGTGGTGCTGAAAAACTGTTTATTGTATGCTGGAGCATCCTGACCAATCACAGATGTTCCCGATGGGATCCTGCGGTTGTTTGGATGAATCGAAACCTTCCCATAATTCGAGCAGCATCGGTAATTTTGCTTGAAACAACACAGGCCATTGATTAGTAATGGACGAGGCCAATTATAGAGAGAGAATGGATGCGTCGTTTACTTGAAAACAAAAACACTCTTTCACACTCAAATCCTGGAACATTACCGGGAATGGCAAGCTTTGCGTCATTCCCACACACAGCCCTTACGGTAGTTTACTGGGATACACACGTTCATGCTTGCCACGCAAGTCCTGGTAAACAGGACAAGATGTCTTCAGCATGTAAGGCCAACGGCTGCTTCATTTCTGAATCACGTATAAATACACCACAACACTTCTCTCTGAAAACCGAAACCTCCAGCGTCAAAACAAAAGTGGACAAAGCTGCAATGCGTTCGCGCAGCAGGGTACATTTTTGCTGCTTCTCTGTAGAATGCTGGGAAAAAAATACACTCAGTGTTTCACCTGTGCAACTCAACTGTTGACTGTAAACCTGTAAACAGCTTTTATTTCTGTTCACATATTTACAATCCAGTTGACGTGCACACTTGAAAATGAGTCATTTCTTTGGGCTCTGATTCTTTGGGCTCAATTCCACACAATGACAATCCAGTTGCGCAACTCAGTTGTAGACTGTAAACCTGAAAACAGCTTTTAATTCTGTTCACACATTTACAATCCAGTTGATGTCCACACTTGACCCTCAGTGTCAGTCCCAAAATGAATCGGTTCATTCAGGTGTTTGGTAATCGAGAGTCGACTCTAAAGCTTTGGGCTTGATTCCACACAATGACAATCCAGTTGCGCAACTCAGTTGTAGACTGTAAACCTGAAAACAGCTTTTAATTCTGTTCACACATTTACAATCCAGTTTGCGTCCACACTTGAAAATGAATCAGTTCATTTAGGTGTTTGGGAATCGAGAATCTACTCTAAAGTTTTGGGCTCAATTCTACACAATGACATTCCAGTTGCGCAACTCTATTGTTGACTGTAAACCTGTAAACAAATTTTATTTTTGTTAATACATCTACAATCCGGTTTGCGTCCACACTTGACTCTCAGTGTCGGTCTCAAAATGAATCGGTTTCTCCAGGTATTTTGGAAACGAGAGTCGACTCTAAAGCTTTGGGCTTGATTTTGCACAATGACAATGCAGTTGCGCAACTTAATTGTTGACTGTAAACCTGAAAACAGCTTTTATTTCTTATCACACATTTACAATCCAGTTTGCGTCCACACTTGACCCTCAGTGTCAATCGCAAAATGAATCAGTTCGTCCTGGCATTTGGGAATCGAGAGTCGACTCTAAAGCTTTGGGCTCGATTCCGCACAATGACATTCCAGTTGCGCAACTTAATTGGTGACTGTAAACCTGTAAACACTTTTTAATTCTGTTCACACATTTATAATCCAGTTTGCCTCCTCTCTTGAAAATGAATTGGTTAATTCAGGTGTTTGGGAATCAAGAGTCGACTCTAAAGCTTTGGGCTCAATTCCACGCAATGGCATTCCAGTTGCGCAACTCAATTGTTGACTGTAAACCTGTAAACAGCTTTTATTTCTGTTCACATATTTACAATCCAGTTTGCGTCCACACTTGACCCTCAGTCTCAGTCCTAAAATGAATCGGTTCCTCCAGGTATTTGGGAATCGAGAGTCAACTCTACAGCTTTAGGCTCGATTCCACACAGGACATTCCAGTTGCGCAACTCACTTGTTGACTTTAAACCTGTAAACAGCTTTTATTTCTGTTCACATTTTTACAATCTAGTTTGCGTCCACACCTAAAAATTAACTGGTTCTGCCAGGTGTTTGGGAATTGAGAGTCGACTCAAGGCTTTGGACTCGATTCCACACAGTGACATTCGGGTTTGTATGAAAAGATTTTACATCCCATACAACTCACATATAGATAGGCCATATTACTGTAGACAAAACAGATCATTAAAACAAAACAAAATTGACCTACAATTAAAGAATATTGCCAGCGCCATAAACACTGGGTGCGTTTACATCCACTTAATAATCTGATAACTGCAGAAAGTCTGATTTTGCCTGTAATCCAAACAGCACGTTTACATGGACTTGGGTAAACAGATAATGAGTAAACTCTGAGTCAGGCAGAAATCAGATTATTGCTTTGAAACCAGCCAATAAACTCAAAGCAGAAGACTCAACTTAAATGTAGTGTAAAATGTGATGTTATGTAAAGCTTCAGGCTGCAACCTTGATCCACTTTACAGGAAAATAGAAGATGTATAATATTTAAATACCCTCATTTCGTTAAGCATGTACTTTGTTGTTGTCTTGTAGTTGCGGTGTTAAACACAGCATGCCTATTTCCTCATTTCCATTTTTGTCCATGCTTGGAATGAGAAATCAGTCTGATCTGTTTTCAAAACTCTGTAAAGCTACTTTGAGACAGCATCATTGTAAAAAGCGCTATATAAATAAACTTGACTTGACTTGACTTGATCACTGCCCTATAATACAGCTCTATTGATCAGATCTACAATCGCATTTCTAGACTTTCATCTGTTGTTTACATGTCCACTTGAATAATCATCTAACGGCAGAAATCTGATAATGGTCTGACTAATGATCTGACTAATCAGTTATCAGCAATTTAGTGCCTAGTTTTAGCTCTCCATGTGATTTTGGCCCAGATGACCATTACTGTGTGGAAGCAACTCTATCGGGTTCACTTATAGGTTGGAATTGGGGTCCACTCCAAAATTCCTGGAATAAAACAGCCCTACTTTTCCCTTTTCCGTTGAATTCCTGCACATTCCAGGTTCATATTGCACATGCTAACATGACCTATGATTCTCTAAGTCATCGGTTCCCAAACTGGGGGCCATGGCAGAGTAACTTACCATCTTTAAAGGGGGCCTTTGTTTGAGAACTGTTGCTCTGAATAGCCATATAATACAGATGGTCGTTCTGACAGACTGCAATGCACTACAGGAAGCATAGGGGGCGACATGGTGTTTATAGCTTCATCATACTACAAAGAAAGGGCTTGTTTTAACTTTGCCTCCTGTTTACAGAAGCTATAGTGGTTTAATTGAGTCATTTATTGAGTAACAGTCAGTAGGTTAATCAGTTGTTAGCCCCATTTAGCTGTGTACTTTAACATACTGAATAATTATGTAACCATAAATCACCGCTAACGACACAAAACTGAGCAAGAGAGTAAGATATTGATATTAATGCTGTGAGAACAACAAATCTCAGTGTAAAGAAAATATTAATAAGAAGAATTGTGAAGTTTTAATATAGCTAAGCTATGCAGGTGTTAAGTCCTAGTGACCACCGTTAGCTACAGAAATGTCTCGGCAGTATTCCCTCCCATTTTAGGAAATGAAGCGTCTACCTTTGACACATAAACCTGGCGCGTACGCGACTGCGGCTGAACTCAATGCGCTCATAATGAGCCGTAGACACTCTGAATCCCCCCGGATCTGAGCTGAGAGAAGCAAGCTCCTCTAAAAGCTAATGACCCATACAGAGTAATCACCTCAAACAAACACTTCATCAGCACAGAGCGAGAGCGAGAGAGAGAGAGAGAGAGAGAGAGAGAGGTGCTCAGACATGTTCGCTAAGCGGCACAGACTTGTGGGAGAGAGCGTTTGTGTGAATACACACACTGAGACGTACACAGCGAGACAGACACGCAGTAATTTGTAACACCGTAACTCTAAACTTGAGCGGTTGTTGTTGCATTCTTCTCCAGGGTGGGTTCGGCCTATCCCCCACTTTAGCCTGGAAAAGCCGGAACAATGCTGGGGGAGATTACTGCCTCAATCATCTCCACTCCGCCACTGACTTCTTCTCATAACATGTGGCCCTGGGCATGTGAGGCTGGTATTAGGCTGATGCTGGCGCTAAGCGTTCGTGGAAATTAAACAGCACATGGGGACCCAGTAGCGGGCCGAGGTGGGGAGCATCTAGTCCCATCTAGGCCCGGTCACGTGTGCTTAAAGGTAAATTTCACTGATTTGGCCAAATATCTGCAGAATTCAACGGCTGTGGTGTAAACAAAGTTCTTCGCTGGTGATGGGAACCAGTGGGTTTCTGTGTCTACAACACAAATATAGGCTTTTTAATGACGATCCAAAACCACCTGCCAACCTACATGTGCCTTCCGCTGTTAACAGAATAATAGCAAATGAGAAAAGTTTTCTTTGGGGACTATTTTGCAGGACATCCCTCACGAGCAAGAGCAAGTTGGGACGCTGTACAACATGCAAATAAAAGCAGAACTAAATAACCTACAAATCGTTTCAATTCTATGTTTTAAATTTGAGGACAATAACATTGATTCACTCGTTTCTTTTCTAAACCACTCCTCCAGCTAGGTCTAGGAGGGTGCTGGAGCCAGTTCTCAATGGGCAGAAGAGCAAAAAACACCCTAGACAGGCCACCAATCCATCACAGGGCAGACATACACATCTTAGCATCTTAGCATCCACTGGGACACAGAGGGGAAACATACGAACTCTACATAGGTCGTGCGGCCAGAGAATCGAACCCTGGCCCTTCTTGTTATAATGCCGGCAGCAGCACCACCAACTGCATAACCGCTGGTGGTGTAATGCATGGTCTTACTGAAATAAGCCAGACGTCATCTGAATGGCAGCATATGTAGCTCATTATTCAGTATAAATTATGCCTTTATAGTCACTAATGCCACTGTGCACTAATACCCCCCCCACCCCCCAGAACACATTGGGTGTGTCTCAAAATCTAGTGAGTGTGTCAGTAGGCTGTCTAGGTGGGCAGCTGTTTAAGTAGCAGCGTTCTCTCCTCATCTCTCCTCATAAAACAGATTACTGAGACACTCTAGTTAGAGAGAGACTGCGTCACACGGCTTGTTCCCCCCCACTGCACTCAACCGCTGTTTAATGTAGTTGCTAAGCAACCGGCCGGCATCCAAAACAATAGCCCGAGGCTTAAAAATCTGCTAGCATAAATGCTAATGGCGCAAGTGTAAAACTGCTAAATGGTGAAGGACTCGTTACAGAGTTGATAATAAAATACTGTTTTGTGTGATTATATGACCAGAAACACATTAAAACACCAGAGAGAATCAAAATAACTCACATTTTAAAACCACTTCACTGCTGGTAGATTAGCCTGTGTTGCATCATGGGATTGTCTTAGTGGCGGAGGAAGCATTTAATGGTTCCTTAAAATCAGGTCTAAATAAGGTTCCTCAGTAGACAGCATGTTTAAGGTATGTAAGAATTGGGACAGTCTACATGTTGGGAGCGCATACTATGATGTGAAATGCTGCCTATGTGGGAGCTCACTAGGTTTTGAGATAGACCCATTATCACAGATGCTGGCTTTTGAACTGTATGCTGACAACAGGACACTTTCCCATTTCGCCTCAGTCTATCTTACATGCGCTTGGGCCCAGAGAAGGAGGCGCGGTTCTGGATCCTGTTTATATCTGGTTTCTTCTTTGCATGGTAGAGTTTCAAGCATACATTTGTGGAGCTGTGATGAACAGTGTTCACAGGTGATGCCCGTGCAGTGATTTCACTGCAGAACCAGGTCTGTTTTAATGCAGTGCAAAGATCACGACCATCCAGTAGTGTTTTTTTAGCCTTGTTGCTTACATACAGAGATTTCTCTGGATTCTCTAAATCTTTTAATGATATTATGTCGTGCAGATGATGAGATCTCCAACTTAGTTGCTATTTTACATTGAGAAATGATCTTGAATCAGTTTACTGTTTAACTGGCTAGTCTTTCAGAGAAGTTGTAGAGAAGACTCCTTCTCTCTCAGATGCTCTTTTTTATACCCAAATGAATCCAATTAGCTGTGAGATGATTCATTAGAGGTGTTTCTAGCATTATACAACATTCCCAGCCTCTTTCTTTTTCCTGTTGCTGACGTCAAATTCCAAATGGGCACATGTTTTTTACAAAACAGTAAACTTTTCTTGGTTTTAACCCTTGATGTGTTATAATTTCCAATTAAATATAGGGTCTAATGAGTTGCACGTCCTTGCATTGTGTTTATATTCACATTTGGTACAGCATGCCAACTTTCTTTAAAAATTAGGTCATACAATCTGCAGCCAAATGGACAATCTATAATCTATTTGGCTTTAATTAGACTTCAAAATGTATGGGTCAAGTTGACAGCAAAATAAGAATTTCATTGTACAGTGTAACTGTCTGTTCTGCTGTACATATGACAATAAAACTCTATTAATTGGTATATGACCCAGCTATTTTTCTTTTTTAACAGCCCTCAGAGCCTGAACTGCTTTACTCTGCTCAGTTTACAGATTTTGCTTTGCATTCTAGACCAAGAATAACCAAAGACTGAGAGGAACTTGAGTTTCTGAGCAGCTTCCATGTGCTACATGTACAAAGAAGCTTCACTGCAGTCGTTATTTCATCGCAAGGAACCTCTGCAAACAGATAAGCCCCCAAAATGGAACTGGACATCGAGCGCAGAGCTGTAATGAAGGGGAAGAGTGCGTGTGGCCCTCTGGGTGCTTCTCAGTGGGAGGTTTTGGAGGATCACACCGCTTTCAGAGGATTCCGTCACCCAGTATGAGTAAAGCCCTCACCAACAAACCTGCTTATCCGTACGGCAGCACCACCTTAGCAGTGGACGCACACACACACACGGCTCCCACCTGCAATTACTCCGGCACCGTGTCATTACAGACTTATACAGCATGCTATTATCACACCCTTATAGACAGGGCAGGGGAGGCGGCGGTGGGGGGACGGACGAGGGCCGCAGCGGTCTTCTAAACAAGACTTCTGAGCTTCCAGTTTTTTGGGTTTTTTTGGAGAAAGGCCTTCACTGGTTGGATTAGAGGTGATCAATAATCCGTCTGATCATAATGAAGCCATAAAAATGGGCCACTACAGCCGGTGTACACATAAAATAGGGTGGTGTCCGTGGGGGGTGGGTGAGGGGGGGTCTCTGGGCTTCTTCATGGATGGTCATGCCCTAGTTGTTCTTTTGTGTGGGGTGGGGAGGAGGTGGGGGGGGCGACGTGACACGTGAAGCAACTGTCTGGGAAAGCATGACATCATCAATCTCAGCCGAAGCACTAGAGCGTGAAAGAAGAAGTTTAAGAAGGGAGGGAAGAAAAAAACTAAAAATAAATTAAAACTTGTAAATAAGAGTGGAGGAAAAAAAGAAAAGGGAAAAAAGAAAGAAAGAAAGAAATACTTTCCAAGAAACAAGCAGTGAAAAAAGAGAAATAAAAGAAGTGATAAAAAGAGAAAGAGAAAGAGAGAGAGAGAGCGCGCGAAGGAAAAGTTTTTTAACGTTGACTTCGTGTTCGTACTAATTGCGTAGCGGCGTCCCGCTGAACGGGCCCGCCCCCTTTTCTTCTTCTACCTGTGTTCAGCCTGTGTGGAGTATTTGTACGCGGGGGTCCTGTAGCGGGGGGCTCTTTTCCTCGCGCTGTCCCTTTAAGCCGCCTAGCTCCCTCTCAGCGCCCTGTCCGCGCGCTCCGAGCTCACAGAGTGTCGTTTTACAGCGCGTGAGCTCCAGTGAGCTCCTCCTCTCCGCGCGCTGCGTTCTAAACGAGCCCGCTGGCCGCGCGAGCCCGAGCTCCCGCCACTCCGGCAGCGCGAGCACCGTGTTCAGCTCCGGGTTCTTACTCTCGCGCGCGCACCCCCCCTCCCACTCTCCTCCCTCCTCCTCCTCCTGCTGCTGCCGCCGCCGCTGCTGCTCAGCCAACGGACGACTCGAGTCCTACAAAACACGACTGTTTTTATCGCCTTTTCAACGACTTCGCCACTTGAAAAGTCATGTCGTGCCAACGGATTGGAGAAAAGAGATGATTTTCTTCTCCGAGCTGCAGTTTTGTTGAATTTTTTAAGCTGTAAAAGTGTTTTTTTCCTGAGGGGAGAGTGACGGGGCGACGTGACCGTTGCAACTTTGGCTAATGTGAAGTCTCCGGCTTCCCTGCAGCCTCAGAAGGAAGGAAAAGAAGTCAGAAGTGTTGACTTAGCGCCGCTTTTCTGCCTCTCTCGGACACGATATCGCCTCGAATTGCGAAGTGTGGATTATATAAAGTGGATTGGGGAAAGGAGACGTTTTTGAAGTTCGGGCTGGACTTGTGTTTTTTGTTTTTTTTCGGGTTTTTGTCGTCTGTTCCCGTCGCTTTTGTTCTCCTCAGATTTACCACTTCACGTTAGCTAGCAGCTCGAGCGAGTTTGCTGCAGCGGCTCCTGTTCTGAGTTGTTTCCCAGGATTTTTGTTTGTTTGTTTGTTCGAGCTATAAGTCACTTGTAGACATGGACAACTTGGATTTGTCTCCGTTTTCCGAGGATTATTTCTGAAAACCGTGGGAAGTGGTTGCCACAACTTCGTGCTCTCATGCTCCTCGAGAACTGAGCGGACTGTTTATCTGTGAAAAGAAAGTCGTTAGGCTAACGTTACGGTTGGCTGCTGTCGTTAAAGCGAGGATAACGCTTGTACCTTCTCTTATTTCTTGGGGCAATAATAATAATATTAATAAAAAAAGATATTAAACTGTATCAAACATGCCCCAACTAAACGGTGGCGGCGGGGATGACTTGGGGGCGAACGATGAGATGATTTCCTTCAAAGACGAAGGGGAGCAAGAAGAGAAAATCTCCGAAAACGTGTCCGCCGAGAGGGACCTGGACGACGTCAAGTCTTCCTTAGTGAACGAGTCGGAAAACAACAGCAGCTCCTCGGATTCTGAGGTAAGTGGAGCCGCTCCGTCCGCGCACAGTGCTTTCAACAGGTTGTCAGACTTTCGCAGAAGCTAACTTGTGTTTTTTGGACCCACCAGCAAACCGAGAGACGCCCTCAGCCCAGACCTGACACTGAAAGTTATGAGAAAGCCCGAGAGTATTTTAGTGAAGGTAGGAAATCTCTGATTCATGTATATACTAGGTAAACTCTCACTTCCACAGTTTGGTCTGACTATATTTCTTTTTTTTTTTCTTCAACCCCCTCCTAAGCTTTGAGAAGACAGCAAGATGGAGGCTTTTTTAAGAGCCCCCACTATCCAGGCTACCCGTTTCTAATGATCCCGGATCTCGCCAGCCCTTATTTATCCAATGGCGCCTTGTCTCCCAGCGCCAGGACGGTGAGTAGCCCTCAACATACCATAACATGAATTTATTCCCAGCACAGGATATATACTGACTTACAGCACTTTTTCATTTGAAGAGCTCAAAGGCACATATTCCACATTGCAGTATGAACACTGACACCATTATTTCTTTCTCCAAGTGGACAAGACAAGACGTATATCTGTTCTTTTGTTCGTCTTGAGTTATGAGTTGAGACATCGCTTTTTTCCGTCCTGTCACCTTCTGTAAGCCAAAGAACAAATGTTCTCCTAGTTTTGTGTAGCGTAGGTAAGGTTGAGAGGAAGAATTCCACCAACCTTGCAAAGTTTCTGCACAAGTCAGTCCCTTAGATATAAACAGGTAGGAATATTACCAATTTATTTACTATCCAGTATGTGTTTTTGGAGAGGAGAAAACTGTCATCAGTCTGAAAGTCATATATTTTCTATGGGGGCCTCTTCCCTCATAAATTGATTAAAACAAAGGAATTAAAATGCATTTTAAACCCAGACCTTTTCACAAAACTATCAAAAAACAGTGCCTCAGACGTCAGGCAGTGTATTCATAACTATTTCCTAGAATGAGCTTTCAAGACGTGGACGTCTGGTTCCCATCACCGCCACTGTAAACAGTTCTGACTTTCTCTAGAACTGCTTTCACACTGAACTACTGTGAATGACTTTATTTTAATTTAGTAATACTGGTGAAAAATTGGTGAACTTCTTTAAGTCTAGGTTGTTTAAGTTATAATTGAGAGAGTTGTATGTGACATTAGAAAAAAATTGAGTGAGATTTAAAAGATTGCCTTTGTATGCTCGTATGTGTACACACAAACAAAAATAGCGATGTATATGTTGGGAAATCATTCCATCTTGCTAACTATAAATGGCACTGACGTGGGCACGCAATCTTATCATTAACTTGCGATTCCTCTGCTCGTGACGTTTTGTGCACACGTTCCTGTAGTATTCACAGTGGTATGCTTTTAAACTAAGTTTGTACCAGTTAGTATTTGTGAGGCTTAGGCTTTGTACCAAATACTTTTACTTTAATTAAGATTATTTGTTTCTAGGGGAAAAAAAGGAGGGAAAACTCGTAAAAGCAATTCATAGGTGCATGTGATTTAGTCAGGCCACATATTAGAGCCAGTGACATTTGTAGGTCAGCATTTGAGTTATAACCACATACTTTATTATCAAAAAAAGATTTAGTGATGTTATGCCTTCATGGTCCTTGCTCCTTGTCCAAATATGTCTTTTGCTTGGCTGTCATCTTTTTGTTTGTCTGTGAAATGCTTGGCTAATGGAGCTAATACCCAGTGAATTCAATTCAGCGCTGCCCAGCGTTTGCCGGTAATTAAGCGTTTTGAGTTTGCTTGTTTTGCCTGAGTGAAAATTAGATTAGTATGGCTAAGGGAATGGAATGGAGGGGGATGTCGTGCTGAAAGTCTATCAGGGTGTGCTTTGTTTTTTGTCCGAGGCGTCACTTTCTGGACGTTTGTTGGGGGGGAAAAAAAACCTGTAGAGGGTCGCTAAGGCTGACGTGCCTGTTCTGGCCCTTCTGATTTTTGTTCTGCTCTGGGAAAAAGTTGACTGGCCTTTTAGCCCGTGCAGTGGCTCCTTTCAGCCCCGTCTGCAAAGGACTCAGCAGGCATTCATGTCCGCTTTGGCCGAGTTGGTGTACATCAGTTAAAAAGAGAACGGGAGAAAGAGAGTTTGGGGTCTCCACAAACTGAAGAGAAAAAGCTTTTTCGTTCAACTTTTTCCCTTTCTTTTCTTTTTTTTTTCCTCCCCCTGCACTCTTTTTCTTTACCTAAACTGTGAACCATCTCCTCTAAATCTCTGGGTTACACCACTATTGTTTATTCCAACCCACAAATCCCTCTCCTTGCCCTGAATCCCAATGCGATTTGATTGGAACCAGCCAAGCATTTGACTGAAAAGCAGCAACCTCTCCCCCCTCCTCCCGCTTTCCAGCCCCCTTTCCCCAACTTTTTCTCCCATTTTTCTTCACTCCCCCATCTCCTCCCTCCTCCCTACGTGCTCTCCCTCCTTTCCCAGTCCCCTCCATTCAATTACTGAGGCGTTAGGCCAGCATTGTTATTCAGAGGGGGTGCTTGATGGCTTCATTGGGGATCTCCATAGGCCCTCATTAGCGTAATGGCCGCTCCTTACGCTTTTGGTGCATACCATTGCAGAGATCTTCTTTTGTTTCTCAGCCTATACAACTTTTTTTTTTAAAGGCAGAATTGGCTTAAATTATCTTTAACAGCATGCTTGCGAGCCTCTCTCTCCTCCCCTGTTGATCTGCCTCCTCTGTTTCCATATGTTAATACCTTTCGCACTCGCGATCGGAAGGGTTTACATTTCTCTTTATTATTTTTGCAAAGTTCTCAGATAAGATTTGACACCTTGGACAAGTCGTGCTCAATTTTAAACAAGGTATTTGTGTCAGCCGAAGCTCGTGAATACAGAAGAGCTCTGTTCTAGCCAGTGTAATGCGCATTAAAGAGGCAAAGGCTAATATGGGCTTACTAACAAACATTTAAGATGGTGTCATTTTGGGTCAGGATTAGAAAGATGTTCTCCTCCTTTTCATTAAGTTTCACTGATTGGAGAAAGCAGCAGTCTTATTTTCCCCCATCCACTGTAAATGACCCCCTGTGCAAATCCACATGGCAGTACTTGAGGAGATGAATATAGTCTCATCTTTTTCATTGTTCTGTTTTGAAAAGGAGGCAGCATCGCGGCCTAGTTTTAATTCTTGCCGTAATTCCCTGGCATATTACAGCTCGTCGGAGTTCGTAACCTTTTCTGTGCATGTGGCACAGGACTCAAGTTTTATCGAGCAGATAATCATAGAGTAAGATGACCCAGAGTTTGTTGCGTGTAAACGTATCAGATATAGCCCAGCGTATAAAGTAAGGGGATGTGTGTCTGTATCAAGGGGCTCATTGAGAGAGATGAGCTTAGTCTGTCAATCAACACCTTCCGTCTGAGCTGTGACTGAGACGCTGACTGGCTGGCATTCTTTAGATATTTACACACTAATCTTAAGCTGCCCCTCGGACCGACACGGCCACAGCTGTCAAAATCCCGTCAGGACCTTTCCAAACAAACCCCGGAGGAGACTGTCAGAATCTCAATTATCTGCTTTTTTCACTCAAATTTGAGCTGCTGACTTTTGAAACAAACGTACAAACACAGCCTACACTGTGTTTGCCTGTTTGCCCAAAAGATAAGCCTTAGTCTGTGCTGCTTTTTCCCAGCTGGAATGCGAGTTACCGCGTATATGGTGTTCTGAAAGATCGACCTAAGAGATGTAAGGAAGAGATTTTTGATAGTGGACAGGTAGAGGTTTTCACTGGAGTCCAAGGTTTTTCGCTACAGCGAGGCTTTATGAAAGGCGGTGTTTATACGAAGTGGGTTTTTGGAGACTTTTTGAGAGCAATTTGTAGGCAGCACAAATATCAATGAAAAGCCACAGAGAGATACGGGGCGAAGGCAGTAAAACACAATATTACATCTGTTTCAAGTTCTCAGGCTAGCGAAAAAAAGGCTGAGCGAAATCTATTCTCCGTTTGTGGTGCAGTCTCTCGAGTTCTGTTTTATGCCTAAAAGTTGCAGGCGTCGTATAGTTTCTCGGCTTATCGGATGCCAATGAAGCTTAATTTTTTTCTTCACGTCATGAAAATCCAAGCTGCACCAATCCTGAAATACAGCGGTGTTGCGGAACAAAAGGGGGAAAAACTTGAAATTGCTGCGAAGAATCTAAGTTTAGAATACCTGTGGGAGTTTCAGCAGGAATGTAAATATTATTGGTGTTAAAGAAAAGACCATTATTACCCTCTCGCCTCTCGTCGTGCCAGGCCATGAGTTGTTTTAGAGGGCTTTATTGTTTGCATGAGACTGGAAACCTAGGGGTGCTTTGGGATGCTTTAAAGACAATAAGTATGTGTACACAGGTGTGCTTGTGTGGAAATATAACCGTTCTTGGAGCCTTACTGACTTTCTTATGGCTTTTCGTAAACTTATGAATAGATGAATATAAGTTGTGCACATAGGGGAAACCTCTTCTTTTTTTTAATACCATGTAATTTGTCAACTTTAACTACCTCTGAAAACCGAGTTGTTTTCCTTTTGCTCTGCTAAAGCCCCCCTCTTCCATCTCATACATATCTGTAGGAGATGTATTCTCGAAAGGTTAATGATCAGTTGAACTAAAGATATTCAGGTTCATGCTCACACCTTTAGCTCATTGTTAAACATTCATTTTCTTGTTAACTGCTACCAGTACAGGTCAGATACAGCAAAGGTTTTGTTCAGTGGATTTTCTGACAGTGTAACTCCAAATCTATTAATAAAAGTCTATTGCACAGCTCTCTTTATCACAGTCCTTTCTGCTTTAGCAGTGTACCAGCAGGCTTATGATGGAAAAAAACAAGCAGTTGAAGTGTTGATGTTTGTTCGAAGTTGTAGGCAGACAAGATCAAAATATTATTTTAAGTGTAGTTCACAAAGCTGTAGAAACTGGTAGTGTGTAATTCAAGTGGCGTAAAAAGAATGGATGTGCAGGACGGAAAAAAAAGTGTGGCAGGACGGAAGGGCTCACGTTTTGACAGGCGAAAGATGTGCGTTTAGCACAGCTGGTGTAGACTGAAACATTGATTAGAATGAACGCCTAGCTATTCCGTCAGGCAGAAGGCCGAACGTTTTGCGGTATGAATTGGCCTTTAGACATATAACAGTTCAAAAGATTGCTCAGCATAGTAATCTTTCCTTGTTCATACTGTTCAGCTCATGGTGGATCAACATTCCATATGCTGGGGGCTGTACACTCTGTTCTTCAGTGCTTGTTGTGATACTTCCTTAGGCAAAACTGTGGGGAAGTACCAATTTGTAAAAATTGACTTGGAGCCTGCTTGAAAAAGAATTTTCCTAATAATCCAGGAGGATTTGTGTATTAACTGGCTGTTTGCAGACATAAGTGCGGAAGCTCTTTCTGAGAGCCAAAGGGAAGGGTATAGGGGGTTGGATGATTCTGGTGAAGCTGGTCTTATCAGGCACCCTATTAATGATGACTACCAGCCTCTGTTTTTTCAGCTGTTCACCTGAAGTTGCGTTAACACAGTTATGTTTTTGTTCTTTAATGTGTGTGCATTGCAAAAACATCCAAAGGTTCAGTATAGTGTTGGATCAAACATGGTAGATAGCTTACTTATTTTTCTGGAGGTGCTGCAGTGTCAATGTAGTATGTTGTTTACGGCAGTTTATTTGTTATTTAGTACGCAGAAATTAAATTACAGAGTCTCCTCTCTCCTGGTAAATCCATCAAGTCTTGTTGTCATAGTCTGTTTCTCAACTCTTTCTCCCCTCCTCCTCCTCCATGTCCTTTTGGTGTCACTTGGAGAGCGGGGCTGTTATATAAGCCATGCTCACTGCAATCCCTGTCCCTTCCCAACCAAGGCTGCGTATTATAACTAAATGCTAGCATTATTGTGAGAGAAGATAGTGTAATCTGGGTGTAGTTATTTCTTCCAGTGCACTAAACATCTGCATGTATCATAAAAAGACAGATTCTAAGCTAAATGGTACTAGATGACTAAATAACAAACCATTCCTCCTATTATTTATGTAGGTTTTCTTTCTTCTATTCCTTTTTAATTTTATTTTTACGTTTACGCACAGCCTTTTTGTATTTCATAGTCTTTTTAAAGCCTCTTTTAAATGGCTGCTGCCTGCTAGTGCATCTCGCTCCTACATACAAATCTCAGAAAACCACATCCATATTGCTTACTCTGAAAATGTCTTCAAGTATTGTGATGCTGCCGTATCGCCCACCCTTACTCCTCTGGGCCACTAAAGGGAGGTGGCTCGCTAAAACCCAGTAACTGCCGCTTTTGTGTGCTGGCGCCCACACTGGCAAACAAACGCAGCTTGGTGGAAATGCTGGGCGAAGTGTTTAGTCTTGTCTGCGGCACTGTCCGACTTGAAGCCGCATGGGGGTCAAATCCCTCCGCCCCCGCCATCCCCTATGTCTTTCCTTTAGTCATCTTCCTCTTCCTCCCCTTTCCTCTTTGCACACTTGCTTGTAACGCTGTACTTTTCCGTGAATTTAGTGCAAAACTTTTCTGCTCCTGGTGTGTTTTTGGATAGTTGTTTGTTGCCCATTACTACGCCAGTGAAGATGAAACATAATGCACTTCAGAGAAACAGTTCTGTGAGGTCTGTAAGCAAGAATTTGCTTCAGTGAAAGCTTAATAATGAAAGCTTAAACAGCAACCCCAACCCCCCCAGTCTGTGTTATCTGTGTAGAAAGGCACACAAACTGCCCTCCCATTCTAACTGAGGAAACAGATAAATCCAAACTGACAGTCCACATGCTGGCTTTCATTGTAACACTCAGCTCACCTGCCTTAGCAAAGTTCTGGACAGTTTTCTTAAGGTTAGATTTTTTCACAGCAACACATTTGAGACCATCATTGGTCAGTTTAGGAATTGTAGTACTATAGTGTTGCAGTGTAGTGTTTTTTTTCATTAGTTTGTTTTTTGCCCTCCCCCATGAATTGGTGGACGAAAACATGTTTTCAGTTGAATAATTTTGCAGGAGAACCTTCTTAACTTTGAGTGGATCTTTCCGTTGGCTCGTTTGTCAAAAAATTATAAATGTAAAAGGCAGCTTCCATTTTAAAATGTTGTGGGAAAAGAATACAGTTCCAACAGTGACATTCAGAAAAACAATTCAAGCGAAAGAACTACAGTTTTAGTTCAGATCTGGTTCAGACATGCAGTTTTCTATATATATATATATATATATATATATTAACTCTAATCTCCTGAAACTAATACTAGTTTTAAAAGAAATGGTAGTTTAGTTGATAGTCTTTGCTCACAGCTATACTGTAACTGTGATTAAAATAACTGTTTTGTGTGACTTTGTGGCTCATGTTTTATATAAATTTGAATACATCTTAAAAGCTGCCCATCAGTCAGCATTGGTAGATGACTGGACTTTGTTGCTAAGGACCAGGAAGACCAGGTTGATGATGATGATGCTTCCTAGCTAATCTTGCCCCAGAAAAACACTATATCCCTAACCAGGTCTGTTTATGTGTACCGTCTGAATTGTGTGAAACATTGCCAGCGTTGGCCTTCCTCCCCTCTTCTCTTCTCTTCTCCTGCTTACTCTGAAGAGCGTCAAAGCTGGCATGCACTCGTCTGCCACCCGTAGCCTTCCCATCATTGCTCTCTTTTTCTATTTCTCTCTCGCTCTCCCTCCCTCCTTCTCGCCGCTCCCTCTCTGCCATTAGATATTCTGTTTATAGCCCTCTCCGGCTTTTCAAGAGCAAGGCCCTTCAGGAGAGACTCGGCACCCTTTGAGGACTGGCGAGCCAACCATTCCCTCCACGCAACACACGAACACACTTCTGCTCTCTCTGTCTTGCGCACACACACTCGCCGACGACTCCCTGCGTTCTGTGACATCAATGGAAGCCCTTTGAAGTACTGGAAGTGCTCGGGAAGAGAGTATGCGTATAAATTTATTTCTTCATCAATTTATTAATCTGAGGCGGGTATTTTTGAGTTAGCCAGGTTCTGACAGAAATGCTGCCCGCTTCCGCTCCGCGCTGGGACGCCTCCGACACGACAGAGCAACACTAAGCGCTCGCCCGGCCTTTCAAACTTAAGCTCTCTACAGGGCGGGTCTAATATGCTTCCCTGTAGAAAGTGTTTACATGGTGCCAAGGCTTGCCTTCTGTAACTTAGCACTAGCAACCGGCAGTAAACCGCAGTATCTTTTTAAACCTGAATGTAATGTGTGATTGTGTGCGCAGAGTGTTTGCTTACCCTCACCCCCGCCAACCAGAGCAGTGTTTAACTGTGCAAAGCGGCCTTTCCGTTAGCTTAGCCCCTGCTCAATTAGTACGAGCTGGCTAAAATCAACGTTAGCTCAGCAAATAAAGCCTCAAACCTCACAGTAGCATAGGAGGAGCTGGAGCAGAGCCGAGAGTCAGGAGCAGCTCGTTTTATGAACAAGTTATCTTTTTGTAAATAAATGTGAGACAACATTTATTTTTATTTAATGCTCAAGCTAAGGGAAATTTCAATAGGGGTTTAAAACTGTCAGTGATCAAAACTGAGCATCCTATCAGAGTAATGTGGGTGATGATAGGTTGTTCCTTATGCCGTAAACACGCTCATGTTGTAATGACAGAGCTTTTTCTGTAGGAGCCTAAATTCCAGAAGTAATGGTGTTTGGGGCTTGTGTTTGGGAGTTGAAAGTTTTGTTGCAGGACATATATTTATCTAAACAAACCCCTCAAGAGTTTAGTGTAGTGTACAAGTGTGGTCACAGTTTCTAAACTTCCTATGCCGTCGTCAGTTATATATAGAAGCTGCAAGAACAGCCTGTGTGGAATTCATTGTTTTTGTAAAGAAAACCAACACATTTAGTCATATCTGCCTGTGTTCAGTGTATAGCCGTTTGGCAGCAGCCATGCTAAAGTTATTGGGAGTGTTTCAGCTTGGACTGCTTTTTTTGAATAAGGGGCAATTGGAACAGAACACATTTGCATAGAGCACAGTAGCATACAAACAAACATTGAATTAAATTGAATCCTGACTTCAGATTAGGAAATCAAATCAAAGCTAAGTCTTTAGCCTCTAATTCAGGTGGAGCACACTCAGAGTATTTAGATCAGGCATAGGCTGTATCTCTGTTGTCTTCTTAACCTCCAGCATGATTTTTCCTACTTTGTTCGATGTAAAAATGAATCACAACGAAAACGATGAACTGCTGTTGGGACATATGGACTGAATCTTCACTCTGCTCAAGGGGTTGGACTACTTGCACACCCACACACAAGTTGAGCCTGTAGTAAAGTCTTGGACTGTAGCTGTATGTGTGTGCGTAGGTTGCACAGTCTAATCCTAAGCTCTAGCACTATGTAATGCGTAATGGGAAACAGTGGAGTTTGGCACCAGAGCAAGACTGCACAGCTGCCTGCAGGTCAAAAATAAAGAACACTGAGGAACGATGAGGAAATTAAGAGTGTGCAAGGAGACTTGCATTCTTCTCCTATGTGATACTAACACCAAATGCTTGAGTGTCCACGTCCTGTGTAAGTGTATAGGGATATGTGTGTTGGCAGGGATAGTGTGTCGAGTACCAGCTTCTTTCCTGTGACCGCGCCCCCCTTACCCCCCCCCCCCCCCCCCCCCCCCCCCCTCCGTGTTAGCCCTGCAAGCCCCATTCCCCCAGCCTGGGGCTGCAGGTTAACCCCCTTAGGGCAACAGGGCGAGGGGGGTGATCCATCTCTGCTCTCTGCGGGCGATAAGGCCTCTCAGGCTGATTGATAGCAGCCCTGCATACGCCGTCAGGGCCCCCCCAGCTGCACAGGGGGCCCCCAGGGATGACGTGTGGCCCCCTCGCTCTGAGCCCAGGGTTTTATTTCACATGTCGAGGCATCTAGGCTCTTAAAACCAGGGCACTAAGTGCTAGACTCTAGGCTAATAAAACCGGATTGTTCCGAGGGGGGTGGAGGGGGGCGAAAGGGGGGGAGAGAGCGAGAAAGGAGGGGTGCAACTCCCAAACAGAGCTTCATCAGTCTGGTATTCCAACCAGATGGTTTCAGTTAAAGCTTAGCAGTGAAAGAGAGAGAGAGAGAGAAGTAGAAAGAGTGAGGGACAGAGTTGGTGATTGCGAGAGGAAGAGAAAGAGGGAGGTTGGGTGAAAGGAGGAGAGATTTTTTGCTGTGATAGGAACGAGTTTTTAGGTGCTGGTAGATAGCAAATGGAAGAAGGCGGACAAATGGAAGCAGAGGTGACAGCGCTGATAAAAGAGAGAAAGAAGGACGAATGGCAGAGCTAGTGAGGAGGAGAGAATGGAAAGCGTCCTTAAGTCTGTGTTCTAAAGTTGATTATATCGGATGTCTAATAATCTACCCACTGATAAGTATTCTCAGTATTTTAAAAAAGATTGAATAATAATGACTAAATGGCAGCTAACCACACAAATCCTTTGAAAGATTTCAAAATTATATAATTTTCACTAAATAAAGTGCAAGCAACTTGCCAAATTATCACTGCAAACTTTCAGCTCAGTCAGTTTTTTTGTAGAGTTAATAGACTTAGCATAACTGCCCTAGTTTAAAGAAAAGGCAGCAGGACTTGTGAAATTGTACAGGCTTGTGGTTATGTAGAATAGTGGTTTGCATTCCTGGTTTTAAGTGCCCAACCCCCCTGACAGAGACAAGGAACCACTGGCATGCATACAAGAAACATAACAGTGTAACAGAACAGTATTATGCTACATAACAGTATGAATAAGAGGGCCACTACTGTGAAGATGCCCTGGGGCCTCTAGTATACTGCAGGAGATGTCAGACAATCATTAGACTGTTTAGTCTGTCTGAATGACGGGATTCTACAGTGTATAGTTTACTGGTCAGTCATGATATTGTCCATTGCAATATTGAGGGGCTACTGTGTAAATTGAGATTGTTTTGTTGTTGTACAGTCATGGGCAAAAAAATGGGCTGTGCATAAAAGGCCTAAACAATATGACTTTAAAGGTCTTAACAAGAAATCAGCAGATAAAGTAGCTTACCTTTAACCTCTCTCTTTAAATTGCAAAGTGTTGTGGATACACTTTAAATCTTTTACCGATATAAGAGCCAGTTTTGCACCAGTCAGCTCTGATGTCTTCAAATATTGAAAACTATTGCCATGTTAATTTGTATTCAAGTGAGAAAATATTTTCACTAGAGCTTAAATCTATACTTTGGTTGGGCCAAAACAATCAGTAAAACCCATTGTACTTTAGGCCTGGCCCCTTTTTTTGCTTGGGAGCGAATACATTGACTGCTCTGATGAGGTGGTGTTTGTGTGATTCAAGAAACGTCAATAGTTTTGGTCTTTCATCATCTCACATCATCTTGCAGAGCCTGATGAAATTGCAGTATGTAGCAATGTGCTGTTTTGCCGATATCAATGTGGTGCATTAGGAAATCAGAGCCCATGCATGTGTCTTAGTTTGGGAGAACTAATGTAGGATAAGCTATGGAGGATATGAGGGATGGAGGCAATGAAAGGGAGAGTTGATGCCAGATCAGCACTCTTGCTTGGAGAACTAACTCTGCCTTAGTCTCTGTTTTTCCTCCCATGTTTTTTCTAGCGAGACTTAGACCTCCAGGCTCACCCTTACCAGGGCCTGCCACTCTGTCCAGCCAAAGTAGCTCCACGCCGGGTTACGAAAGCGTGCCAAACCCCAGGCCTCCGCTCCTGATCCACTGGACACCATTGCGTCCAGCAGATCAGAGGGCGTGATGGATATCATGTTTACTCAAGGCAAAGGCCTCAAGCTGTGGGTCACACTAAGGCTAGAAAAACGCACCAGTCAGCAGTATTAACAACCAGAACTGGATGACCACATCGCACTGTTAACTGTCAAACCTTCATCCGACATGTCTTTTTTTTCCCATTGTTTTCTCTCTTTCTCTTTTTACTGTCTTTTGCTTCTGTCTTTTTCTCATCCTATTTTTCTTTTTGTGCTGTCTTGTACTTTCAATGTTGCTCTCACTCTCTTTCTGTTTATTTTATCTTTCTCCTTTGTTTCCCCTTTCTTTCTTTTTTCTGTTATGCGTTCCCCCTTTTCCCCATCTCTCACTGTACCGCTAGAATCCTTTTCTCTCTCATTTTCTTTCTGTTTACTTTATCTTTCTCATTTGTTTCTCTTTTCTTTCTTTTTTCTATTGTGTTCCCTCTCTCCCTTCTCTCACTGTACCACTAGAATCACTTTCTCTCTCTCTCTCTCTCTCTCTCTCTATTCTCTTCCTTTGCTCCATCCTCCCAACCCCCCCCTCCCTTTTTTTGCTGATCTCCAGATGTGAGTGATTAGCTGTTGTAATAAGGCAGCTCCAGGCGAGCCTCTGCAACAACAACAGTCCCAAACAAAGTTTGTCAGAGGCAAAGCCGAGTTGGTCCCATGGACTGAATGGCTCTAGTCACCGTTTCCATTGTGCCGTGTGGGCACAGAGAGCCTGTTGAGAGTCCATAAAGAGGCCTCAGTGCGTCTGCCATCGTCAACCGGCCGTCTGTTATTAACTTCTGCATGCTGCTATTCACGCTGGCATCACCTCTGGGGGGGAAACCCAGGCCTAGCCTCAGTGTAACCTCGGCCTAACCTCTGCTTAACCTCAATCTAAGCGGTGGGGTTCAAGGCCGCTGTCTAATTGTAATGGAGGCGAAACCGAGCAGGAGCTGAGGTTAACGTTTTCTCTATATAATCAAATCAACTATGGACTTATTTGTTTAGTCGACTGATCATATGATTACTCCTCAAGCTACGCCCCATCACATAGCCACCACCAAAGACTTGTTTCTTCTTTTACATGTTGCATGCCCTCCTACGTAGTTTGTCCCCCTCCTATTGCAATCAGTCAGAATTACCAGATGCATCATATGATTATTATAAAGGGCTGGTGCTTAACCCAGAGGGCACTGTAAATTTCAGAAATGCTAGCCAACACAAAGCACTGGTTCTACATTCTGTCATTGTATAAAAGACACAAGTGGCTGTTTTGTTTTGTTTTTTTAGTTCTTGTTTCTGTGTGAATTTGTATAAGTAAGCACCCACTTGGGTGTGACTGATGTTGGACTTGGTGATAAGGTAGTTATGAAACTGAAAATCTCACTACGGGACAGCTTTGATTTAAACTTGTTAGCGAGAGGCCCTTGCATGTTGTCTTTGACTGGAAGACACACATTCATTTACACACATGCACACACTCGTCACTGGTGATCTGTGTAATAAGTTTGGACTGCTTTGGTGTGTGTTGACCTGCTGTGTTGTGCCAGCTGTCATCACAAGCCCACGTACATGTGACTCTGGTATTTACCCCTTTCAGAGTCACTGGAGCTGGAGTTAGCTTTACATAATTAGCTTTAGTTTGATTTGGAAGATCATTATAACGTGTAACGTTCTGAGTCTGAGCGGCTGTTATTTTAGTCGGCGTAGCGGTGAAAATGGAGTGTGTGAGATCGGTCTGTGTAGGGCAGAAGAGTGTGTGTGTGTTGGCAGAACTGGAGCTGGCAGTGAATGGGCTCTTTGAGTGGTTCAGACTGCGATGTGTGGCAGGACAAAGGCCTCAAAGCAGCAGCTTCACCCCACAGCTGAACCCTACGCACACACTTTGCATTGATTTAGACACCATTGCTGAGGCTGGGAACTTATGCGCTCCACACGCAAACATTTGCACTTGGAAATGCCCGCGTTACCCACACTCCACGCGGCTTTTCGCGAGATGTCGTGAGGATCAAGTGCACTGTAGTGCCGATGTGCCACTTGATGTACTCCATAGTATTCATAGTTTTCTGTGAGGTAACGTATAGAGATGTCTGGTTCCCATCAACAATTCTGTGAAGCGTTATGACTCTTGAGTTTCTCAATAATGACTTTCTTCACATACTTAATTTAGTTTATTTAATTATACAGAATAAAAAATAAATAGAGGGACTCCCTCTCTGATATGCTGATATGCAGTGTACTGGTTGTTGTTCGTAAGGTCTCTGTTATGGACATGTACTTGTTCAGGTGCTGTACAAGCTTTGATGATGCCCTTGAAAATGTGCCCATATTTAGAGAGTGTGTTTTATTACATATAAATGGTAACAAATCATCATATTGCCCACCCCTGCTGTGGTGTCTCTGGAGCTTGCTGGGTTTTGAGCCGGGACGGAGCTGGATAATGTCGTTTATGCATTCTAGTGTCTTTGGACTGAGTTCAGGACTTTAAGGAATTACATTGCTGTAGTGTCTGACTGTAAAGTGGTATGGAGTACTCACTAGCCTTCAGATTGCTTACAGAGGTGTGTGTGTGTGT
Organism: Megaleporinus macrocephalus; assembly: GCA_021613375.1. Classification (NCBI taxonomy): domain Eukaryota; kingdom Metazoa; phylum Chordata; class Actinopteri; order Characiformes; family Anostomidae; genus Megaleporinus; species Megaleporinus macrocephalus. The sequence continues at coordinate 8,693,279 of CM038710.1, read as the reverse complement.
AATGGTGAGCACAGTTGTCGGGTGAGTTCTGTATTTGCTGCTTTATGGATTTTCCATCCACTCCCCTCCTGTGAAATTGCCTATATTAGCTTGAGCTTAGTAAAAACCCCCTCTTAAACATGTATTAGTGTATTAGCTTCACCACTACAAGAACACTTTACTCTCTGGCTCGTTCTTTTTCTTTCTCTTTCTCTGTTGTCCTCTTATTCGTTGTGATTTCTCTTTTTGTCTTTCTTTCTTCGTTCTCTCCCTCTATCTTTTTGTGTTCTGTCTTTTTCTTTCACTTCTCTTTCTCTGTTTCATTCTTTTTCTCTCTCTCTCTCTCTCTCTCTCTCTCTCTCTCTCTCTCTCTCTCTCTCTCTCTCTCTCTCTCTTTTTCTCTCTCTCCTGTTGATAATCTCTGGTTGACCATGTTTCGTTGGCTTTAGGTAAAGCGGAGGTGTTGGCAAACAAATGCGATTAAATGACAGAGAGACTTTGACCCCGAATTAGTCTCACAGAGTGAGTATTCAGCACAGAGGCCGAGAGGCTAATCGCAGCACCGCACATGGCTCCAACTCACTCCTCTACACACACACGCACGCATGCACACGCACACACACACACACACACACACACACACACACACACACACACACACACACACACCACTCTACAGCACCCCCCCCCCCCCAACCCACCCTGTTCTTAAAGGCCCTCATGGTTAGATGTCACTCATTGCTTTGTTTGTCCCTGGGGTTAAGGGTCATGGGTCAAGGCTGAGGGTCACAGGACTGAGTGGGATTCTTGAGACCTCTCTGTGTGCGTGTGTGGCGGGAGGCACAGAGATTCACTCTACAGGCGTGTTGAATATCACCTATCTGCTATTTGCACATAAGAGAACTGCATAAATATTTGATAACATGCATTTCTACTTATTTCTAGTTTCATTGGTTAATATGATCCCTTATGTTGCCTGGTTAAGTGAGGTCATAGGAAGGTGCACAAATGTCTTTGCTTGGCGTCTTTTATCTCCTGATTTTTATATATATTTTTATATATATATATTTATTAGGCTGACCTTTGGATAACCATTCTTAATGTCATTGCATCGCAAATATTGAAAGCTGCATAAGGATTGTGATGCTTTACGCTCTTGCGGTACACCTTGTCTGTTCCGCGATTAAAAAAAATGTTAAATTTGCGAAATTCTTCCAATGTTCTTCCATGTTCATGCACACAGGGTAAAATTCAAAGTATTCATATAACAAGGACCTTGACTTTGGATGAACTTTATTAAATGTTATTGACTTAAGCATTCAAAATCCTTTTATACTTAATTTTTCTTTCTCATGACTTTTTAATACCAATATTCTGAGAGCTGGCCTTCCTTGAGCACACCATTTCTGTGTCCTTGATGTATGTATAGAAGAAAGTTGGTTCGGACTGGAGCCCAAAGTGTCGGCCATTAAAGTGCGCACTTCATTATTTTTGAGGAAAGTATTAAAGCTGATCTATACCCCGAGAGCTCATCATCTTTATTTTGCCAGTACTCCAAGAAGATCGGCATGAAAGAGTGAAACGAAAGTGTCTTTTAGAATTCGGGGTTCAAATGAGAAAAGTGTGAAACGTTTTAAGCCCACACAGACCTCAACCAATTTTGAAGCTGTTTGGAGGCTGAGGGCCCTCTCTCACTTTTTGCTCTCAGTGTGTGTGTGTGTGTGTGTGCGTGCGCTCCGTCTGCTTCATATTAGCACAGAACTCTTGATTTATAAAGCCTCTCTCAGGCTGTAAATCCCTGCTGTAATTGCTTACCATTTTCTTTCTTTCTGTTTCCCTTCTCTATCTTTCTCACTGCCTCTCTCATTCTTTTCCCTCTGCCCTTGTAACACACTGCTTTTCATTCATCTTCATGCCGTTCTTCCTCAAATTTTCTCCCGCTCGCTTACACCCACAGCAGCGCTTGCAGGAATGGAGTTCTAATTTAGCTGTGGTTGGTGTTGGTAGAGGGGATTTTGGTGGTGTTCAGGGTTTCTGCGAAAAACGCCCAAACCCGTAGGGATGTTTTTTATAGTCCTTTTTTGACACTCATATGGTAATAAATCCAACTATACGAAGTCGTCACTGTTTACGCTGAATTATACCTCTTAAAAAAGGCAGTAGTAATTGGACTTGACCCCATTTAACAGCATGTTGCTGTGTCAGTAATAACATCAAGATTTTTTTTTTTAAACTTCTAGAATATTATAGTTTGAACATTTGCCATAGAAAGAATGTTAGGGAGGCTCTCACGTTTTTGCTACTACTGAACAGCTGTAACTGAGGACTGTTGTTGGACTGATGCACAGGACCAGAGTTCAGATGTCCGTATCAGAAGAGAAAAAGTTCCTCATAAGTGCCGTTGAGGAACTTGCCAAAGCGAGCACAGTCATTCGCCTTCATTTAAACTGTGAGCTAGGACGGCACCTCATCCTCCGTGGCCCTGCTTTTCAACAGCAGAGTGCCAATGAGGTTCTTTTTAATTAGTGATGTCATCAGAAAGAGCCCCAGGCCTCTGTCCTTTTCCCTGTGACAGGAGTTTGGTTCTGATCCCAGTCTGCCTCACTCACCGTCCGCTTTGTCTTTACGAGTTGTTCAGTCCGCCTGCCAGTTGACGTCACTCCCGTTTTTATGGTCATTTACAGATTTGACATGGATGTGTCATTCTTGCACGCCTAGCAAAATTCTGTTGTTCTGCTTCCTGCTGAGTTACACTACAGGGCAATATTTCAAAGACGGTTTGATTTACATTAGGGTGTGCAAATGCTGTAAATGTCTGACAGCGCTAAATACTCCAAAATGTAGGGCGCAGATTAAACTCTATTGAATTTTCTAATGAATTCTAATTGAGTACGATTTCAAATGAAACCCTCTTAGAAATGTTTGGCATGATGTTTTGTAATGTTCATAGCTGTGCATTGGCCGTCCAGCCAATGAATACTGTGGCCAAATTTATAACTTGTGGTTAGAATTATAGAAACATTTATTGTATTTACATTATAATTCTTTAATAGCATTATTGCTTTGGTTACAGCTGAATAGTAGCTTTTTGTTATGAATGGTAAATATTTGCGAATGTGTGAACATTTCTGCAGGCCTTGTGGTTTGTTGAAAGGTCTGTTAAGACTAAACCCCATCCCGCTTCCGTGACTATTTTCCTCTTTGGCCTTTGCAAATGAGCCCAAACCTTCACCTCTCTCTGACATCTGAAAGCCATCCATGGGGAACAAGAAGACCATGGGGTCTCACCGCAAGGCCTGCATGGTGAAGGCTTGGTTTCTCCATTGTCTCAATCTTTGAGACTTTTTCTGTGACCCGTGTAGTAACGTCCAGGTGTGGTCCTGCTCGGGCATGACCTGTCCTGCTACACACACACACACACACACACACACACACACACACACACACACACACACACACACACACACGGCATTGGCTCCTGTTTACTCCTGCCATTGTGCTCTGGAGCTTTCCTGTTTGCTCTGCTATGGCTAGGAGGATTTGAGATTTTGACGCAGGACCTAAAGGGAAGAGTTAAGGGGGAGCAGTAATGTGCATTAGTGATTATTGGATTGTATGATTATACAACGACTTGCGAAATCGACAAGCTTGAATACAGTATAATCAGACAATAAAACAAAAACAAACCATGGCTTGCCATTCCAAAAAAAAAAATTTTAATTAATGTGTAAACACACAGTGTGGTGCACAAATGCTTATAAATATTCTGTCATTCTCTGTGGGGTAACTTTTAAAATAGGTTTTGTTATCATGCAAAATGATAGTTTTAATCAGTGTTTTTTGGTTTTTTAAGTAATTAACTAACATATGACTGTTTGGATGGCTGTGTGCGATTAAGTGGTAGTTCATTGTTATTGGCAGTGTTTTATATATCCCTTTTTGTTTTTTGGGTTTTTTTTCTTCTCCTTTTTATTTATATGGAAAATGTTGCACCCCGTATCTGCAGAGGAAGGTCCTAGTGTAACGTAAAGCCTGAGCGGCTTTATGGAAATGCTTGCGGAGTTGTTGAGCAGCCGTGAGCTTCTCAATCCTGTTCAGTGGAGACTGACTCACTGTGGGCAGGGCATTTTTTTTTAAGCATTACTAAAGTTTGCTCGTGTCTGTGCCGTCATGCACATGCCTGAATAAGTTCTGCAGCCGTAACAATGAATTGTTTTAACCTCGATTTCAGAATCCTTGCTTAGAATGTGCCGCCTTGGTTTGCAGTTTACATCCTGATCATTCTTCTGCCAGTCTCATACAATAAGAACCAGAGCACGATGGACACACCTATTGATACGCCTTTGTGTTTATATACAGTACAGATGTTTTAGGCGACAAAGCAAATTGCAGTTTAAACTGCAATTAGAATTAATCCAAACAAGCATTAATACAGTATTAAGTTGATACTGTGCACACTGATTAGGAGGTCAAAGTTTAGTTCAGCTATTACATATATCCTAACTTGACTTAATAAACCATTCATTATCTGAACCATGTGCTGGTTGATAATGACAGTTAACGCTGCACTTCCCCAAAGAGGGTTTGAAAATGGTAAATCAAAAAAAACGCCACTTTTTGTTTTAATTCATTCTGATAGTAGTATTAATTGTTCTGATCAAAAGCCATTTAATGCCCAGATAAAAAGCCTTTTCCTGTGTGCCTACAACTTCTCCACAGCGCTGAGACTTTATGTATTTCCTGCAGAGTTTTTTGGGGATCATTTAAAGACTCTCACTTATTTGAATGGCAGTTTTAGTATAAGAGCTTTTTATGAAAATCTGATTACTCACTTAGGCATCAAAATAGCTGGTGGATTAATGAGCGACTAATATAATTGATGGTGACAGTTCTAGTAAGAGCACATGTTGGTTCTCTTTGTATGTATGGGGACAAGAGAAGGGCTCTAAGTGGAGAGAGAGAGAGAGAGAGAGAGAGTCGTCTAGAGTATGTGTATATATAATGTGTAGTATGAGTGAGTTTGAGCAGGCCAAGCAGGAGGCCTCGCTCTGTGCTTCTGCACACACTAAGCCATCTATAGACAGCTGTGGGCCGGGCAGGAGGGGGGCCGACCGTGTGTGTGTGTGTGTGTGTGTGTGTGAGAGAGTAGGAGTGGGTGGGTTTCTGTCAGTGGGGGCCGTAGAGTGAATACAATCACTGCTCTGTTTTCATAAGACTTGTGGTATGTGTGAGCAGAAACAAATGTGTTTAATTTAGCCCTCTTTCTGTTCCTTTCCACCCCTCCACACTCTCTCTCTCTCTCTCTCTCTCTCTCTCTCTCTCTCTCTCTCTCTCTCTCTCTCTCTCTCTCTCTCTCTCTCTCTCTCTCTCTCTCTCTCTCTCTCTCTCTCTCTCTCTCTCTCTCTCTGACGGACTGAAAGGGGCTAGTTTAAATGGTGGCAGTGAGTAGAGCTTCTCTTAAGCTCTTATTGAAGCCTGGCACTCGCTCAGCCCTGCAAGATCAAATTTACTCTCAGGCAAATATTTATTTTCTTTTTTTTTTCTCAGCCACGGCCAGAGAAGGGGGGTGGTGTTCGGGTGGAGGGGGTGGCCTTTTTTTTATTTTTTTATTTTTATTTTTTTTTTATTTTGGAGCTGAAGTTTACAAGTGATTATTATGCCAAGGGGTAAGGCTGGCCGTCTAGTTGCCAAGGGTAACCTCATAAGCAGCACAGCCCATAATAATCAAGAGTGGTTGCATCACGTGGTCGCATCTGGTCACATTTCGCTGGGCAGTAAATGAGCGTTCCAGGGGTTTTTAAAGGTGCACTGTTTTTCCCCCAGCCGCCAGAATATGTTGGCGGGTTCATTACGATATAGCCTAGCTCAAGCAGTGAATTCACACTTGCACAAGCGCTCGCACACACATGTGCGAGTTAATGGTATCCCTCTGTTGAGGTTTTACAGCAAACATCTCAGTCAGCCATTTCACAGCAAGCCACAGGATCTGGAGTGGATTATAAAAAAGTTTGGGGCTAATTGCTGTGAATTTGAATGAGTTGGGGTTTTTTTGCATACCCCCACTGACTGTAAAAGACTCAACGATAAAAATGAACGATGGGGGTGGGGGGGCATACATTCTTCTGGTATTTTATTTTATACACCAAACTTTTGGTTGTTTAAGGTGCTTTTTAAAATGATAGATGTAACCTATGTGATATGTGGCTGTTCTGTGTTGTGTCTTGTTCAAATGTACTGAAGCAGTCCTGTAACTTCAAGTGTGTGGGGGCCAGATTGCTGTAGGCAAAACGGGGGGGGGTCATGAGTGACATTACATAAAACAAGTCAATTCAAAACCGTTCTAGTTGCTTAGTTCGCTGTATATGTACTGCATAGACTGTGAGTGAATGGTACATTTAGAAACAACATAAAATAGTGTTGACATGCATCATAGTCCTTTATTTTAAAAATAAATAAATAAATAAAGATGCAGATATTTCCCCCCATGATGTAGTAGTCTATAACAGAAACATTTAAAGGGACACCTTAACACTACAGGAGTGCTCATTCTGTGCTAAGGGAGAGGGGTATGTAACTAGATCTCCCCAGGTACTGAGAAACCTCAGAACGGGCTGGTAATTGACTTAAACAATATGGCTACCTTTCCTCTGCCCCGAGAGAAAGCTGCCTCTTGCCAGACGCCCCGATTATTTTCTTGTGGTTCTAATTATGTGCAAGGTTTCGTTTGACCCGGTGTTGTTTTCTGATACACACAATACCTCACTTATTCTGTAGATCCTACTTTTTAGCTCAGCTCAACAGGCCTAGCTGCACAATATCCACGCCTACCCCCTACCCCACCCCACCCCCCTTCCCTCCCTCTCTGTGTGTGCTGTACGAAGGAAATGCCCTTCTACTGAAACAGGATTATTAGAAGAATTAGAAGAGCACTGTGCTCTATTTAAAAGGACTCAGTCAGCTGGCCTCTCTAAGTCCGCTCTAGAGGAAGTCATAGATCAGGATCATGTCATGGCCAGATTTCAGCCGTGACTTCGATGAGCATGACAGCTGTGACAAAAGCGTCCGGCCCTGTTTTGGGGAAGGGAACGTCCGCCTGGATGTTGTTGTTCAAGCAGAAACAGGAGGGAACAGGAATGCACCGATAAGAGTTCAGATGTCGTTATTTATGCCAGGGTTGGTTGTTTATAACCTTTTAACAAAGCTGGGCAGGTTAATGGGTTTGAAGACTTCTAAAACACATGATCGAGTTGCAAGGATTTACTGTGCTGATGTTTTTGCATGAGGAAACAAAGAGGCCTTATTGCAATTTTGCAGTAAAACTTTGGAAGTTTGTTGAAGGCAGGACTTTTCACCGCAGTAATACAGAACCTTTTTAGAATGTACACCTTTTAAGCCTGAATAAACACTCACATTGTCAAAGTCATGTATGCCTTTTAATTCATCAAAAATGTAAGTCCGTATTTGTATCCGCAAAGGTGTATGCGCAATATATTGATATAGTAGACTCTCGAAATTGTGTAGTACCTATTTTTTTTGTTTGGCTGGCCTGATGCTCTTCTGTATACAGCTTTACACCTTGGTTTGTGGCCGTTTTCTTTGTGGTTGATTGTTTGGTAGAAGGGAAACTATGAGAGACGATTTTGCATGTTTTTGAAGACAAGGTGGGAGAGCTTGTGGAGACGCTTCAAACTGATAGTCTGTGCTTCAAGTGTACAACCAGTTGGTCAAAAGGCTTGGAAAGATCGTCAGGTCTTTAAAAACTAATGTTTCTGTCTCTTGCACATACTCTTTCTCACTCACACTTGGCTCTCCAGCTCTCTCCCCTATCCCCTCTCCACTAATAGTTCTTTTGTGCACAAGAGCGTGTTAAGAGGCCTATGAGTCTGGCCTAAAAAGGGCTAGGTTGCCATGGAGATTGGTGCACTCTGGCAGGTTGACCTTTGACTCAGTTTTTAGTGCTGTCAGGCAATGAATGGGCGAGCCGGGAGGCCGAGGGGTCACAATGGAAGGCCGGTGAGTGGGAGAACCCTGTCACAGCCACTTCACTTTGCTCTGTCCGCACACCGACGGACACTTAAACCGTTCGCAATAGCGGTGGCCACATACTTCAGATACAGCGCCCATTAGCCTGGCCGTAGCCACATACTTCAGATATGGCTGCCATTAGACAGATCATATAACTGCAGGGCTCAGGGAGACTTGCTGAGATTACAGTGCTTGGCTAGTTCAACGCCAAACACGCAAGTTCATGTTTGTTGAAGTACGGATGCTTTTGCAGAGCAGCCTTTGAGTTGTCACACCTCAAGGTTGTTTTTTTGCTGAGCTAATGCTTCACCGTGCGAGGGCGTTGATACAGACGTAGATGCAGTCGTGGTGCCGAGAGAGCAAATAAAACATCTTATTGAAAATTTTGTCTAGCCTCATTGTAAACAGCTCCGCAGCCAAAACAAACATACCTGCGCCTTGAGCAGACTTGCTAATGCAGCGGGGTTTGCTAACGGGAGCTTGTCGCCATCGGGATTGTGGCGGCCTGCAGCCCCAGCGAACTCGCACTGGGATGTGGATGTGTGGACAACTTTGACGCAGTTATACCTGAGAAGTTAGCCAAGTTAGCCTCAGGGTCACGTGCTTTATTACAGTTCACTGTAAAAGGGTTTCACATAACATTTACGAGGCACTGGAACATGAAGCGAATGCTAAATAACTATAGCTGGCTATCACTTTACCCAGGTCTTGCCTTTCACTTGGGCAGATTTGCTTCTGCTGAGTGACTGATGGTCAGCCTTTTCCAGTTAAAAAAAAAAACGAAAACACAAAAGCCCTGTTAGTGTACTCGCTTCTTTTATTTGCCTAACAATTGATTCTGTAATTATTTAATTAGCCACAAGCCCTAAACAATGGAGCCAGACTAAGCCTAGGTGGGTCCCTCCTCACCTCTTTTGTGTGTCGTCTGCATTAAGGGCTGATTGCGTGTGCTGGCTGGACTAACAGTAGGTGTAAATGAGCTGTATTAAGCAGGTGATGGACTGTGACAATAGACAGTCAGGCAGGGCAGCAGTAGCTTTATCAGTGGTGATTACCACCTTAACACAGAGCCTGCAGGGGGGCCATTTGGCTCCAGCAGGAGGGCTTAAATAAGCGCAGGGCACACATCAAGTGATTGACATTATCTCCTGGGTCTGTGTATGGTGGTCTGGCTGTGTATGGACTTGAGGAATTTTTTGTTTGGGCTTTGCATTTAGGGAAGGTGATGGGAGGATTAGGTTACTTCACAAAGTGAGTATTTTTATGGCGCATTTGGACTGTTCTCGTAAACTTGTGAGTTTACCGCAAGGAAGTTGCACTTGAACGACTAACGAAGTCGTAAAAAAACAAGTGGTAAACTGTGGTAAATTTCATGTCACGAGTTTACGAGTGACTTTCTATGAGCCAGTACCTTTCCTGTGTGTGTGTAAATACCACTGCTATTTCTGTATTGACTATGTACATAAAGTAAAAGGCAGTTTGTCCATAAATGACAAATGATAACTTTGCAACATGTCACTGGTTCATCAGTGTCACTGGTTCATCACAGCAGATGTCCAGGTGGATAAATTGACCTGATGGCCACCAGAAAGGAAACAACTGGCAGTTACAACTTGGTGCCGTGACAATTTTACGACATTACGAGTAAGACGAGAACGCTCCAAACACACCGTAAATTTAAAAACGTCCTTTGTCTTGGAAACTTGCATCACCAAGTGTCCAGACTCTTTGGTTTCTTCACACTGCTCAAACTTCCTCCTCAAACTCTTTACCCCAAAAACCGCCATTTCTATAGAGCGCGGCCCAGATCGACTCCGTCCAATGGAAAGCATGTCACCCCCCCTGCCTCCACTGTGGAAGCAGTGTTTGAAAGTTAGTTAGGCTGATCTATTTGGGTGCTGCTGGCAGCCTTTGGCTTTTCCCTCGCTAACAAATGTCCCACACATCTGCCTCCCTGCATCCCTGGCAGGCCTGTCGCTCCCTCTTCGGAGCTGACAAAGCTTCCTGGCTGCTCTCCCCCCGTCTCTTCACTTACTCCATGAAAGAGGCCGAACAATTAGACCCAGGCTGCTGGCACCCACCGAGCCCTAGAGCATATGCCATATTCTCTCTGTTCAGCGAACCAAAGGGGCCTGCCGCCGCTTGGCGTTCCTCTGGAAAAACCCTTCGCCACCTTTTGTCGCATTCCCTCCCCCGTTACCACCCTCATTATAAGCACGAGGGTTCGACTGATGTCGGTTTTGGGTGCTGAAGGCCAAGCCGGAGTGCTGGAAGACAATTAGAGAAAGAGACAGAGCGAGAGAGATGGATTAGACGGCACTGGAGAATACTAGTTTTGTACAAGGCCTAGTTTTTGAAGTTGAGGGGGGCACCTAAGCTAGCGTATGTAGAGTTAGATATTTTCATAATGCCGTTTTTCTTCGGTGCTTACAGAGCTCTAGGTGTACTAATGATGGTCAAGGTATTCTCAGAGCTTGTTGCGATGTAATTTATCACAATAAATTACTGTCATTGGCCACCCCTACACTGAGCTACGCATTACAATGGACACCCAGTATTTAATGTGTTGTGTGCACTTTATCTCTCCCTGGTGGCACAGCAATGAAGGGCTAATTGTGAAAAGGCTATTGCTGCATAATGTAGATGGAAGTTACCTTTAGTTACCAGGGAAATGTTTTTTATTTTATTTTAAACCTCTTAACATGTTCAGTTTGACGTCAGTCTGGTAGCTAACAAATGACTGTGCGGGAGAATGTTCTCAATTTCCTGGCTTTTATTGATGCTGGTTTGTGATGTGTAATAAAGGGTGATGAGCCCACCTCTGTGCTGTCTGTGTGTGTGTGTGTGTGCGTGCCCCCCCACTCCTGGACCCCAGTTTCATGCCAGCTCTTGTCTGCATTGTTTAAACCGAACTTGAGTGCACCTGCAAAGCATTAGTGCAGTGCCTGAAGTGTACTGTAAAACGTAATTGCTGAATTGAGTTTATATGTGTCTTTCCAAACCTCCTCAGTGTAAACACTTAATATAAGGCTCTCTCTCTCTCTCTCTCTCTCTCTCGCTCTCTCTCTCTCTCTCTCTCTCTCACTTTCTCTCTCTCTCCCTCTCTCTCTCTCTCTCTCTCTCTCTCTCTCTCTCTCTTCGGAAATGGATTCTGCTGACCAGCGCTTGGTTTTTTGTTGGTTTTTAGAGTCTGGCAGCGTGTGCCAACTTGAGGACAGTTTTAGTGGAGCTAGTCCTGGCTCACTGCTCTGTTTAGACAGGGGCTGAAGTGCTAAGTGGACAGGATGCTAGCATACATACCAGTCCAGGGCATGCGCTTTTGCCCATGGCATTGAAAATGTCCAAAAATCGCAAAAACACAGCGTCCTCGACTTTGGAGGAAATGGACGGAAAAAAATAAGTCAGTCTGCCGTAGGATGTCAGGACTGAACAGTGGAGGTTTCTCCAGCTCGGCATGCATGTTTATCTTGTTTAGGGGCGAAGCTGAGAAGCCAGCTACATGTAGAAGCAGACTTCAGCTCTGTTTCAGTGCGCGTCTCTGCAGAACGGAGCTGCAGCCCTGCCTCCTCTCGGCCTATGAAAACATGGAGTGTTTGCAGTCTCCTGTGGCGGGAGAAAGTCAGAGAAAGTTTTAGTATCTGGGCTCACATCATGGAGCAGGGACAGATGATGATTGACCTGGATTAGACAGTGTGATTGTGCTTGATGGGCCTGTGTGGGTGTTTTTTTTTTTTTTTTTTTTTTTTTTTGGTCAGGACAATATATAGTCTTGTGTTTCATGGGTACTGTGGTTTAGAGGTAGAAGATTCTTACTACATATTGCTGCTGTTGGAACTAAATCTTACATCTCCAGACTGATAACTTTACAGGAAATAAAACAGGTGGTACTTTTTATTCATTAAAATTTACAAAGTGTCACTCGATCACACAGTAACACATGCAAACTTCCAGTGAGGTACTAGTTACATAAACAAAAGTTTTAGTAGTTGATTAAATAACTTCTGAAGACTCAAAACAAGAAAACACTTAAGTCTTTATACTAAAATACATAAATAACTTATCTAAGTGTGCTTTACTTGTCATTTCTCCATACATGTTTATTTGTATAGCAAGTTTTACAAGAATGTTGTCACAAAGCTGTTCTAATCACAATTTTAGGGATTGTAATCTTATTGCTGGATCCCCAAATCCAATGCCAAATGTATGTATTTTATGTCAAAACACTCAAGTAGACTCAGGTGTACCAGTTTCTGGAGTTTCTGCTGTTGCATGGCCTGTTTATAGATCTAGGTACCTTTTTTTATAGGTGTAAGTTGGCTGTGAAACTTGTTGTACTGTTATGGTTCTCAGATACTTAAATTCTTCCACAGTTTCAGTCAGCTTGTTTGTGCATGAAAAGCATGGACTGAAACCATTCTCAGTCTGGTTGAAGCATGCAGCCTCCGTACAACTATCCCCTTCTTGAAATAACCCAACTAAGGCCAGTTTGTCTGCATACCTATGTATACTTAAATATATATATAATACATATGGGGCATATTATTACGTATATGTACTTAACGTCCTGTCATTGTATAAAAACAATGTCTGTTTCTTGCATTGCAGAAGTTTATTGTAGGGTGCTGACTAGTTTGAATGAAGGCCTGTAGTATAGGTCTCTGTCTCTCTTGTTGCTTTCTCCTTGCCATTGAGCTCTGATGTCAACCCCAAGAATTTCCTCCCTCTTGGATGGGAATGAGGGGCCCACGCTGCTCTCGCTCTCTCTTTCTAAGCCCCCCCCCCCACTCTGTTGGCCCCCCAGCTGTCAGGAAACAATACCCTGTGCCTGCTCCGACAAAACTCATTCCTGAAAATGTTTTTCTTCTCCCTCGCCCCTCCTCCTCCTCTGCCGTCCCTCTCTGTCTGCTCTTCCCTTCGCACTGTAATGTCTTTTCCATTTTTAAACATGTGGCCATGTAAACTTCCTTCCTTTGTGTCCAGCATTAGAGTGGACAGAGTGCCGAGTAGGTCCGGAGTGGAGCTGACCCTATCCTAATAAGCCTAATTCGGCGGCCCTCAATGACCTCACTCACGCTTTATATGCCGCTACAAAGCCCACACACATTCTTTTCACAAGAGTTCAGTCTGTCCTGTTTGAATAGCACTTTACATTTAAGGTGTGTTTTTCAGTTTTCTGGGCAGATATGAAACCGTTTACCTTGACTTGGCCCTGTTCGTGTTTTATTTGATAGTTATTTGACAGTTTCTCGCAGTTTCTAGTCCCTTAAATGTGAACGACCTTGAGGAACATCAGCCTCCAATTCCTTATCAAACGGTCTAGCTTGTCAAAATTTATTTTCTTAGGAACAAAGATCATGGTACGTCATGTATATGTGAAAAATGTGGGATAGGTCTGAGCCATTGATTCCATGCTACTGAAGAAGCTCCATTACAGATAAAAGCAGGATGTTTTGATCAGACTGGAGTTTTGCATCACACAGCAAATCTCTTCGCTTTCTGGCTGAGGACAGTTTAAAGTATTAAAGAGACATTACTTTGCGTTTGTGTGTTGTGTGTGTGTGTGTGTGTGTATACCTTCTCATGGGACTGGCTTTTTAAAAGCTAGTGAGTTTTATCTGACCCCCTGCAATAGCTGATGTGAACGTTTTAATTAACCATCAATATTTTGACCCCCCCGCCCTCTTGTTCCTTCTGACATTGCATAAAAAGTGGTTGTACTCATTTTTATAGTCTTTTTAAATGATCTCTTCTGTTCTATAGCTTGCACCCCTCATAGAAACTATATGTGCTATTCACATATAGTGCAAATATTGTTATGGTGTTATGTTTTTACCATACTGCCCACCCTCAGCCTGCAGTAATCCAGGTCCAAATATATGGGGGGGCTCCCACACAACAGCTTTTCATTAGTTTTAAATCTGGGGAGCAGCGCGGAGAAAATGTCCACACACATGAAAATCTGCTGTATCCGGCCGTTAAACTGATCCGCAAACCAGATGTTCAAGCTGAGCCCCAGAGCCGTAGCTCCGGAGAGGCGACGTCCACCACGGCCCAGAGAGGAAATGGGGGGAGAAACCCTCCCTCTCATGGGGCTTTAGCCGATCGCTCCGCTTGTCAGAAAAGTTCTGGAGATCTAGACACCTGGCAGGCCACACAAAAGAGGGCGGTAAAGTCCGAAAATGATGATCATGATGATCAGTGATGCAGTGATTCTGTATACTGGCTCTGTATTACCACTGACACTTTATTAAATAGGTTGGATGTATCAATTGGACAAGATACATTCACTCTGTTTCTTAGACATGGTTTTATAAGTTAATGTCTATGTTGTACACATTCTGGAGCTGGGCAACCCATAGTGTCCAGGAATGGAATTTTATCATGTAGTCCCCTTCTACTGTATATTTATGACTGCTGCTGCAAAAATGTAAGAAGCAAGTCTGTATCAGCAGATACCCTGGGTTCAGATATCGGAATCAGAGTAAGACTAGAACAAGTTGAATCAGTGCATGATCAGAGGATGATAATGGTAATTATGACGACAATGATGAAAAATGTAAGATGCTCCGGGGTTAAGCAGTGCCACAGGGGACGGGTTAAAAGGTCAGCACTATTCACCAGGGCATCATCGTTTTGGGCTGAGCTTTTACCGCAGTACTGCTTTCCCAGCGCTCTCTGTGGGACGTCCTCCCAGCTGTCTCACACACACACACACACACTCGCACTCTGTCTTTCTCTCCCTCGATGGGATCCCACAGCTGGGCTCTTGTAGGAACACATTCCCCGACAAACGCCGATTTCACACTCCACTCTCTCTCCATTCCTCATGCTCACTGGTGCTGACACACACACTCATATATATATATATATATATATATATATATATATATATACACACACACACACACACACGCGCACACATACACAGGTGTCTGTAACGGCTCTCTGTTGACCGTAGACTCATTATTTACGAGGCTTCCCCTCCTTATGCTGGTGGGCAGAGCATTCCAATGCTTCTGCACACATTAAATAAGAAAGTGATACATACTCATTGCAATGTTGGTAATCATACCTGCATGCACACATACAGAGGCAGACATGTCATGTTCGATATGCGATTGAGTTCTCAGAGCTTGGCAATAAGGGAAATGCACTTGTTGCACCTGTTGCATCTAGAGTGCATCCGGAAAATGTGCTGTTACACCTGATACACTGTGTGGATTTGGCAACCTGAAGCATTGATGCATATAATACCGACAGTTGTCCATATTAATGTGTGAAAAGAGTGTTATTCCTGTATATATATATATATATATATATATATATATATATAGATAGATAGATAGATAGATAGATAGATAGATAGATAGATAGATAGATAGATAGATAGATAGATAGATAGATAGATAGATAGAGTACACTTTTAGTACATGCCTGTTATTAGATGGGATGAAGAGTGTATGCCTCATCTCCGTTCTGTTTTTGTCCCAACAGTATCTGCAGATGAAATGGCCTCTGTTGGACGTGCCCAGCTCGGCAGCCCTGAAGGACTCGAGATCACCCACCCCAGGACACTTGGTAAAAACATGCACTCTCATGCACACACCTGTTGCTGTCTGTGTTAAAAGCCCGTCTTGTTCTTCATTTGCCTCGTTGGTTTAACCTCATCTGATCTAAGAGCAGGTTTAAACAGCAGTGGTAGACAAAAATTCCACTGACCACTCAGGCCACCAGACCTTTTACCTCACTGAAACATTTACCTCATTGTACTTTGTATTTGTAATCATGCTTTAGTAGCAATAATAGTGAGGTGTTGCTCTGAACAAGGAAATATTTACAATCTTAAATTTTACATTAATAAGAACCTTGCCACTGTGGTTCTCCCTGCCGATCTTATCTAGGTTATGTTAGATACTATTAACTTCTTATTTTGTTGAAGATGCAGGTAAATACAGGTCCTTTTACTCCCTTTACTTGTTTACAAAAGATCTTTGGAACTTTTAAATGTGTGTTGTGACACAAGAGTACAGTTCATTATAGTTGTAGATACAGATGTAGTTCAAGAAATGTTGCTGTTGCTGCGGAACTATCATATACAGTAGTATATTTATATGAGTGAGTTACTTTAAAAATTGAGTTTGTATCACAACTGTGGTGAATTATGAAAGGGTACAGTGCTACATACAGTGCCTGAGCAATGCATTAGACATTTATTAGACTTGGCAAGGTATACTTTGTACATGTGTATTGGGGAGGGGCAAGAGAAACCTCAGATTCCTGTTCCCAGGTTCTTACGCCTACACCTCTACGGCCGACTGAAAACAAAACCTTCAGTCAAGTTAAAATGGGTTGTGCCAACAGCCTTGGTTGTCTCTGTCTCTTCTAATGAACTGCTGGCTGCATGACTGGTTACGTTTTGGTGTGTCTTAGTAAGAAACCTGATGAATCTGATAGTCGCATGCCTGATAAAGGCTGACGGGACGGGCTTTCAATTCAAATTCTCCAAATCTTCACTTGAGTGCTCCACCCAGCCAATCAGGTTGTGTTTATGAGGGTTGTAGGGGGCATGTTTGGTTGGACTGGTTTGTAGATGAGGGCAGTCAGAGATGTCACAGTCAGCCAGTGCTCATACGATAAAGCATCAGCGAGGGAGGTGGCAAATACCATCAGAGTATTACATTTCTGACCAGGTGTTGAGTGTATGCGTCCTGTATGCCTCTCGCTGTGGTATTTCTGTCATGTGATGGTTGTATTTAAGCCCTTGGGATTTTATTGCTTTGAATTTATTAAGGAAAAAAGTGCATTACAGTCCATGTATCTGTGGTTTTGATGGGGTTTTTTTTTTTTTTTGAACATTTTGAAAAGTACCATTTGCTCTTTACATGGTGTATATGTTTTTTTTTTTTTTTATGGTGAATAAACCAAAATAAATGGGCTATAATTAAATAAAGGCTATCCGCATTGACTTGCATTAAAGGTAAAGTTGTTTTGTTGTTGTTTCTTTTTCCCAATATTTTGGAGACACAACAGTTATAAGTTATAACTTTTTTTTGTTAGCATTTTTGTAACTTTCTATTTTTACTCTCGTGCTCTTGTTCCAGTTCCAGTTGTTCTAGTCTTTTTATTTAACATTTCTCTTCCTTCTTGTTCGCTCGCTCGCTCGATTGCGCGTTCTCTCTCTCTCTTGCTCTCGTCACAAACCCGATTGCAACTTCTTTTTTTTTATTTTTTTATCAACAACTGCTGACCCTCTCATAACCTCCCGGCTGCACCATGCGATCGTCTCTGAAGACACTGCTGGCTTTGTACAGCCCTGCTGCCCTGCCACTGCAGTTTTATTGTATTTACTTAATATATAACCTTATAAAGTGCATGCCCGCGCATTACAAGCACAGGAGAAAATGCGACTGTGCAAGCCACTAACGGCAATCAAGTTAGACGCAGATGAATGGCGCGTATTGAGGGTTTGATGCAGAGGCCGAGGGTTTGTTCCTCCCCTCTCTCGGCCCCTCTGTCCGTTCCCGTAAAACACAGACAGGGCTCCTTTCACCGCGTTGAGGGGAGGAGGGGGATTTGTACCATTTGCTTTAGCCTTGGTGTCAGCAGAACGGCTGTCTAAATTCAGCACCTGATCGCCAGCGCTACTCCCTCTGACCTACAGTCAGCTTCTCAGCCCTCCAGTCTCACCTAGACCCAACACTGTGTTTGTGGGATGATAAAATTCTCATAGTACTTCATTCCAGTAAGATATCGAGCCTAATGGATACATTTAAATGCATATTTTTGCGTACATGTTCTTAAAAGGACTTTCTTATTTGCAATCTTTCTTCCAGTGAGGAATTTTAACTTATTTGTAAAGCTGTTTGTGGTTCTCGTTTGTAGTTTTGTATTTGTTTGCCCGTTTTAAATAATAAAGTATTTGATTACTAATAATCAAACATTACTTATTGTTATTAAAATTACTAATTTGATTAATAACATAATTTATATTGTTAATCTAAATGTGTTAACAAAAAAAAACCTAATAAAATAAAACCAAAACTACTTTATACCAAGGCCTTAAACATATAGAGCACAGTGAGAAGGCCTAACTGCAGTAAGTGAATAGAGAAGAGAAAGCGGGAGGTGTTGCTCAGAGGAAGCTGCTGGCTGCTTCTTCAGGCCTTTTGGCCTGGCTCAGCTTTAATGAGAAGTGGACACATGTGTACACGCATGGAGGGGCGTCAGGATAGCAGGAATCGCCTTGGAGACATGACCACAGGGGCACACCGGGGTTATTCATTCAAAATAGCCCCATTACCTATTCAGCCAATGATATGGATTGCATTAGGAAGGATGTTGAATATTTATGACGGCTCGGTGTAGATGGAGGCTATTGGTGCAAAATGCACAAGTTTGAACAAGATAGTAATTGGGACAGCCATTTCATCTCTGGTGGGTTTGTTTTGTTTGGTGTGTTGTTGTTATTAAGTCTGATTTAACTTATGATTAAATCTCTTATTTGTTTATTTATGTGCATGTATATGAACACACAGAAATGCATAGAGATTGGCCTGTCTGTCAGATTGGGCCCATAAGGTCTGTATGCTAATGAGTTTTTCTGCTCAGTCCGAGATGCTCAATAATTCAGTAGACAGGTTTGCTTAGTATTCTGCTGCTCAGGGGTACTCTGTGTGTGTGTGTGTGTGTGTGTGTGTGTGTGTGTGTGTGTGTGTACACACACTAAAGATATCTAGGGGGAAAGAGGGGAAGCTAGTGTGCTTATCCATCTTTTTTTTTCACCTTTTCTCTTTGCTTGCATGGTCTTCTTACTGTGGCCTATTGTGCTTTTAGGATTTAATAATGCGTTCTGGCAGTGTGATGTAGTCTGAAGATCTGACAGTGGATTTTGGGGAACAGACATTTTATTCATAGTGATATCAGCACTAATCAACAACTCCAGCATGTTCGTTAGTAAGCTGGATGACAACAACATGAACATTAACTGTTGTTCAGAGTATCATGAGAATATCGAATAGTGAACTGAGTATGACAAATGAAGTGTAATCGTAGGCCAGGTGTATTGTTACACCCTTATTGGTCATGACCAGAAAATGCTTTAATGGTCAAGATGTAGCTGTTCTAAAACTTCCCCAACACCGGTAGCACACAAGTGTCGGTCCTCTACTTTTTTCTTGCTGTTGCTTACCTTCTTAACCGTTCCTTTATCTTTTGTAGGGTAGAGTGAGCGAATGCATATTTCATTTATGTCGACTTTTCTTCTCGAACAGCTGGTCACATTCACATTGACCGTCACTCTGTTATGCTGTTTCTTATTTTATTCATGTTTAGAATTTGTTCTAGTCTCTAAATTCTTATACTTTTTTCTCCCCAAATCTTAACGTGACACTGCTCTTTTGTAGGGTTGTGTATTGCCAAGAACATTGCGTTATGATATGCATCATAGCAGGGTCAGGTTTCAGGACAGTACTTTAATATTGGAGATTTTTCCCAGTCTAATTTGGGAAAACCTGTTAGAGCATTAAACTCATGCATAGCCATATGCATAGGTTTGTTAAGGCTACTGCTGTGCCCTTATGCTTCTTGTTTATATTGGATTGGAAGAGTCTAATGGCTGGAGCTAGATTTTAACACTGCTATCTAGTGGTCAGGAGTTTAAACGCAACACACAGTCTTTACATAATCGACTATTTAAAATAGACTCTGGAATTGATATAGTATCACAAAACGTAATATTGCAATTATCAAGTGTATCAATATTTTCTAACACCCTACTTTTGTTTCATCATTTAATTTTTTTACGCTCTAAGTGCCTTCAAGTTTTGGGGTTTTATTACTGCTATGTTGCCCACACGTTACCAGACTTTACATCCACAGTGAATTCACAGGAAAAAGTGTCAGTCTATGGGATTGTTTTCTCTTTATCAAATTAGGATGCCTCTGTGTGACTTCCAGTGGTCGACCTAAGCTGCTCTGTTTCTGCCTGTTTTTTTTCCTTATGTGTGACCGTGTCCGTCTCAGGCTAATGGAGATAGGAGACTGAGGTCATGGCTCTTGCTTTTGTTTCCTCACAGAGATTAAGATGGTGTGAGGCTTTGTTAGCGATGAAGTAAGAATACCATACACATGACCCTCCGCTGACTGCAGTGAGCTCAATAATACCGTTATTATTGATCTTTATTGTCTCTGACATGGGAAAAGGAACTGCAGGTTTTGGGTTGTGAGATTTTCCTATGGTGCACACACTTTCTAACCAGTAACAGCGTTAGTGTGAGTATCTATAGCTCAAGTCAGGTTCTCAAACCCTAATTTAACAGCTGTTACTCTCCATTTCCCTGGCTTTAGTTTTTCGTTTACTTTAGTCTTCCTCTCTCTTCTTACCATAAAACAGTACGTCATGTATTCAGGAGAGTATAGATCACTGCGACCAAGTGGATGTTTATATTTATATTTTTATGTCCAGCGTATTATATGTAATGTAAAGCATTACTAGATGAATACATTTTGTTTGAGGTAAATGTGTACTTAACATGACATTATTTTTGTGTGTTTATATGTGTCCTAGATTGGAGTTGCTGCATGGGAATTTAGCCGGCGCAGTTAGAAATCAAAGGTTTTAATTGTTACGTTGGGTATTGATGGGCCGGTTCAAGTTAAGTTTGGACAGAGCGCTGCTGAGATTTGTTGAATTTTTGACTCCGTGTGATGGTTCGAGAGGCATCTATTTCAGACATAGTATTTTCAGGCTGAGTTCAGGTAGACTTGTTCAAAGCCCCCAGGCTGAATTCTTTATCGGGCCAAAATGTCAGGCCACAATTAAAGCCATCATGTAGTCAGCTTTTTATCCAGTTTACATTCTCTATTACTTATAGGTCTACTTCAGTACACCAACATATCACCAACCGGAATAATGTGTGTGTGTGCGTGCGTGCGTGTGCATGTCCGTTTGCGCTCATTCCGAATGCTGATGTCATGGTCAGGCCACTCTGACATCCACTTCCTGCGTGGCTGACAAACAAAGCTGTGCTATCCCAGCATGCCGTGCGCTCTCTCTTTCTCTTCCATTTCTTGTCTCCTTTCTCCTCTGGAGTTTGTGAAAGGGCCGAGAACCTCCCACCTAGCGAATGAATACAAAGTGCACACACGCTCACACACACACACACAGAGTGAGCAGCCCTTATGTATACGCTAAACTGAGAGTTTGGTTGGTGAGTCTGGTACCCAGGGGCTGTTTGCCTAGTAATTCATTTCAGATGTGGACTATTCGGAGCTGTGTTTGGCTGAAAGTAACCCTCCCCCCTTCATCACTGGCTGTTCTGTCCTGCTCCATGCTTGACAGCCAGCTGCAGGGCTTCCACTTTAGCCTGGCCCTGCAAAAAGACCCCTCGGGCAGCCACGGAATCCAGTTCCTGCCACCTTCCCTTACTGTGGAGCAGGCTGCTATCTATTGATTTTTAATTGTTATCACTATTATTACACGATCGCCTGATTGAAGTTATTTAAGCCAGCCGCAGTTTTTATGTTTAGTAGACACAACTTTCTGATTGGTGCTCCGCTAGAGGGCAGCGATGGAAAATGTTTGTATATTTGTGTCAGGTCTGTTTCTGTCTACAAACTTTTGGCAGCTAAGAAGCAAGATAGGTGTTTATCTACTTCAGACTTATACTACAGTGATTGCATATAAATTGTGAGTTATCACAATATATTATCTTCTGCAATGATATCTCAGAAGGCTACAATAATAATTGTGTGAGAGAGTTTGTAAGCATTTAATTGCAATACTAGTGTTTGATCCGTATCGTGCAGCCGTACTGTGCAGAAAGGAGTGCCTCAGGTTTGGCTTTGGTTTTGGTTTACTCTCTTAAGTACGCTTCAGTGTTCTGTCCCTCGTGTGTTAAGAAGCCATCAGATAGGCCTACTGAAGCACATCCAGTTTGGCAGGGCAGCTCTGGACAGTGTTCACACTTTGTTAGTTGGCCTTAAAAGCATGCAAAAGGTTTCATGCTGCCTACTCCTCTAAGCCACGCTACACTGCCCCCTGTTGACAGAGCAGAAATATGAAGAGTGCATGTGGTACTGTCAGAGATGTAGTGTTCCAGGCCAAAGCTCAGGTTGTAGGTTGTAAGACGGGTATAAAACAAGAAGAATTTCAAAAACATGTTTATAATTGCAGCCAGATGTTGCCATTTGCTCCTCCACATCCACTTCGTTATATCGGACAAAAGAAGTCCAGTGCCTAGATTGAACCTGAACATGAGCCATCATCATAGTTGGGTATACAGTACAGTTGGCAAATTCCAGTCTTGTTTGCTATGAGTAGCTCAGTGTCTGACCAAACAGAGTGTCTCACAGGAGAGTAGTTGTTTTTGTGATTAATGGTGGATATTTGTGAATACGTCAAAATCAAGCTGGTTTGGTGGTTTATTAAAAGGGAAATGTGCAAAAGGCTCTCCAAGGCTAGTGGCCACACATGCCCAGGCTCTGCATTTTTAATGGCCAAAATGTTTAATGTTCTGGCCAGGGGCGTCGGGTGGTGAGCAGTGTTGACCCTTGGGAGAGCTTTTATTAATCAAAATAATTTCATGAGAGTAGCTGGTGAGAATGCAGAGTGTGTTTTCTCCTTAGCCTGACGTTCTCCTCGGTATTTTGAAATCTCCAACATATACTTTGTTTCAGTTGCTACAGTGGGGCTGGGCTGAGTGTGTGGTGATGGGTGTGAGCTTGTTTGGCACCGACTTAGACTCTCAATGTTCTGTGGGGCTGGGCCAGATTGCATCACGAGGTCTTGTGTCTCTCGCACACAGACAGAAGTTGTACTGCTGTTTGTCTGAGATTGTGTGCTGCTTGCACACACAGGCGTGCACTGGATGTGCACATAGAATTAGACAAACCCACCCAGTAATTTACTCTTTCTTTTTTTTTATGCTGCTAATTTAGAAAGAGAGAGTGCGTAAGCGTTTCTCAATGTCTGTTTGTTATTATTGAGTCGAGCTGAATGATTTGGGGAACTTACTTAATCAATCTGTAACTGTGATTTTAAATTAAACTGAAATAAATGTTCTGTAAATCATGTTCCAGGTCTGTTGTTTTGGCAATGAACGTAGCCATTTCTTTCCCTTGGCTTGAAGCTTTCTCGACGAACATTGTGTTCCAGACTGCCAGTTAGTGGTTGTGTTGTCATGTACACAGTTTGATTGGGCTAAATCAAATACAGGCGGCTCACGACCTCTGCATTTTTCAGGTTAAATGTCCTCGCTTAAAACAAAAGAGCCGTTAATAAGGCTACAATTAAAACTGCGGCTGTTCTGAAGGGAAATCATTTCAAATTGCAGTTTCTTTATAAAGGGATGTAACTGTAGAGCAAAATAGCTTTAGATTTATTGTTTTCTCTCAAGGCTAACACTTTAACTAGTGGCTAGAGTGTTAGATTGGGACAAAATAAAGTATAACCTTTTGGGTTTTTTATCAATCATTTGTCAATTGTTGTGGTAACATTAACATTTTTTTCAGGCACTGCTTATTTTTACTGTATTGTAAATGAATTGAGTGGAGACTCTTTTTCCAACATGCATCGTCCTCTCTTTCAGTCTAATAAGGTTCCGGTGGTGCAGCATGCTCACATGCACCCTCTGACCCCCCTCATCACCTACAGTAATGATCACTTCTCCCCGACTACACCGCCCGCACATCTCTCCCCAGAGATCCTGGACCCAAAGACAGGTAACTAACACACACACACACACACACACACACACACACACAGTATCTGTATCCATATCCATATCCGTATCTGTATGCCTCTACTTGTTCTCCCTACTTATTGCCTGATGTCTTTTGTCTGCTGCAGGTATTCCGCGAACCCCCCACCCGTCTGAGCTCTCCCCATATTACCCTCTTTCTCCAGGGGCCGTGGGCCAGATTCCTCATCCTCTGGGCTGGCTTGTCCCTCAGTAAGTAAAACAAACGTGTGCGCACACACACACACACACACACACACACACACACACGGCAGTGCTTTAGACCGCTCATCTAGCAACCATGTACAGAGAGAGAGTACCATCCCATACATTCTGCTGTCTCTTCATTTCTTCTATTGTCTGTTTTCTGTTCTGTTTCTCTTTCTTTCTTCTGTTCTTTCTCTTTTTTTGTCTTCAAAATGGCTTGGATTGATTTGATTGTAGTAAGTTAGTGTTGCCAAACCATTCACATCCTTTTCATACAGCAGTTAATCATTTAATAGATAATATAAACCATTATTGATGTTACTCAAAGTTCACATTATTTAAATTATGTTTTGCTGTATATTATTTATTATCTATATATTTGCTTCAGAAAAAAACATTGTATTATTCCATCACCAGGCTCAAAATCATTGTATTGTATTTCTGAGCAAATAAATGCTAAACATGGCTTTTTAAAAATCGTTTTTAGATGCTTACAATGTTCCACTATACCATAATACAGTACACTGTACATTAAGCTCTATATTAAAACAATATGCTGTCTTCTCTCTCACAGGCAAGGGCAGCCCATGTACTCCATCCCTCCGGGGGGTTTTCGACACCCTTACCCAGCGCTTGCTATGAACGCCTCAATGTCCAGGTATGTATCCGTTACAGGTTCTCCTGGTGATGAGGGGAGGGTTGAGTGTCACTCTCTGAGGCTCTGATTTTTACCTTCAGAGTTCAATACGCTTACCTCCACTTTAGTGCAAACACACAAACACGCCACGCACAAAGCAGAGATGAAAGGCTGCTGATTTGATCTCCGAGCCTGTCGTCTCCCACCTGATCGCTCGTTCTCCGCTGGATTAAATGAGTCAGAGATTGACACTCGAATGCTTGCACATACACGTGCATGAATGCGTGATATGAAGTATTCATAGTGAGAGTTCAATGAAATCATTGGTCTCAGTTTAACTGCTTGGTTTCTTTTTCTTTAAAGACGTTCTGGAGAGTTGTAGGAGCTTCCTACATTTATGAAAGAAGGAGTCTCTGATGCTTCAGCTCAGTTATTTTTTTCCTGTTACTGTATTAGGCACAGTGTATGAGTAGTCAAACTCTGAAGCGCTTGCGGGTGGGTCTTTCAGACCGCTCTAAACCGCGTGACCCCTCGTACACGGGCCGACAGTGTGTTTTGAGCTGTGTGTGTTGGCTTGAGCCTGTCCTCGGGACTTTTAACTAGCCCTCTGTCTGCAACTGGTGCACTGTTGTATGAAACCTCAGAACACAGGATGACATTGGTCATGGTAATTCAGTTTAACACATATAATAACAATCTTTAAAAAGGAACGTCCCAATAAACCTGCAGTTCACAGAATTAATACTCTGTCCAGTAAAAACATGTATACTAATTTTTACAATAACATCATTAGAGGACTGCAGCTGCTCTTCACATTGTGTGAGAGTTTCATAACGAATGGGGGAATAGAAGCGCTCCACAATTGCTTTGGGATAAAATTTCTTAACATTGTTAAAACAAAGAATGTTCCCCTTTTTCTGTTTGGACAGCAAAGATATGTTAGAATCCTGCTACTGATCTCTTGCACAGTTTAAAAATAAGAAAAAAGACTGATACACAGTCATTACTATTGAAAAGTGCAAAATATCACTTCTTTCTCTTCTGATACAGAGTTTGAACACTTCAGTATTGGATAGTGAGCTATTTTTAATTGAAGCACTTCACTCGATCATCTAAAAGTAGGACGTCAATGTAAACCTCTCACTCTTCTATGGCTAACAGGCTGCCAGTGTGCTATGTTCTAATAGATCTGTTACAGGATTTGATCAGAATTATTATTTTTCTTTGAAAATCTGATCCATTGTTGGTTTTCTGCCAATAATAGCCCAGTACTGATCACCAGTGATACCTCTATTTGGTATGCATTTTTTAAAACAATAACTGTTGTTATTGTCAACTTAACCACATGAGCCGAACAAGGAAGGTGCTAATTTAAATCTGCTGTCCCTGTTGGCAAGCATAATTTTATCAGTGTCCATGCGTGGGGCACAGCTTGCTGTCAGCTTTTACATTATGTAAAAGATGTATTAGGGTGGATTTTTTTTGTTTTTTTTGTTTTTGTTTTTTTTTTACTAGGTTTTTTCTTATCGGATGTGCAGTGTTTTCATCTGTGCCAACTCATTTAGAGCACGGTTCAAGGGACAAGCAGCTAAAAAGACCACATGCATACCAGATCCAGTGTACCAGATCCCACCAGGGCCAATCAAACCTACAATAAATTCATATATCAAGGACAAATGGCAAAACGACTGGAATTCACAGTTGAATAATAAATTGTACAAAGCCAATCCCAGTATTGGAGGGAAAAAAATGAAGACCTATGCCAAAAACCGTTGGGACTAGACCGCCTACACGAGATGCCTTATTGGACATACTAGACCAGGGGTGTCTAATCTTATCCACAAAGGGCCAGTGTGGCTGCAGGTTTTTGCTCCAAACAGGCTGGAGCACACCTGATTCTACTTGGTTAATCAGTTCATCTCAGTCTTCCAACTGCTGATCAGCTGTATTCCTGCTTTGTTGGAATGAAAACCTGCAGCCACACCGGCCCGTTGTGGATAAGATTGGACACCCCTGTACTAGACTAACACAGACATACCTGGTAAAAGGCGAAACTGTCCCATATTGCGCAATATGGCAAACACAGATTACAATAAAACATTTAATGCAGGAATGTAGCATCTACAACCAAGAAAGACAACAGATCTTATCAGCAGAAACCATAAACAAACTCTTTACCAAGACAAAAGCAACAGAACTTATAAAATTCCTGTCATTAACAAAACTGAGACAACTCGTAAGTGAACATACGTAGACAACAGATACTCCAAGTCACACAACTTCTCCAAGTCAATTTACTAAGATGAGTAAATTTAAGGATAAATCACAATCTTTCCAGCCATGTACATGGCCCAAAGGGCAGACATGGCTTGAAAAAAAAAATAAATAAACACTGAACTTGATTAGGGTTTCTTTTTGTTTTGTTTAACCAAAGTAATGATAAAATGCTACTGTTGACTGACTTATATTCTTATTCTTGTGTGCTGTGGTTCAAAGCAAATGAAACAAAAACCTCTGCTTTGTTAGATTATGTTCTTTGCATATCAAATATTGGTACTCCCACAAAAAAAATAAAAAATAGTCAATAAATTAACAGAAATAGACACTTCCTCTGGCAAGATTGAATGATACTTCAAAATAATCCGCTGATTTCTTGATTATTAATATAATCAGTAGCGAAGGCTTTAGACGAATTTCAGCCATTTGAGGGAGGACTAGGTTTTACCAAGGGAAAAGAGAGACAGTGGTGAAGGAAAGGGCGAAGAGTGAAAGAAGAGAGGGAGGGAGGGAGGGAGGGGAAAGATGGATGGGAAAAAGGAAAACGGAATAAGAGGAGAAAAAAAGGGGGTGTGGGGGCATCTACGGTCTCATTCTTTCCGCTACTTGAATGATGATAATGCTCCATTGTGCTCCGCTGCAAACCCACACAGCGCCGCTATCTGAAAGGTGTCCCATTCAGGCCACTGTAGGAAGTGGTTTCTGCGGTTTTGGGAAAGGTGCGCGCGCGTGTGCGCTTGTGTGGAAAGAGTGGTCTCAGGTGTCGTGTTCTCCTTGGTTTCCACGGTAACTGCACACTCCGCTCTTTGCCTGTAGAAGGGCTTATAATGGTGCCTTTGAGAGCGTCTTTATTTGGGCTACATGTGAAATATGAATGAAAAGGTGTAAGTGTGTGTTTTTAAGTCTAGACACATCATTAAGAGCCTCACACAAAAACGCCTGTGTTCCAGCACACGGGCTGAGGAAGAACAGAGTTAAAGAGAGAGAGAGAGAGAGAGAGAGAGTATCATCTGTTTAGATTTAGGATTTTAGGTTTGACGCGCACTAAACTTTGCCAAATTGTCTATTTTCTGCTTGTTGTTTTTCTCTTCTGACCTTTCTTTTTTTCCCCTCCTATTTCTCTTTTCACTTTCCTGACATCTCCTTTCTTTTTCTTTATTAACCTGTTCTTTGTCTGTTATTCCTTATGTTTGTTTCTTTTGTTCCTATTTATTTGTTCGCTGTTTCCTTCTCTGCTCATTCTGTTCATGTTTATTTTACTCTCTCTCTCTCTCTCTCTTTCCATTTCTCTTTTTCATTTGTTTATTTCTTTCGCTCCCCCCCCCGCAGTCTGGTGTCCAGTCGTTTCTCTCCTCACATGGTGCCTCATCATCCTCACAGTCTTCATCAGACAGGCATCCCTCACCCTGCGATCGTCTCACCGGCCATCAAACAGGAGCCCAACGGAGACCTGAGCCCTGCTGCACATACGTGAGTGCACATTAAATTGCATTCATTTTTCTTTCATGTGGACAAACATCAAGCCTCAAATTTTCCTCTCGAGTTTGGTTATGCTTACGTTCAATATTCACACGAATTGTTTTCCTCTCTTCGTACCCAAGAATTTTAAAAGCTTTCCTTGTTTTACTTCAGAACAATTAGAAAGTGATATTGTTTGGAAAAAATTAAACATGAATTATTTCTCAACCTTATGTGTCTTGGCGTGCAAGAGCTGATGAGAGACACCTCTTTGATTACTAATGAATGTCTTAAAATTAGACTGTTTACATACATTTTCTATTTTTTTAAATTTTGCTCAACTAGTTCAATCCCATATCTAGCAGGCATTTTAATAAATGAGGTGCAAAGCAGACGAGAAGGATCCTTGCTGCTACCTGTATTGTTTCCACTAATAGTTAGACTGAGATATAATCAGTTTAAATAGCCTACATGGAAAATAACCTCTTAACTACATTAGAAAGCAAATGAGATGTTTAAAAAAAACAAATATTTGGACAAAGGATTGCTTTGAGAATTGCGTTTCAGAACCATCTTATGAACTTTTTATGTTTTTATGTCAATTTTATTCATTCTCAGGACAGCTTTCCCCAGATTTCTGCTTTTTTGTCTTGCTATTATAGTGTGTCCAAGCTATGGTCAGCCAAAGTATCATAAAAACAAATGATCTTTATTAGTTCTTTATTAGCCCCACTTCACTGACCCACACGGAGAGCTGGCTTTTCTGTTATTCTGACTCCTTTTGTAACACCTTTGTAACAGAACCACCTTATCGTTGTTGTGTCTACCGTCTTGCCAAAGCGCACACACACAGTGACCGTTTGTCATGCGTTTTTTTTTTCTCTTTCTTTTCTTTGGAGCAGGAAGTCTCCCGGTCCGGCTAAGAAGGAAGAGGAGAAGAAGCCTCACATTAAGAAGCCCCTGAATGCCTTCATGCTCTATATGAAGGAGATGAGGGCTAAAGTAGTGGCTGAGTGCACGCTCAAGGAGAGCGCCGCCATCAACCAGATCCTGGGCAGGAGGGTGAGTGTGTGTGTGTGTGTGTGAGAGAGAGAGAGAAAATGAGAGAGTAAGCGAGCAAGCACAAGTGAGTGAGTTTGTGTGTCACCTTGGCCTGACTGAGTTGTGTGTGTTTGCAGTGGCACTCTCTGTCTCGGGAGGAGCAGGCCAAATACTACGAGCTGGCCAGGAAAGAGCGGCAGCTGCACTCACAGCTCTACCCCGGCTGGTCCGCACGAGATAACTATGTAAGTCCAGCGTGTCGGGAGCTAACAGGCAGCTCGTTCACACTCTGTACTGTTCACAAATACAAAATATTGCCTCTCATTAATGATCGTTTCTCGTTAGTGACAGTTTTCATGTTTGCTGATTGTTCTCTCGCTCTCTCTCTTGCGCTCTCTCTCTCTCTAGGGCAAGCGGAAGAAGAGGAAGAGAGATAATAAGGCAGACTCAACAGCAGAGGGTAAGGGGGCTGTTTCGCTCATTCTATCTGGAGACGAGTTGGTTTCCTTTGCAGAGACGCACGCACAAAAGGAGCATTTCTATGGGGCTGTTTACACAAACCGTCCATTAGGCCTAATCTGAAAGATTGCCTAGAACCTTGAGTATATGTTTTAGGGCATTCGCTGTGATTTATATCATTATCTTCCGATTATTGTTATGATTAATCGAGTAATACGAGTTGCTAAAGGCCAAACAATAAAAAAAAAGACATGAAAGAGCAATAATAAGCTAGGCCTAGCTTCAGATACACTATAGAGGGGGAAAAGTAAATTTTAAAAATAACTTTTTAATAATTAAAAAAAAAAGTATATCCGTCAGGTTTTGTTTTTTATTGTAAACAAGCAGATTTTAAAGACTCGCCGTTCATAGCACTGTTTACTCCACAGTTCATACAATCCCTATACTTTAATTAAGCTTTCAAAGCATTTGGACTTGGATACATACATACATTCGCCTTGGAGGCACGGTTCTTTTACATTGTTTACGTATTTATGTTCCTTAAAGACACATTAAAAAATGGTGAACTGTTTTTAAAGTGACTTTAAAATGATTTTTAAAAAAAATATTATAAATTAATTTTGACAGCCCTGCTTTGTATATTAGATGCTTTATTCACAGATAAGTTAGCTGTGTTAGGTTACAGCGATCCACAGAAACTCTCATTTCCTCCTACTTTGCTGTGTTTCAAGTTCTAACCTACATGAAGCTGTGGCTGTTTTACTCTCCTTCACTCCATGTTTACTGTATCTGGTATATAAGAGGTCATAAGAAAGCATGCAGTCTCTTAGCACTAATGAGAGAGCTCTGCATGGCTGTGTCCCATACTAACCTGTCCCCTCCCTGCACTCTGACACGCAGCCTATGAAGTGCAGTGCTAGCACAGGCAGGTACGACTAAACCACACTAAACACTTCATCTCCATCCGCTCCATCCCCCTAGGACTATACCGCCGTCACCATTTCTGTTGATGATCATAAACTTTGGACATAAGCATGTTAAGCAGGATTAGACTTGATTTCTTTTAGTCCTAGGTAGTCTTCATTTAGTGTCTCTGTTATTGTCGTCATCATGTTAAGGTGGCAGAGGGACAGGCAGTAGCAGAATTAACTCAGAATCAACTCCGTACGCCCCACTGAGCCTTTCTCATCTGTCTCTGTTGCATTCCATTATTTTGTAAATGTCTAAGTATGTGTACGAGCTGGTCACAGTTGGCTGAACAAAAATGATATGTAGACAGTTATTTTTCATTTTTCCAAGTGTAGTTGATCAGCCGAGACATGTTTGGTATGTCAAGTTTGCTTCTTTAGTTTTGACCTGGAGCTACACAGCTAAGGTTGTGTAAATGTTTTAGACTCATTTATGTGCAAGTGTGAAAACGGATACAAATCCATCTGCTCAGACCCCCTCAGTACAACCTGGATAATTATAGAGGATGCACATATTTGGGAACCGGGCAAAATGCTTAATAGGAATACAAACAGACACCACTGTGCAAAACCAACAGCGCATAAAGGCTGAAAGGGTAAACACTTCAGTTGTTGGAGAACAAGCACCTTTGCTTATTCCCTCCCACATAGCCATAGAATTTTAGTCTGACTAACTGGAGAAACATTGGACTACCCAGTGAAAATACAAGTCACTTAAATCATACAATTCACAAATGTGAAGTGACTAGGTGTAAACATAAACACTAGGGCTGTGTATTGACAAGAACCTGGCGATAAAATACGTATCATGATACAGCGGGCACGATACAATATATCATGATATATTGCGATACTGCAAGCAAAGTGATATATTGTGATTTTTCTAACCCTACTATTAAAACACACCACTGTATGAACAGGTTTGCCAATGCTTACAATAGACTTGCACCCTTGTGCTACTTGTTAATGTTGGAGTGGAGCTGAAAATGCATTACAACACTGCCATCTAGTGGTCAGAGGATTTAACACAACACAGTGACTCACGATCTGACAGGAATCTGTGTATTGTTACTGTTTTTGAGAATCGATACAGTATCATGAAACATAATATCCCCGTATATTCGATATGTTCTTACACCCGTAATTAACAAGTACTCACATTAGCATTATAAGATTAATTTGATTAAAGAAAAAAAATCAGTCAATGTATATCGTCTTGTTTAGAGTATTGCAATATATCACAATGTATTGGATCGCCTGTACAAGTCATGTTGTTGGGTTCCTACCAATACACTGCCTTTATCGGTGGAGAATAGGCTTCGGTTATTCGTTGGCTACATCTGCCGCACAGCAAACGTAAAGAAGCAACTTACAGACCCTGAGCATGTTTTGACTGGTGGCTGTGTTCGTAGTAACGGGCTGATGTGTTCACGTCTGTATTAAATATACGTCTCCTCTGATCGCTCGTCTAGATTTCTCAGTACGGAACAAGAAGCCGTGCATGCAGTACCTTCCTCAGGAGAAGATGATTGACAGCCCGGCCTCATCTCACGGCAGCATGTTGGACTCCCCGGCCACGCCCTCCGCCGCTCTGGCCTCGCCCGCCGCCCCGGCACCGACACACTCCGAGCAGGCCCAACCGCTGTCCCTCACCACCAAACCTGAGCGCCATCACCCTCACTTCTCTCTGATCTCCAAACCCTCTGCAGCATCCTCATCCTCATCATCCTCTTCCTCCTCCTCCTCTTCGTCTTCAGCATCTTCCTCTTCTCACCCAAGCATCTCTCTCCCCATTGGTTCCTCGGGCAGTCAGTCGACCGCGCCCCTTCTCTCCCGGCCAATCCCCTTCACCTCCCTGCACCCCTCCCTCTTGTCCCCGCCCTCTCCTTTCCACCAGGCTGCCCTGCACTCCCATCACGCCCTGTTCCAGTCGCAGCCTCTCTCCCTAGTAACCAAATCGGCCGACTGAAGCGGCGGAAAGCGAGTCGTCCCCCGTTTCTCGCTGTCCTTTTAAAAACATGCTGTACATTGCTTTTTACCTTTTTTCAAATAGATGTCAGGTTAACTTTTTTGATAAGTGAAAAGGAAATGAATATTATTGGTCAATATTTGATCACCTGCTTTTTCTGTGTCTCTCTATGAAACAGTGTATTTTTTTGTAAAGTCTACTTTGGAACTGGTTTCTTATTTGATACAGTTATCCAGCAAACTACTTGTATAAAGTATACATGTATTGAAAACTTCTTTAATAAGATAAGAAGGAACAAAAAAAATTCTTAAAGCTTACATGTAATTAATGGTAGTTTTGAATTTTAATTCATAGTACAAGCAATTTATTAGAATCCTTTGCAACTACCCCTCCAGTTTTGAAGTGTGTGAACTTGATAAATAAAACTTGTAAATTGTTTCTAGAATGCGGATGCTTGTTTTTCTTTTGGCTGCGCTTTTGAGCAGAAATGCACGGATATATATAGTCGCTGTCCAATGAAAAACGTATCTCCATTTTTGTTTCGATTTTCATTTGAACATGACAGCTGGTTCCATTAACTTCCATTGAGAGTACAATTACATATTTTTTATATATATATATATATATATAACAGAACTATATATATATATAAACAGAACTATAGTTTAACAGAACTATATATATATATATATATATATATATATATATATATATATATATATATATATATATATATATATATATATATATATATAAAGATTCTAGCAGCTTCATTAACTACAGAAACAGCTGAATGTTGTGTCATATCTGATTACCTCAGGTAATGTCTCATACGTGCATCTTGTTCACATGCGCTACACTTCTACACGTCATTTGCTGCTAACGTTTGTTTTTACTGGCTTGCTTAAAGCAATCAAGACTCCCATTACTGAATGATACCTCTGAGTGACATCCTGCAGGCGGGACTCCTGGACTGCCATGCTATCTAACGGACGTTCAAATGGTTCAATGCCTAAAGTTATAAGTGAACTGCCTGATGCTTAAGTAATTGGTTCACCATAGAAGTTCATATGTAAATAAACCTTATATCTATAACAGACTCTCCAAAATACATCCTATACTTTTAATGTAAGTCAATGGAACCAGAATTCCTTAGTTCTTTTGGAGCGTTTCTATTGGTGCACTCATCATGAAATGTTTACACGTCAGTGCCAGCTGCTATGTTCAAATGATGAAAAACGGAAAATACATGTTTTTCTTTCACACAGCGATGATATATTTGGGTGGGGGGTGTTTAATAAAAATAAATAAAAAATAAAATAAATAAATAAAAAAAAACATTTTTCAGGCGCATCAACACTACACATAAAAACTCACCTGCAGGTTCACTGGTGGATTTGGATAGTAAATAAAAGGGCTGTGTTCTCAGTGTGATGATCACGACCCCTGGTTCCCGTCACCACCACTGGAGAGAATCAGTTTCTCTTCAATAAACCATTTTGAGACTCCGTCCAGTCTTGGAGAACAGCTGAAACTAGAAAAGTGCATTTCCTAAAGTAGTCGCAGGAGGGTTAAGCAGTGTGAGGAATGAGGGATGAATAAACGACAAGTAGAGGAGCGTGGGTCAGTGTGTTTTGGGGACCTGTCCTGAGTGAGTGCATGTAGTTTGGAGGCTGCAGGTTTAACAGAACTATGTTTGGGTTCACTTGGAAATGAATGGGACTCTATGGGGGGAGAAAGAGGGATGGAAAAAAATGACAAACAGACGAGTGCGGGTCAAACCAACACTACATTTGTAGTCGGGGGTCCGCCCTGAGTCAGTAGCAGTGTGTCAGTGTCTTTCGGTCGAGCAGAAGTTTAGTAGATTGGCGTGCACTTTTTTATTCTATTCATTCTCTATGGGTGAAAAATCTGTGTGTACAAGCCCGAATCACAGAATCAGACCAGACACTCTGGAGCTGGAACGGAGCTGATATTTCGAAATCTGCGGGACGAGTTAAGGCAGAAACCATTAACACAATAAAATAAAGCATGTAATTATGTTTTCCTCAAAAATAAACACACTGCAACTATATATATATATATATATATATATATATATATATATATATATATATATATATATATATATATATATATATACTTATTTGCCAAGATATCCATTCATCGTCACGAGGGCTGGAGCCAAGATATATATATATATATATATATATATATATATATATATATATATATATATATATATATATATATATATATATATATATATGTATATATTGGCTCCAGCCCCCGTGACAATGAATGGATATCTTGGCAAATAAGTTTTAAATATAGTCAATATACAGAAAATTCCAAGCACTGTCCTTGTTTTCAGTGATTTGTATTTACAAATGTTCTCATTTTAATATATAAAGCAGATAATTTCTACAAAATAACTCCTTTTTTTAGATTTCAGTTGATTTAATTTGTCACTGTATCTTTTTTTTTTTTATTGCTGCTTATTCACTTTGGCTCCCGTTGGTCTCACTTTCAGGACCATTTGAGTCCTGAAGACCGGCAGCTCTGAACCGGACGGGATTCCACATTTAAAAATATGTGTATTTGACAAGCAGAAAATTTGTAAAAGTCATTTTCTCTGCATGTCTCTCTGTAGAGCCTCAAATATCATCAACCCTTCAATCCGGCTCTTACTGAAGTAGCATTAAAGCCAAGGGCCCCGAGTTGGCCAGACTACTGCAATAGAATTGATGTGTCCTCTGATGCCGAGCTTGGCCGGTGGGTTGTGTTTGTGCATTAGCTGGTAGTAAACAGTGCGGGTCAGGACGGTCAGCTGACGCCCTGCTTTCATTAAAACCTGTAACCCGAGCTCTGTTTTTATACATATATAAATATATAAATAAAAATATGTTGATATTCGAGAGGAATTAGATCGAAATCTTTAATAGTCTGAATTCAGGCAGAGCGCGCTGGAAAATAAACAGCTGTGCCAGAGCAACAAAATTTACTGCCAAAAATAAACACAAATAAAAAAAAATAATAGACATCTGTTCCTTCCTGGAATGCTTAGTCCCAAAACAACAGCAAGGGAAAAAAAAGAGAAGCAGGTCAGTCTCGGCTTCTCTCGCTCCTTCTCGTTTACTGCGTCTTTATTTGCGGCTCTGGCTCGCTGCTGCCGTCGTAATTAACTGCGTGGTAATAGGATGGAGCTCCGGGGACCTCATTAGGCTTTTCAATTAATGGAAAACGCACAAGGTACGGTCCCCCGTTTTTTAAGGGACTTTGGAGATGAGGAGAGGTGCCAAGGATGGTCCCAATGTCCCCCCCGCCGGCCCTGGAAGAGGCAGTGACACTGCACTGGCCTGTCCTTTGCACTACCGCAGTTTACGCCACTGCAGCTCGACAGATGTGGGTTTTGGTCTTCAGTGCTGGTCTGCCGTGTAACGTGTCTGAACTGGATGCTCTGTTTGGAATTTGGGTCTTGTTGTAAACCATCCACACTCAGTGTGTTTACACAAACTTAATAATACAAAAACTGCAGACAATCTAATCAGTAATTTATTCAGTTTCTTTACATGGGGGTGGCATGGTGGTGTAGTGGTTAGTATGGTGGTGTAGTGGTTAGTATGGTGGTGTAGTGGTTAGTAGGGTGGTGTAGTGGTTAGTATGGTGGTGTAGTGGTTAGTACGGTGGTGTAGTGGTTAGTACGGTGGTGTAGTGGTTAGTACGGTGGTGTAGTGGTTAGTATGGTGGTGTAGTGGTTAGTATGGTGGTGTAGTGGTTAGTATGGTGGTGTAGTGGTCAGTATGGTGGTGTAGTGGTTAGTATGGTGGTGTAGTGGTTAGTACGGTGGTGTAGTGGTCAGTATGGTGGTGTAGTGGTTAGTACGGTGGTGTAGTGTTAGTATGGTGGTGTAGTGGTTAGTACGGTGGTGTAGTGGTCAGTACGGTGGTGTAGTGGTTAGTACAGTGGTGTAGTGGTTAGTATGGTGGTGTAGTGGTCAGTATGGTGGTGTAATGGTTAGTATGGTGGTGTAGTGGTTAGTACGGTGGTGTAGTGGTCAGTATGGTGGTGTAGTGGTTAGTACGGTGGTGTAGTGTTAGTATGGTGGTGTAGTGGTTAGTATGGTGGTGTAGTGGTTAGTATGGTGGTGTAGTGGTTAGTATGGTGGTGTAGTGGTTAGTACGGTGGTGTAGTGGTTAGTATGGTGGTGTAGTGGTTAGTACGGTGGTGTAGTGTTAGTATGGTGGTGTAGTGGTTAGTATGGTGGTGTAGTGGTTAGTAGGGTGGTATAGTGGTTAGTATGGTGGTGTAGTGGTTAGTACGGTGGTGTAGTGGTTAGTATGGTGGTGTAGTGGTTAGTACGGTGGTGTAGTGTTAGTATGGTGGTGTAGTCCACATGGAGCAGTCTGCTGCCTGAAACCCAATCGGAACGCAGCAAACATGCTCAACAGCGATTTAGTACAAATTAGTCAATTTTCAGGAGATATTAGTCCATCAAGCTACAGAGAACATGGCACCCCTGACAACCACCTGGAAGACCTGCTCTGTCAGATAGCCATCACTTAAAGCTTTTGTCTCTGAGAAGCCGCTATAGATCTGAGAACATCCACAGGTGTTTCTGTCCATAATTCTTCGGTGAGAAGACGCCTCAGTGCTGTGGGTCTGAAAGTACGTGTATACTGTTCAAGAAGCTCCTCACTAAGAAACATTCTCAGAACATTAGACTGACCACCCCAGAGTCCAGAACCTCAACATCACCGAAACTTTCTGGATCGGAGAAGCAGAAAACACCACCGACTTCATGGCCAATCAGATTTGTTCTAAGCTCAAATCTTTTGAGACACAGCTGTTATTTCCAAGTGATGAGATCAGACATCACCAACCCCGACAGTAAGATGGTTTTGGGTCCATTTTGACTTTCCTACATAAGTGTTGGTTGACTAAAGGGCCAGCATGTGAGCCAGAACAGAACCAGATACTGGACCGTCTGATGTGGTTTTACCCCTGTCTGTATTTGTGGGCTGATTCTAGCTCGAATGTTGTGGACCAACAATGTAGTTGGGTCAGATTTGGTCCACTTCTAGTAGTTCTACTCACCTACAGTGTCGGCCAGATCTGGGTTGAGGATGCAGCAGTTATACTGGGCCAGAACAAACCCAAGCATGCGACAAACAGGTAACCTATCTTTATGGTTTGCTGTGGAAATAACGAGAGGTCAGTAACTTTGTGGTAAATGCCAGCACTTCCATTACTCTGGATTTGGCATCGTAGTTTGAGGGGCAAACTCAGAAGACTTGGGCTGAAGTTCTGGGTGGTTTGGGCTGGAGTTCTGGGTAGCTTGGGCTGGAGTTCTGGGTAGCTTGGGCTGAAGTTCTGGGTGGCTTGGGCTGGAGCTCTGGGTAGCTTGGGCTGGATTTCTGGGTAGATTGGGCTGGAGTTCTGGGTGGCTTGGGGTGAAGTTCTGAGTGGCTTGGGCTGAAGTTCTGGGTAACTTGGGCTGAAGTTCTGGGTGGCCTGGGCTGGAGTTCTGGGTAGCTTGGGCTGGAGTTCTGGGTGGCTTGGGCTGAAGTTCTGGGTGGCTTGGGCTGAAGTTCTGGGTAACTTGGGCTGAAGTTCTGGGTGGCTTGGGCTGGAGCTCTGGGTAGCTTGGGCTGGATTTCTGGGTAGATTGGGCTGGAGTTCTGGGTGGCTTGGGGTGAAGTTCTGAGTGGCTTGGGCTGAAGTTCTGGGTAACTTGGGCTGAAGTTCTGGGTGGCCTGGGCTGGAGTTCTGGGTAACTTGGGCTGAAGTTCTGGGTGGCCTGGGCTGGAGTTTTGGGTAGCTTGGGCTGGAGTTCTGGGTAGATTGGGCTGGAGTTCTGGGTAGCTTGGGCTGGAGTTCTGGGTGGCTTGGGCTGAAGTTCTGGGTGGCTTGGGCTGAAGTTCTGGGTAACTTGGGCTGAAGTTCTGGGTGGCTTGGGCTGGAGTTCTGGGTAACTTGGGCTGAAGTTCTGGGTGGCCTGGGCTGGAGTTCTGGGTAACTTGGGCTGAAGTTCTGGGTGGCCTGGGCTGGAGTTTTGGGTAGCTTGGGCTGGAGTTCTGGGTAGCTTGGGCTGGATTTCTGGGTAGATTGGGCTGGAGTTCTGCGTAGCTTGGGCTGGAGTTCTGGGTGGCTTGGGCTGAAGTTCTGGGTGGCCTGGGCTGGAGTTTTGGGTAGCTTGGGCTGGATTTCTGGGTAGCTTGGACTGGATTTCTGGGTAGATTGGGCTGGAGTTCTGGGTAGCTTGGGCTGGAGTTCTGGGTGGCTTGGGCTGAAGTTCTGGGTGGCTTGGGCTGGAGTTTTGGGTAACTTGGGCTGGAGTTCTGGGTATCTTGGGCTTGAGTTCTGGGTGGCTTGGGCTGGAGTTCTGGGTGGCTTGGGCTGAAGTTCTGGGTGACTTTGGTGCTTGTGCATGAAAGCACCCCTTCCCGGTTGTTGGGATAATACTGAAATATGGGGAGGAGATGGGAAGGTGGTGGGTGCGGCATTGTTTAACACGGGAATGGAGCGCGAATGGGGGGCGTATATTTAGTCGGTGGAGGTAATCGGGATGTGGTCCAGCTCCCAAAACTAAGTTACATAATAACTTTACTTGCTGCATTGCGAGTGAGGCAGAAGACACTGGGAATCTAATCTAAGCGTCCAGACTGAGGTGCGTCTGTAAAAATCTGATTAGATTAGCAGTTCAAACCACTTCCAAATGTGGTTTTGAATCTGATTTGCAAAAAATCTGATTTCATGTTTTTATTTTGCTTTACAGACTGGTCCATATAAAGTCACCTGAATACATATAGTTTGTTGTCCAGACTATGCAAAATTAATCTGAATACAATCTGCATATTGTTGCTGCCCAAAGAAAAACCTATTTGCATTTTTGTCAATTTGAAAACAACAACTGCTTTTTGTATCCTGTAAATGTTTTATGATGAATGGACCAATAGAAATATTTCAAAATCACTTGGAATAAAATCTCTTTATATTAATTTACACTGAAAGTGAGGACTGTTTTTGGCCTCTCCTGTAAAGTTACTATTTTGTCATACTTTGTTTTTCATGTGGGGTTTTTTTGCCTTAAATATTATTAAAATCTCTGGTTACAATCTGGGTTTGTTTTTGGGTCGTTTATTCTTTTAAAAATAAATCTGTATATAATCTGTATATAACCAACATCATATTTCATGTGTTTTTGCTTTGCAGACTATCAAAATCTCAGTCTGAATAAGTCTATATGTGTATTTTTTCTGTCCAGACTATAAAAAATGTACCTTAATATAATCTAAAAATGACAAAAATAAAAGATAATGTGTTTTTTGTATTTGTATTGTTTTGCTTCCTTTTTTATTCAAATCTTTATCTGGATACAGTCAGGATATGTCTAAAATCATATTCTTAAGTCTTATGTTTTTTTGCTCAATACAATCTGCATATGTCAAAAAAGCTAATGATATGTTTTCTGAGGGTTGTTTTGCAATAAAGACTATCAAAACCTCAATTTGGTTACAATCGTACAATCTGGATATGTCGAAAACCATGTTGTTGTTGTTTTTACTGTACTATAAACTAATCTGACTACAAAACTCAAAAATCCAGATGAGCAAATTTCTGTCTGCACACAATCTGGAAATGCCAAAAATAAAACAAACGTAATGTGCTTTGTTTGTATTTTTTTGCTTATTAAAAATTTAAATCTCAATCTGGATACAGTCAGGATATGTTTAAAGTCATTTTTGTATGTGGTTATCTGTTTATGTCAAAAATCAAATTTCATGTGTTTCTTTTTTTGTGTTACAGACCATTAAAATCATTAAAATTGTTATATATTTTACATTTTATATATAATACATATTTCATGTATTTTTTACTGTACAAACTATAGACTAATCTAACAACAATATGCAAAAAAGCTTTTTTTTGCTGTTCAGACTATCAAATTTTTGTCTGCACACAATCTGGAAATACAAAACAATCAAACTTAATGTGTTTTTATTGATTTACTTTAATAATTATTTTTATTATTATTATAATAATAAATCTCAATCTGAATACAGTCAGGATATGTCTGAAGTCATATTTTATATGGGTTTTATTTGCTGTGCAGTCTATAAAAAATTAAGCAGAATACAATTTGTATACCACAAAAATCTAATTTCATGTGTTTTCTTTTTTTTGCATTACAGACTACAAAACTGATGGTTTGGGTTTTTCAACATGTTGAAAATCTGATTGCATGTATCTTTTTTTTACTGTCCAAACTATAAACTAATCCGACTACAATATCCTCGCTGTCCAAAGAAAAGGAAAAATCTCTAAACGTCAACTTTACAGGAGAGGACAAAAACTGTCTTTACATTCAATGTAAGTCAATGGAATCAGAATATTTTCCAAGTGACCTTAAAGCATTTCTGTTGGTCCATTCATTATGAACCTTTTACTGGACATAAAGGAGAGCTGTCGTATTCAAATGGAATAAAAAAATTAAAATTAAAATTTTATTTTTTTCTGCATACAATCTGGACCTCCTAAGAATGGCACCTGGGCTGGTGGTCTAAACAAGGCCTGAGACTGAACTTGGGAAGGATCTCAAAATATTAAAAGAATGAAGTCTGTGAGGCTGAACACACTTTAAACGTATATACTTAGTCGCTTCTGTGTGGTTTTCTGTTAAGTATGTACTTCTAGCTCACAGCTAATGTGCAGGCTGTCCTGAAACCCAGGCCTGTGGTGACCCCGCGGCCCACCATGCCGCCACGCTTTTTGGACATTATCTGTCCATCATCGTCATCACTGAACACTTTAGTTTTCCATTGTGTGGCGCTTTCCGCATCATTCGTACGGGCACTTCCTTACGCTCCGTAATTAGACTGCTCTCCCGCTCATACCATCCATATGATTGGACGGCGTGTGTGAGTGGGACCAGACAGACAGGCTGACAAACAGTGAGTGCTCATTTCCCTCTCTGCCCCGAGGTGAGGTACAAACCTGTCAGTCACACACACACACATACAGACACACACACACACGGGCTTGTGTTTTATTTTGCTCGGCAGTCATTAGGAAGGGCAGGAATATGCCTTGCATCATCCCGGGACGGGCCTCTCTCTCCCTCTCTCTCTCTCTCTGGGGCTTCACTGGTGTCTGCGAGTGCCCTGAGCTGCACATCCAGATCCATCACCCAAATTAAAGCTAATGAGTTGTCAGAGAAAGGCTAGGGTGCCGAAACACTGGGCTATTCTCCATACAGCACCGCACGCGCACTCCCCGAGCAGGAGAGAGAGTGTGTGAGTGACTTTAATATGCTGGCTGTGTTGAAGAGGCTGGCTGGAGAGAGGCCTAGCTGTGATTATTTTCCTCCGGCCTGCTCTTTTTTCCCCTCTCTCTCTCTCTCTCTCTCTCCCTCTCTCTCTCTCTCTCTGTGTCTCTCTCTCCCTCCATTTCTTTGAGAGAGAGAGAGAGAGAGTTGCTAGTTAGCCCCTCAGCTGCTATAGGCCAGTCCTGCATTCACACTCACAGCCTTATTAGCCCGCGCTCACATTTCACTCTTCTTCAGCCTTTATTACCACCAAACCCCCGGGGCTGGACTTCGCCCTCAGCAGCGCGTGACACCTTTATTACCTTCCACTTAGAAAATGATCGGCCGCGTTTTCAGGAACTTTTCCTGCAACTTGTAATTGATTTGTGAATCAATAGACAGCAGCGGCGCCGCCTAGGTGCCCGTTTTAAGGCCCAATCAGAACCAAATGGTTTTCCTTATGTGATATTTAATCGTGTGTTCTTTGTCTGACTGACTCGTCCCTCTCTTTTCGCTTCCGGGTCCGAGTCCCTGCACTGAAATGCGTTCCACAGAATAAAACAATGGTTATTATCGTCATGACTGGAAAAATAAAGCTAAATAACCGAAATCGCCGACTTGTCTACCACTCAGTAGTGAAATCAGTAGACGAGCGTGGCTAGTATGTCTGAATACTCAGTAGTAAATCAGTAGACGAGCGCGGCTAGTATGTCTGAATACTCAGTAGTAAATCAGTAGACGAGCGCGGCTAGTATGTCTGAATACTCAGTAGTGAAATCAGTAGACGAGCGTGGCTAGTATGTCTGAATACTCAGTAGTGAAATCAGTAGGCGAGCGCGGCTAGTATGTCTGAATACTCAGTAGTGAAATCAGTAGGCGAGCGTGGCTAGTATGTCTGAATACTCAGAAATGAAATCAGTAGGCGAGCGCGGCTAGTATGTCTGAATACTCAGTAGTGAATCAGTAGGTGAGCGCGGCTAGTATGTGTGAATACTCAGTAGTGAATCAGTAGGCGAGCGCGGCTAGTATGTCTGAATACTCAGTAGTAAATCAGTAGGCGAGCACGACTAGTATGTCTGAATACTCAGTAGTAAAATCAGTAGGCGAGCGCGGCTAGTATGTCTGAATACTCAGTAGTGAAATCAGTAGGCGAGCGCGGCTAGTATGTCTGAATACTCAGTAGTGAAGTCAGTAGGCGAGCGCGGCTAGTATGTCTGAATACTCAGTAGTGAAATCAGTAGGCGAGCGCGGCTAGTATGTCTGAATACTCAGTAGTAAAATCAGTAGGCGAGCGCAGCTAGTATGTCTGAATACTCAGTAGTGAAATCAGTAGGCGAGCGCGGCTAGTATGTCTGAATACTCAGTAGTGAAATCAGTAGGCGAGCGCAGCTAGTATGTCTGAATACTCAGTAGTGAAATCAGTAGGCGAGCGCGGCTAGTATGTCTGAATACTCAGTAGGTATTGAGTAGTAGGTGAACGGTACCCGGATGACCTACTGAATCAGCAGCCATGTTCATGTAGGCGAACACAGCACACTTCAAAGCGAAGAAAATAAACAGTAAAAGCTAAACGTGGGCTGTGTGTACGTAGCTACGGCTACTGAACTGCCGCTACAGAAGTTAGCGCTACAGCTGAGGTAAACAATGATTACATTCCTCCCGTCTCATCTTCTCTGAGCTAAAAACACAGATCAGAGTCACTAAAAGATCTAAATCTGTCAGTAAACGAGCTTTTAAATGAATAGCAGGACTTTTACAGCGGTGGTCTGACGTCTTGCGTCATAGGACGCTAGCAATATGGTGGACGTAGTGCGTCTGAGCTTGTGTGGTACTAAAACTCTCCTACTGAACTTACCTACTAGTCTG
Source organism: Megaleporinus macrocephalus (assembly GCA_021613375.1). Lineage (NCBI taxonomy): Eukaryota > Metazoa > Chordata > Actinopteri > Characiformes > Anostomidae > Megaleporinus > Megaleporinus macrocephalus. The sequence goes on along the minus strand of CM038710.1, from coordinate 8,649,349 downwards.
CTGCTCGAGCAGAACGTACTGACTCTAATCTAGTACCTACTGACTAGTAGGCGACACACCTTTGCTCTTGACATTGGTGGGGATCTATGAATCTACCCCCTAAGTTCCGCCCCACCAAGTTTTTTGTTGTTGTTTTCTCTTTGCTCCGTGATAAAACGATAAAGGACTGATATACTACATATGCTACTCTATGTGCTTTTAAACTATTCTGAACCACAATTCATAATTTAATTCATGAATTATATAATGTTAATGTTAACCTAATGACTGACAAAGTAGTTTAGACTTCAGTTTAATTTCCAAACCATGTTATTCACAGCTACAGACGATGTTAGCCTGCTGTATGCTGTGCGCCAAAGCCTAGCATCACCAATAACGTTATTATGATAGACACATTTCATTTGACTGACAGGTTTCTTTGAAAAATAGCTCCTCGTGTCCACCTTCTTCTTTTCTGCTGCCGTCCTCACTCGCTTCTGACACCCATCTGTCACTCAAGTTGCACCTGAGTCATAGTGAGTTTGGGCGCTGCTAACAACCAAACGTAGCCACAGAGTCTCACATGACAGCAGGGAATGGCACAGCCAATCACACTGGTCGTATGTGTTACGGGGAGGTAGGACTCCAGTAGAGAACGTGATTTAACCCTTTCTGCACCTCTAGGTTAATGAGACGTTGACAGATTGGGTTGTTTTTGGAGGGGATCAAATTATTGGTGGGGACAATATAATAATCACTGGATATTGGAGGAGATCAAACTCATAAGCTTATAAACTTGTCATGTAACATTAAATAAAATTCTGTGATTGTGACTGTATAGCCATCACTACAAAGGTGGAGTAAGAATTGATACATCATATTATCACAATATTTTGCATAGCAATATTATATTGATGCACATACAGCGAGTAACAGTATTTTATTTTATATGAGTGAATCTATTTGGTACCGGAATAACAAGCTACTTTTTTAGTCCACTAGAGGGCGCTTAGCCTTTAGGTAAGGTCAGCAGAGGTGACAGTCAGCGCAGAAAGCTGGTCAAAACAAAGATGGAGGCATCGGAGAAAGGAAATCAGAAATGTGCCATCTGTGTTAACATCAAACGGCGGGACTTGGATCTCTTAACAACGAAGGAATGATGTTGTTAAGAGAAGCTGCTCTAGGATACCATGAACACGAGGGTTCGCCTCACATGGCACCTTTCAGAGGCCCACTAACCAACACTATCTAGTCAACAGTGTCCTGTGGGCGGCGTCCTGTGTCCACTGATGAAGGACTAGAGGAACACAAACTGTGCAGCAGCAGATGAGCTACTGTCTCTGACTTTACATCTACAAGGTGGACCAGCAAGTAGTAGGAGTGTCTAATAGAGTGGACAGTGAGTGGACATTGTGTCCGATCCACTCACAACAGCACAACACACACTAACACACCACCACTTTGTCAGTGTCACTGCAGTGCTAAAAATGATTCACTATCCAAATAGTAGCTGCTCTCTGGTGGTCCTGTGGGGGTCCTGATCATTGAAGAATAGGGTAATAAAGTATACAGAGAATCAGATGAACTACAGTCTGTAGGTGTAGAACTACAAAGTGCTCCTGAGGTGTAAGCTGTATCTAATGAAGTGGTCGAGGGGTGTATATGTGATAATTTAAAATATGAGACATATATTTCAGTTTTATATTAACATATACATACATATATGTGTTACATGTATAATAAAAAATAGGTGATAGAAAATAATATATTTATTTATGGATCAGGGATGATACTCATATATGCCAGATTTATGTTATGTAGGTGTTAAATGATATACATACAGTATATCAAGTATATGGTATATGTGTGATCCATACTTTATGCATATATGTCCAGTATTTAGAAGTGTGTATGTGTACTCTACATATAATGAGCATATAAGTCGAAATCTATGCTTAACACTTTATGATATATGTGCATATACAGGGAGGCAAGTTATGTCCGATGCTCTAAGCGGCTTACTGCTTCAATACAATAGCGACCAACATTTAATGAACTATTGGTCAGATATTAATGAACCTATAATAACACAGCACTGTTTAAACCTTCACTTTATAAAAACTTTCTGGCACCAAATGAGCACCATGAGTCTTACATGGCTCCAATCCGACAGCTCAACTAAGGAGTTTCAAATTCCATCCATCTATCCATTATCTGCCGCTTAATCCCACTAGTCGGGGTCACTATTGGGCTGGAGCCAATCCCAGCATCACCGGGCGAAGGCGGGGTACACCATTTCGCCAGTCCATCGCATGGCCAACATCACTCACGCACTTACACCTATTTAGAGTGACCAATCAACCTAACATGCATGTCTTTGGACAAGGTGGAGGAAACTGGATTCCCCCGAGGACATGCAAACTCTGAGTTTCAAATGTGAACATGTGAATCTGATTTTCTCCAAAAAGTAATTCTGATATCAACATATTACTCATGTTGCCAGTTTTTGCTTTGACTTTTCTGTATTTACTGATATATTTTTTAATTCACTGAAATCACTCTTCAAGTTTGAATCCCACGTTCCAATTAGTCACCAATGTTTTTGAAAATATTGAGAAAAAACATTAATATCATAGGAACATGTGCGACTTCCTGTCTTAACGAGTGTATTTCCCAAAAAGCTGCGAATTGAATCCACAACAAAGTGGAGAAAATGTAAATATCAAAGTAAAAGAGAAACTTTTTTAAAAAGTTGTTGTTTTTTGCTTTCCTGCGCTGGTCAGCGAAGGCGTGTTCGAACAGTTGGAGCGGCAGCAGATCAACAGTGTAAGCACTGAATCGCTTTCCAACGCTGCGGCGTTTCTTATGTGCTTTTCTATTATCATTAGTATCATTAATATTTAATTAATATTTCGGGAAACTCTTTAGTTGGAAATTGCATAAGTAACTCTGAGTAACCCAACATGGTTGGAAGTTGTTACAGGCATGTGCGTATAGGCATCCGCTGATGTTCAGGGCTGTTTCCTCTCGGAATGACAAACCTTACAGCAACTAATGGTGCCCCCTGCTGGAGAAACACCAGACTGCTAGACAGGAGTTATAAAACCACATCACACAAGCTTGGCAACAGATGTTTTCTGTCTGTACAGCGATTTTGTGTTTTCTATATCTGTTGAACACAACAATGGTTGTGGGAAAATTTCATGATGAATGGACCAATAGAAGTGCTCCAAAATAGCTTGGAAAAAAATCTGGTTCCATTGACGAACATTGAAAGTAAAGTATGTGTCAGGATTCAGACTCAAGAGTTGTTATATGATCCATTTGCAAGGTTTATTTACTCAGAGCAGTGACAAAGTAAACAAAACCAGTCCAACGGCTCGCTAGCGTGAGGAGTCCGAGGGGAGTGAGTGGTGGGCCTGCAGCAGGCTGAGAGGTGATTCCTTTTGGGCAGGCTGGATGGTGCACAGGGCCGCTGATGTCGGTTCGCTGCTTGACTGGGTCACCACGATGTCAGTGCGGTGCGGGAGAGAGGGGAGAGAGAAACCAGCCCAGGAGTCTCGGCGCTAGTCCGGTGGCAGCCTCGAACAGAGACGACCCTCACCGAGGGTGGTATTTGAGTAATAACGCTACTAAAAACAGTCCATAGAGGACTGGCCTGAACCGGGGACGAACTCGCTGCGGGGAACAAGCTCGGGAGTCCAGTGGTGCACCAACCTCGCTTCACTGGGACGCCTATGGGAAGGCTCAGCCGTGAGGAGGTGAGTGCCGGGCAGGTCAGAGGGACTGCATGGGGATCCTCTTGGACCCTGCTGTGGAGAAGCCAAGTCTGGTTGGACCTGTGGAGAGACCCTTTAGCGACGACCCAGAGGCCACGGATGGGTAAGTGCTGAACCAAACAGTATCTCAGATGGAGAAACAATGCCACACACTCGGCTGAGAGTGCAGCTAGGCTAAATAGGAAGCGCCAACGAGCTACCGTGGTGACGTGCGTGTGTGTGAGGGGTAGGGCTGTGTATTGGCAAGAACCTGGTGATACAATACGTATCATGATACAGCGGTCACGATTCAATATATCACGATATATTGCGATACTGCAAACAAAGTGATATATTACATATTTTTCAAATTCTACTATTAAAACACAGCACTGTATGAACAGATTTGCCAATGTTTACAATAGCACTGCACCCTTGTGCTGCTTGTTAATGTTGGAGTGGAGCTGAAAATGGATTACAACACTGCCATCTAGTGGTCAGAGGTTTAAACACAACACACAATGATTCACTGTCTGCCAGGAATCTGTGTATCGTCTTTGAGAATCGATACAGTATCATGAAACGTAATATTCCGATATTCGATATTTTCGATATTTTCTTACATCCCTAGTGAGGGGTGTGTGCAGTGTGTGTGTCCCAAGCTACCTAAAATTCGGGCGACTGCGATCTCCCAACAGAATGGGCTGAAGAGCTTACAGTATGTTTTTGGTCTCTCCTGTAAAGTTGCATTATATATATATATATATACATTTTTTTTTTAGTACTATTAGGTAGTACTATTTGGACACCCGTCCCAATACCAGGGTTATAACCTTTGCAGCATCACCAGCATTATTATACTAATTCAGCAGCATTTATAATGCGACTGATATAAAACGTAACCCTGTCTTTCAGATACGGTCATGTATTTTCGTCTCCTTGCTGGTAAATGTGTTACATTATTATGTACAAAACCACAAGTGTCATTTCGAAAAGGGCGTCCATGCAGGACTCCACACCTACACGACAATGCGCTGAATCTGAGTCCTGAATCTGAGCGTAATGATCCAAATTATAGCTTTGTTATAGGTTTTTCCACCAGTGCGAGACATCTGTCTGCTTGATGCAGGGACAGAATTAATACATGTTAATTTTGCTCATTAGAGGCTGCTGGGTCGCAGCCAAGCTTCTGCTCCCGGGCTTCCCTTTGATCTGTAACTCCTGCCAGGTTCGGCCTTTGATGTTCCTCAAGCGCTTCACATTGTCTATACATTCCTGCAGTATTACTATTAATATTGACACAAAAGAGCAACACCTGAGGAAAAGGTGATGAATCATGCACGTCATAAATAAAAGTTGGCTGCTGTTAAACTAAAGCTCTGGCAAAAAACACAAAACATCAATTCACACAGACAGCCGATTTCAGATTAGTTGGTTGTACAGTTTGCAGCTGCAGGGATCATCATTTTTTAAAGCTGATTCTTTTCACGTGGTTTGGAAATGCACAACCAAGCTACCTGAGAATGGACGACGTTCCCAAACGCATCGATTCCAAAAAGCATTGGAGTTGGAAAAGTTAGAATATCGTTAAACCCGAAATGTAAAAAAGGGTGATCGATAAGCGTTTTGCAACAAATGATGACCCTCAACCCCACACAAGTGACCATCTTCTAGAATGCAGTGGTGATTCTCTTATCATTGGCTCAGGTGACCGGTGACTGGAAGTGATTTGCTCTACAGATGGTCGGATCGTACCGCTCAGCTTTTAGCAGGTTGCTGTTGACATTCTGAACTACAGAATCCAAAGTTTATTAGAAAATAGCTCCACACAGTGAGTTGGGAGAGTTGTCTGGTTGGTGGTTTCAGATTGAAGGTGGACGTTGTTGGGATGGCACAGAGATTTCAGGTCTTATTCGGGCCAGTGCTCGTCTGTACAGGTAATTCTACTTATAGTAAAAACAGAGTTTTTGATGCAGCTCATAAGTTTCACCAAGTGTTTGGCTACATGTAAATGAACGACATTCACAAAATCAACCAAAATATCTTAAAAAGTGTTTTTAGGCTCAAATAAGTTGGAAAAGTTAGAATATCGTTAAACCTGAAATGTGAAAAAG